>JBBPDA010000039.1:1002342-1019928 GCA_037974385.1 Arnoldichthys spilopterus | reverse complement strand
GATAGAGAGAGAGAGAGAGAGAGAGAGAGAGAGAGAGAGAGAGAGAGAGAAACGCTGTGCAGTGCAGTAGGATGAGTCACCACAGAGGCCAGCGTGTAACTCCCAGCTTCTCCAGCTCTCCGTCCTCTACCACACAGTTTATGCTGGAAGTACCAGCAGACAGAGCTCTAGGTGCTAACCACATGCAGAAAAGCCAACGCCGCTGTCACTAATCTGCCTACGATTCGAGCACAGCGCTGTGCTTCACTGCCATATAGGCCCAGGGGTCTATCTGTCAAAAGCACTATAGCAGAACAATCAATACTACAAACATAGCAGACTCGCAGCGCACTATTAACTACATTACTGTGGCTCCATGAAGGGAAAAGCATGTTCTGCAGAGATGAGGAGAGATGTTCTAACACTACATACTGAGTGACCAGAGCACAATCTACATACTCTTCATCTGAACAGGACTGGTGCATGTGTCGACTAACAGAGAGAGTTTTAAATGATGGTAGAACTCATTAGAAAGCGCTAATGGCCTTTAGCTCTTGGTAGGTGTTAATTGCCTACATCCACGAAAAAAAAATAAATAAATCAACCATACAAAAAAAAAAAATCACTGGGGATGAGACCAACTGTCAAGCTTGCACAGGCCTGCTGAAAAGCGTGTGAAGGCGTGCCGGCAAAACTTGCTTACACTGATCAGCCGCAGCACTAAAACCACCTGCCTATTACTGAGTAGGTTCTCCTCATGCTGCTGAAACAGCACTGACCGCAGAGCACTGTGTGTTCTGACCCCTTCCGGTCATAGCAACAGTAGCTCTTCTGTGGAATCGGAACAGACGACCCCACATGCCTCAGTAAGCCTTGGGTGCCCATGTCCCTGTCGCAGATTCACCAGTTGTCCTTCCTCGGATCCTGTTTGGTAGATACTAACTACTGCACACTTGGAACACTCCACAAGACCTGCCGTTTAGGAGATGCTCTGACTCGGTCGTCTAGCCATCACAGTAAGGCCCTTGCTGAAGGGGTTTAGATTCTCACGTTCGCCCATTTTTCTTGCTTCCAGCACATTAACTTCAAGTACTGACTGTTCATAATGAATTTTATTCACCCTACCAGTCAGTGGTGTTAATGTTATGGCTGACAGGTGTAAATCATACTGGATTTTAGAGGTTTGATTTCAAGCAGCTCCACGGTCAGCCATGCACAAATGCCAAACAGGGCTATGCACCATTAACACTGAGCTTAACGAATCACTGGCCTTTTTTCCGAACCGTCGAATATAAATCCAATGGCAGTTAAGCGCCATACAGATATGGATTATCCTATCGTAAAGGGACAGGAAATAGGTTTGCTGACCAGTTTAAGCCAGGTTTAAATGCTGCTGCAGGACAACACACCCAGATCCACGACAGGGAGTTGAAAGGTGAAGGAGGAGATAATTTATTCAGGTTAAAGGGCATCGATGAGGTTTTCATTATTAGAGCCCTGTTCGAGTTAGCGAGGTCCTGGTGTTAATCCACTAGGGGTGTAAATCTCAAGTGTCATCACGATCAGTCCTACATTGATTGTTCCAGACAGACAAAGACAGACAGACAAAGACAGACAGATAGACATAATAATCAACAAGCAGCCCAGAAGAAACACCACACTACAAGTAAAGAGAAGAAAGAAAAAAAGCCACAACATGGATGGAGCTACTGGTTAGGCTTCCGCTTGCATTGGCACCTTGGAGGTTTATAAAAAGCTTTGCCAACGATATGATCCATTTTCAATACCTTAAAATTTGCAGTGACGTGATTCGGATCAATACTGGGGTCTGCGGTCAGTATAAATCACGAAACCTCACGCGCTCTGATACATTTCCATCAGCTCACACATGCAAACCACATTTTATTATCAAAGGTCAATTGGTCAGATCATCTTCTCGGTACAAAACACAAAACATTGATTTTTATGGGATACATCGACACATCAGATCGTGCAAGACTTTGCTCGATGCATCAACACAGATCGATTCATTGCTACAACCCATCAATCCACCTAAACCTCTCTGCGCGTGGGCTGCAGCTTAGAAGAATAAATCACAAAAAAGGAGGTTAAGGCCATTTCACAATTCGATTCAAGCCCATAAAAGGCACGGATGATGAACTGGTTGTGTACAAGATCAACAGTTACAGCATTGCTGGGATGCCATCACAGCTCTATCTCACAGCAGCACGCTAACTCACTCAGGCAGGCGGCTATGCTAACACCTGCTAGCATGTGTTTTTAAGCACATTTTTAATAACGCTCTTCGCCAGAAAACGCCCTGGTTGGTGGATGAAGATGGCTACGATGTCAAATCAAAAGTAAGAGTTCCCTGTCAAGCTAGGCAGTGTTTTGAGGCAAGCGTGCTAAAACTAGCATGCTAACTACGAAAACAAGCCCATGGACGTCTGGGGTTAGGACCAGGCACTACACGCGAACACCCCCCCCCTTCTTGGGTAAAGAAGCGTGGATATTTACCTGTAATTCGGCTCGCTCCACCTCCCACTGCGCCCTCTCCACCTCGAAACGGGCCCATTCGTGCTGTAGAAAGTGCAGGATCCCCGGGATGCTGTACTGCGCCCTGACCGCCTCTCCGCCTCCCACGTCGCCCGGCTGTGGCGCTTTCCCTCCACCGGGCAGCACCGAGTTGTTGTTGTTGTTAAAAAACACGCCGGGGCCCGCCTGCTCGTCCATGGCCAGGCCAGGGAGTGGGAGATCCGGTTCGCCCAGATGCGGCACGACCGCTTTTTCGCCCGACGACTCCTATCTATGCTGTTAAAATATAAGTAAATCCGCTGGAGTGAGTTGGAGTTGGAAACCGCTACCGACGGGATCTGCAGCTACTGCTACCACCGCTGCTGCTGCTCGATCGAGCGAACTCGATACGAAGCGGCCGTTGGCAATGTTCGATTCTAAAAAGAGTCGGCTCATTTGAACAAGTCGTTTTTTTATTTGTTTAATTAAACCCCGCGAACCGACTCACAAATCAGACTACAAACTAGAGAAAAGCAATTAAATTTGTTTCAGAATCAATCACGTTTTTTTTTTATAAAATCATGTACAATACCACAATGTAACAATTTAAAACTACGTCTTCGCTTTATTAGCTCTGTACACTGTATATGTTAGGCATTTGTGTTGTGTGTGGACTAACCCAGTCCTGTGCTTGAACAGACAAGTGTGGTCTCTATATTTAGTAGAAACTGTGGATACCAGAAGCACATGTTGGACCGTCTCGGTTCAGAGGAGATGAGCGTGACATCCCTGGGCAAAAGCATTGAAGCAGATGTGTGATTCGTTGGACCGAATGGTTCAGACGTATCGGTTCGCCAAACTGAGTCGAACTTCCCGTCACTTGCGGCCGTTGTTGTTTCGTGACGTCGATATTGAGGCATGACACGCCCACAAACATAGCGTAGCGTCCACAGGCAACTCTCTCTCTCTCTCTCTACATGGCTCTGGCACCGACGAAGGACTCCTAGAAAACAACCAATCAGAGCTCAGTGTGCCTTGACTTACGCGCTAAGCATGACGGAACTTGAAGTTTAAACGTTTAAACAGGCCTCTGGGTCGTTGCATGTTTTGGTTCAGCATTTATTGCCTATTATTTTTTTCGGTGTCAGTTTAACCCAAGTATTTGCTGAAAGACAGATACTGAGGCAACATACTTTAGCTCCATTTAAAAGGACCACAAAAAATGAGATTTTACATAAGCTCAAGTTTATTGTCAAATACAGAAACAATAAAACCTCGTTACTAGCAATATATATATATATATATACACACCTATATATATATATAGGTGTGTGGAATAAATATTTAACATGAATAAAGTAATAAAAGCAGAATAAAATAGTAAAAAAGACAACAAAAAAGCAAAAAATGTAAATGAACTGACAGACAGGCTGTACTGCAGGCTGCTGGGAGTATGTCTAAATCATTGTACTGCCTATCGCATTCTGCAATGACTGATAAACATGGAAGTCAACAAATGCTTTATTGTAGTCGGATGTTAGTGAATACATTTCCGTACTGCAAAACACACACCACGTCTGTCTTTCCAACACATAAATAACTAGGCCCAATTAATGGTATCTCTAATCTGTCATTTCTTTCCTCAGTTTCTGGGGATGCGTGAAGCAAAGTGTAGGAATACAATGCAACTTATTATGGCTTTCAGTGTTTATCAGCACAGGAACCGAAGTTTGTTAGTCACAGTCCTTTTAGTCCAAAACCAAACCTTCCAGCACTAAAGCGAGAGGCATGAGCAATAGCAAAAACTGTCCAGTGGGCTTTTCACAAAGCAGGATTTCTTAGTTAGCTGCAGCCTAAAGGAACAGCCCTTATCTCTTTTCATACTGGTCAGGCTTAGGTTTTCACTTATAGGTTATCAGACTGAGAAATCATGCTTTGTGCAATACTCCACCCCCTCAGGTGCTGAACCAACAGATCAAGACAAAAATAGGCACAAAAATAGGAACTCTTTTTCTCACCAATACTTCAGTACTGAAGTCATGTGTGGACTAATGTAACCTCTGCTCCCCCTCACACACCAGGCGCAGACAGTCAGCCACATGAGAGGGAGAGAGTGCTCTATAGTGACAGATCACATTATCTTACTCCAGTAACCAGCCAGCTTACATGGCAGTTTACTTAATACCGTTACAAAACCTTTCTGATATGTCTATAAATAAATAAATGAATTAATTAAAAATACTGATTGAAAAACTGTCAAAAGACAAAACAATTACAGCACTTCCAAACAAAAAGGGGGACGTAATGAACAAAGCTTAATATTTGTTGGACGGAGGGGGTGGGGGCTGGGCAATATGATGATATTTATCGTCATTGTGATAAAACTATGGTCACAATATGGTTTTCTAAGCATTTCTTGATATTGTTGTACTGTAAAAAACACAGTCAAACTCCATGTTTAATATTAAGGAGCATCATTAGTCTTGCTTAAGTGAACATATTGCACTGCGGTGTGAAGAACACAAAATAACTTTAGTTATTTTATGATTTTTTTTTTAGGAAATATGGCACTGTCGGCTCTTTTTCCTTTGTTCCATCTTAATACATATTGAGACATATCACATATCAGGAAAATTTCTCAAAATGTAGTGATAAGATATTTTTGCCATATTGCCCGCCCCTAGTTGGGGGGTGGCTGGGGCTGATGATGAGGCTGAATAATCTTTAACTCAAGCTCATTTTTGTCATTTCTTGTCACTCTAAGATTTTTCCCAAAAACCCTCCCTACTTTTTACTGTTGAGGCTTTCAGGGGTCTCAAATGTCTATCGGGGCCCCCGGACCCCCATATTTTCTCCTCCGGGAATGTAGGGGGTGATAATATCGCAATTATTTGGGCCATGATACATTATTGCTATTCTATACATTTATACATCATCTACATATTGCTATATATTTTATGTACCGAGTACATAAAACCATTTTATTAAAACTTTTATTTTGGTAAATACATCTAATCTGATAACATTGCTTCTAAAGCCCACAAGACCTTGCTGTTTTTAGTCTCAGCAGAACTTGGAAAGTAATTAAATGTAAAGTTGTGGGCTATTTTTCCCTTATGACCTTTAATGCTTTTATATAAGAGAAATAAATCATAATCAAATTGCAATGCTGCTGTATCATTAAATGTAAGGAATCACAATAATATGGTATCATGCCCCAAATATAGCTAAGTATTGCACTGTCAGAGTTCTGACCCCTACTTTCAGACCTCTTGTACAGATTGCTACAGCCAGACAGAAAGAAGAGGGCCCATATTTCTCCTGTTCAGGCAACCTGCTCTGGTTGCCAGACAAGTACACAACAAGTGGTAATGTTTTGTTGTTTGTTTTCAAGGTTGTATGAAATAAACCTGACCCGACTGTGTTCTGTTAAGACAGGAGTCGAATCAGCAGAAAACAGTGATTAGGAGCCAAATCATAAAGAAATAAGATAAGATAAGATAAGATAAGATAAGATAAGATAAGATAAGATAACCCTTTATTAGTCCTACAAGTGGAAGATTTGCATTGCTATGGCAGTACAAAAGGTAAGAGCAGCAAAACAGTGGTAAAGCAAAAGATAATTAAAAAAACTAAAAACTAACACAATAAGATAAAAAAGTAAACTTTACAAAAAATATAAATAGACATTAATGTAAGAAATATTGTAAATAAACCTATATATGTGTATAAGTTGCACCTATTTTACACAGAGACAAATAAGACAATATAAAGGAAAAGTCAATGTTCCCAGTGTAAGGGACATTTGTAAGAAAAGTGACATGCTTCTCCTCTCACCCCCATTCCCTGTCTGTACACCTGCAGAGGACGAGAAGCACATGGAATGGGGGCGAGAGGAGAAGCGCGTCCCTTTCCTTGCAAATATCATCGACAAAACTATAAATGGATGCATGTAAATGGTTAATCATCTGATTTCCTCTCATCTCTCTCTCGGTTTTCCTCCTGGTAATCTGGACCTGGAAAGGCAGCATGGGAAGGATCAGGCCCGGCTACGTCACCACACCGTGCGCTATTTAATTTGTGTTAGCTGCGCTTCATGAGCAAATCAGGCCGCGCGGGTCAGAGGCCGTGGGAAAGCCGAGCGAACGCCGTCCAGCATGCCTCCGTTTGAGAAGAACCAGCAGCCAAAGCCCTTTAAACAGAGAAAAAGTTTTGGTAAAGCGACTTTTTTAATGTTGCGGTGATGTGAAGGCCAAAGCCACTGAGGTGTTTTTTTTTTAAACACTGACTCTCTTTTTCATGTGTAAACAGCTACGCGAAAGCAAGAAGTGGCTGGAATCCGAAGCAAGTTTCCAACCAAAGTTCCGGTAAGATCCCCCCCAAAAACACACACATACACACCGCTGTGCTGCCAGCCGCGCCGGCTGAGGGGAGTTTGGCTGCTTTTTTTTTGCAGGTGATCATTGAACGGTACCACAGGGAGAAATACCTGCCACCGTTGGATAAAACAAAGTTTCTCGTCCCTCAGGAGCTCACCATGACTCAGTTCGTCACCATCATCAGGTGAGTTCACCGTCAAGGCTCAACACTTAACTGTAGCTCACTGACTGGCGGCTAACGGCTTTAAAACTTTAGCCACGGCCTCACCGACGGCATTTCACTTTACTGTTAGTTATATAAATTTCCTCAAATGAGTGTTTATGGGAAACAATCATTTTCCCCCGTCATATAGTTTTTATTTCTCTACATTTTGACTCAATTAACTGTTTAATTAGCTTCTGCAGATTCAGCAGAATGGGGGATTATGACGATGCGGTAGTATCGCGATATTTGGGTTTATTATAATCGTAATGGTACAGCAGTATCGTTTTGACACATTGTGATAAAGTTAAAATTCTCTCCCACCTCTAAGAACTATCATTTTTATTTTAAACTAAATTACAAAAGGAGAATGAATGATGCTGTTGTGATGGAAGTGTAGCTACGGTTCTATACCCAACTTTGCACAGGGTTTTTAAAAAGGGTTATGGCTCTTCCAGCTTACTTTTGCATGTCTTTAGACTATGCTACCCACTGCTGCATTTCTTGAATTTTTTTTTTTTGGTTTTGTGCTTGTTTTTCAGAAACCGAATGACCCTTATGCCAAGCCAAGCATTCTACTTGCTCATCAACAACACTGGCATCGCCAGCATGTCTCTGACTATGGCTCAGGTGTACAAAGACCATAAAGATGAGGATGGATTCCTGTACATGACCTACGCCTCCCAGGAAATGTTTGGATATTGGGATGTGGGACCACCTCGATAGAATGAAAAGATGTATGTAGACTGTTGGGTTAAAAAGAACAACTTCCGCACTTGGATTTTCCTTTATAACTGTAGTCCTATTTAAGACTTTGTACATAGCTTTTAAAAATGCATCCTGTATGTATGCATCTGTTTTGCCTTGTACTGCGTTTTAATCAATGTAATAAATTGTGCCTGTCACTCTTGTGTCGGTCACTAGAGCGCAGAATCCAGTCAAATGAACGAAGCAAAACAGGACTACATTGACTGCGGTAGGAGTGCAGAGAGCGCTTTAAAGATGCAATCAGGAATAAAGTAAATTTCAGACTTGTAGGTTTTTTTATAATGCTTGTTGTGAGAATTTTTTAAAAATGTAAAATATAATAAAAGCTTGTTTTCCTAACCAAATGCTACATGATATGAGCTAATGATTGAGATGATGCAGAGGTTTCCATGAACAAATTATGTGGACTTTACTGTCCTGTTTACATTCCTTGACATTGGGCTTACAGTATCTTGCTAACCAAAAACCCTCAAACCTGGTTAAAATCCTTTGTGGTGTCAACAGAGAAGCTGTGGGTTTGTGCATTAAATGGAAATTGCCCTGAGCTCCCTAAAGCAGTGCAGAATGGGTTAAGTGCTGTTAGTCCAACATGGTCAGGTAAATTGTTTATAATGGTGTAAATGTGTGGGTGATTCCTAACAATAGAGATTAGGGTTGTTCCCTCTCAGTTGTGGCGAGTCCAGCAGAGGCAGGAAGTTGAACTATTGATAAATATTTCACCAGGTGCTGAAGTTAACCATTAAACCATCCCCTTACAGAACTATGAACAATTTTCACATGTGAATAATCACTTCATTTTTCATGAGCATGTGGAAAAAATGTGATCATGTGGTGGGGGGAAAAAATAGTGAGGGCCTGTCATGTGCTCTTGGGTCAGGTTGTATCAGACAATGACCGTTGGCTTTCTCCCCAGACCTGCTGTACCAACCAACCATGCATGGTATATTTCTAAAAGGGGCTTACTGGTAAGATGGAAACTAAATGTTAATAACCAGGGATGGGGATATGCATGAAACACCCAACCTGTGTTGTGGGCAGTGGTAGACTACTGGTTTGAACTTGCCCAGAGGCTTGCTGGTTTAAGTCCTGGCCTAGGTTCCAGTAAGGTACCCTTAAAAAGGAGGTTTAGCCCTGCTACACTGCTCCCTGGGTGCTGTTGATGGCTGCCTGCTGGATGGGTTAAACACAGAGGTCACATTTTGTTGTGGTGCACCTTGTGTAATGGGGTGTGTTCACACTGACAAGTAGTTTCTTTCACTTCACCCTACTGGTAAAAGCCATTACAGGAGAAAGGGGCAATAATAAACACTGCTCACCCCCTGTTTCACCAAGAGTTTTGCATGATCCACAACACATTTTTCATAGATTAAACGTAAACATCTTTAACAAGCTGCCCAGCACGTGGGTCTGGACTGGTGTACTTCCTGCTCAGAGAGAGACTAGTCCTTGTCTCTCTAGTTGATGCTTGACTGCCCCCTCCTGTAGCTTAGAGCACCCCCCTGTGGCTAATCAATGGCCTTCACATACTGCAACAGACCTCACACTACCTCCACCAGCACCAACATATTGCATGGTATGTGGCACTATCTTCTTCCCATAGTGCATCCGAATGCCATCTCTTCCCCAGGTGAGCACTGCACATGCACCAGCCTGTCCACATGATGTAAAAGGAAAGAATTATTGGACAAGGCCCCCTTCTTCTGTTGCCCTGTGATCCAGTTGTTGATGTCTTTATGCCCATTGTAGGTGCTTCTGGTGGTGGACTGGGGTCAGCAGGGGGATGCTGACTGGCCAGCATTAACCTTTACAGCAATTTCTACTACAGTAGCTCTCAGTGGGACCTTACCAGACCACACAGTCTTCGCTCCCCACATTCAGCAGTGAGCCTTGGGTGCTCATGGTCCTGACATTGCTTTACCAGCTATTCTTCATTGCATGCTGGTAGGTACTAATTAATGCATATTGAGAACACCCTACACATATTTGCCATTTTGGAGAGGCTCTGACAGACGTCACAGTAAGCTCCTCAGATCTTGACGCTCGCCCATTTTTCCTGGTTCCATCACATCAACTTTAAGAGCTGACAGTTCACTTCCTGCCTAATATATGTCTCTCTCCTAATAGGTGCCATTGTAACGAAATAGTGTTCTTCACTTCACCTGTCAGTGTTGTAGCTACATTCGTGACTTTTCTCTAGGGGTGGTCTTGAGAAAGTGGGCAGTGAGCTATGTGAGTGAATGCGATGTCCTGTAGATGGCACCCTTGAGCTGTGAAAAAAATCTTTCTAGGTGGAAGGTAGGTCTGTGGTACTGTGTTTGGTACTTGGCTTTGTACCTGTGAAAGTCTTTTTGCTTTCGGCGATAATGTGTCATTATGTAGATTCTCCGGTAATGTTTCTGTACTTTTAATTTGCCTCATTGTGTTTGGTTTAGCCCCATTAACTCATTACTAATCACATAATCTTCCCCCTTAATTACACAGCAGATCATCATGTGCTTCTGTTTCATGAAGCATGGGCTTATAACACGGTGTAATGCTAATATGTGTTTTTGACCCTTTTTTTGCACATTTTTGAACAAAATCACCCCAGAATAGACATGTAAGAGTGTTTTTGTGCATCCAACAAAAACATGTGGCTTTAGTCATGGCAAGTCCCTCAAACCTCATTTCCTATTATCTGCAGAACTGAAGTAGTGAGGCAATGTCCGCTCCATCCCTAGCCAGGGTGATCTACATCTTCAGTCTTTCAGTGTTAATACTGATGCCGTGGGGAATGGAAAGTTCCACTGCAGTCCGTTAGACACAGGTCAATTTGTCTAATGGTGTGAGGATCTGAGTTTAATGCACCGCTGCAAACTGCAACAGCACTCCAGCTTCGAAATCCAGACTGCCAAAGTTAATGAGGCCTGGCTTGCTCCAGGCTTCCAAGGAGCATTTGAAACACTCAGCAGAAAGGTATAGGGCCATTAGCCACATCACAGTATACGACAGCGGAGGAGGATCCCATTCAAAACTTCTATCATTAGTGTCCAAAATGATGTAATGTGGCACATTCTCACTGACTCAGCTGACCTCTTGCAAAACAAAAAAGAGTAACGTGCCATTTAGCCAATCCTGGCCATCTCTCTAGGCACAACTTCCTCCATCCAGAAAAACACAGATAAAACTCTTCAGGACAAATCTTGCAGTAAGTCCGAAGGTGGCAGTAAATTCATCACGCTAATCAAACTAACAGATGTGTCTGAATTTGCACCTGAATTTCAGTGTAGTTCCATTTAGAAAAGGTGGGAGAAAAAATTTATTCAGGGTTGTATTGTACAAACTCATACACAAGATAATCTCAGCATCTAACGCTGCACCAGTTCGCTCCAGTGTTACCTCTAGTGATGGGTTTCCATTGCTGTTTTGCACAAAGCAGAAGTGATTTTGTAATAAGTCAACAAAATACAGCTGCAGAGTTGTTCCCATTGAATGGTGTAATGCAATTAACATTTTGGCACAAAGGTTTTGATCGGACACACTGCAGTAGCTGTGATAGTGTGCATTGGAAGGTGAGGAGGGCATGTACTACATGCAAAAGCAGAGGCAACCCTCATAATACCTCGCAGTAATTCAGGTAAAAGTCAATCTGGCAGTGGTCACATATCAGTGTTTTCTGTCTGCAGTGATTTTACAGAGGTCCTGTGGATTTAAAACTTCCCAATGACACGCTTGTTATCTGATGTGTTCTACACAGTAGGACTCCTCATGGTGGCTGCCATACCCTGCCTGAGAGAGCCAGTTCCAAACAAGAGGCACAGAGCTAAACTAGCTACATACTGTATGCAGAGTAACTTAATGTCATGTGAGTTCAGTGCATTCCTTGTAAGTTTTGGGAAATACTGCTGTGTTGGATTGTCTGAAAACCTCATGCATAAAAAAAAAGTGTTTGCAATTTTTGTTCTAAATTTAAAGTTTCCTCTACTCATTTTTTAATTTGCAATTTCAAATTGCATGTTAAGCAGGTTACTGGAAACTCGCCTAGCTTAAGCATTAGACATTTGCCTAATATTTTGTACTTTATATTCAATGTAATCAATTCAACCAAACAAATGATTTTATTTGGATTAGTCTTTGAATTTATTCTGAATTTATTCTACCAGGTGACCTGACTGAAAGCTTGACTGACATAGCAACAGTAACCAAGGTAGGTGGTTACTTCCCCATAATTTGATTAGGTAATGTTGCTGTGTGAGTGAGTGATTTGTCATTGTGAACATATGACTGCACAGTGCACCACAACAAAATGCAGCCTTTGACCCATCTGTGTAGGAGCAGTGGGCAGTGGACATGGGCAGCGCTTGGGGAGCAGTGCTTGGGGACGGTACCTTGGTCATGTACCTGTCAACAGATTATAACCAGTGACCTTTAGGTTACAGGGGCAACTCCCCAACCGTCACACCACCACTGGCCAAATGTGAAATGGAATATAAATAAAACAGTACACAATAAAAATAGTACACTCTTAAGTGATGATCAATTATATTTAGTACATTCCAAAACTGATGCAGTTGAATGTCCACCTTCCTAATGTATACGCTTAGTGCTTTTAAACACATGGGACTTTCATTTCTGGCTATATTACAGCCCTCCACCAGTGTCTCTCCTGTTTCCATTTCTAATAATGGCTGCCGAACATGTCACGCTCATCAGAGTTGCTATTGCATTCGCCCTCTACGTTCTCTGGCTCCATTTAGCTATGGCATGCGAATGTGTGGGCAGCTAATAGCGTTCTGACAGGTGATGGCAAACCTGCTGGCCCGCATGTGCCAGTCAGTAGACAAACACTTATTTGTCTCCGGTGCCAGCCGGGCACACAGTACTATAATTAACAGGCTGCCAACACAGTAATGCCAACCCTTCAACAAGGGGGCAGAAAGTGCACTGACAGTGATTCTGTGTGTATTCATAGGGGTGTACATGTGTGTGTGTTGCTGCAATGTGGCAGTCTCGAACTAGGAGAAAGTAAATTATACACTCTGTGGTTCTTTACTTGGGCCATCCATCTGTCCTAGCGCATGCAGTAATCATACAACAGCTCAGATTACAGAGTGATTACATTAATATACTGTACAAATTTGTCATCTTTACATTGTAAATACGCCCACATGCTGCTTTGTGTAGATTTGGCCAAATTCTCTAAATGTGATCAACTGTCTGCATGAGATGCAATATCAGCCCACCTTCTCTGCATGTTCTGCATCAAAGACCTTACAGAACAGAGTCAATAGAGTTCTCTGTGGTCATCTCAGATGGACGGAAAGACTGGAAACGTGTGCTGTGGTCAGATGAGTCCACATTTCAGCTTGTTGACAGTGAGTTCTCAAAATGGGCTGTCCAGTTACTAGTGAAAGTGCAAATGCCATGTCTTGGTATGGGGAGGTATCAGTGCCCATGGCATGGGTGACTCGCATATGTGTAAAGGTACCATTGACACAGAGTTGTATATTGGGACTTTAGAGAGACATATGTGAACATCAGGGTGATGCCTTTTCCCAGTCATTTCTGCAAGACAGATGCAGGTCCCATTCTGCACAGGCTACAACAGAGACACAAAGTTCACGTGCTACACTGGCCTGCCAGCAGTCCAGATCTGTCTCCTACTGAAAATATAAGGCACATCGTGAAGAGAAGAATTAGACAATGAAGACTATGGACTACTGAGCAGCTGAAGTCTTGAATCAAGAATGAGCAAAAAGTCCACTTGCAAAACTACAACAATTAGTATCCTCAGTTCCCAAACACTTAAAACAAGATGTGATGCAGCACAGTGGTAAACACAACACTGTCCCACTTTTTAAGTGTGTTGCAAGAGCAAGCGGATAGCGTTTATTCCAACTTTATGTGGTTAGAATGCTATAGTCATTCTGGCTTTAGCCATCAACCAGCTGGAATGGTGGCCAGTATAGCTGTATGCAGAAAGGGTCATTCATTCAGTCTCAGTGCTCCTGCCTGTCTCAGCTGGGACTGGCGGAGACATTCTCTCTCATTAGTGCTCTTTCTTCTGGGGTCCGTTCTTTGGCAGCGGCATAAAACGGCCCTCTCAAGCAATTGGAACGCATCCTGAATGCAATCAAGCTTAACTGCATTCTTCCTGCTACTATGTCACCTAATTCAGTGGCCTTCCATGGTGGAATAGCCCATGACACAGAGCCGGTGACTCAAAAGCCACACAGTGATTCAGTAAGGGGCAGCCGCAATTCTGACCATCCCATCATGCCCTGATGTCTGGAAATGACTCAGTGTGACTTTGGAATGGGACCGAGTTGAGTATGATTGGGTTTTGCTAAACATGTGCTTCAGAAAAACATCCGAGTGTAACACACTACCCGCAGATGGTGGGTTTGGGTTGCAGTCATGTGGTTACGTGACTTCAGAAATGTTGCCCGAGGTCTAAAATGTTTGTTTTGTTTAATATAATTTTCATGCTTGATGTACTGTATTTAAACTCTGCACATGCTGTTGCAAGCAATTCATTTCCCTGTTAATCCTTGGTTGGAATCATCCATCCATTCATCCATTTTCTAAACTGCTTCTCCCATTTCCAGGGAAGCTGGAGCCAATCCCAGCTGACTGGGGGCCTAAGGTGGAGTTCACCCAGGACAGGAGGCTCCACCCATCCCAGGGCAACACATAGACAGACAGACATATGGGCAATTTTAGAGCATCCAATCAACCTACTGCAAGCCTTTGGACTGTGGGAGGAAACCGGAGCGCCCGGAGGAAACCCCCACTCGAACACAGGGAGAGCTTGCAAGCAGAGAAAGGCACCCATGGCTGACCCGGGGATCGACCCAGGACCTTCTTGCTGTGAGGCGACAGCTCTAACCACCGCACCACCGTCCGGTTGGAATCAAAAGATTTAAAAAGAGTGTACCATTAGCTTTTTCTATGTGGAACTTAAATTGACATGGGCTAGCAAGTTCTCCCATTGGTTAGGCTTTCAGCAACTGGACTGCAGGTTTTAATGAGGATGTGACCGTGGAAAAGGCCAGTTGTGTTTTGAATCACAATGGCTGAGGCCAATAAAGAAGGAACCTTACTCTTGGCCTTCTAGAGGTCCTAGATACATCACTGACTGTGGTGCCATGGTCTAACCAGCTTTTAGACCGTTAGAAATGGAAACGGCAGCGGCTGCTGTAGCCGGGTTGTTTTACTGAAAGGGTCACTGTACTAATACATACAATGTCTATATTTTAATATCAGTTACAAAACATAGAATGTCATAAGTGGCCATAAATTGTTGACATTTATACCTAATAGTCACAGCTTGCCACTGATAAAAGAACAGATAACCTGTAGAGGCCAAAGGGCACCAATGGTCTCAGGCAATGCTGCAGACATTTAGTCGAAAAAAAATATTAACATTTATTTTTCACAAAGTTAATACCGCCTTTAAACTTTTGCCCTATATTGTATACTTCGGTTGAGACTTTCAGATGAATCATGTCTTGAGAAATCAGGATACTCTCGACTGTCTCAACTAAACCTTTGGCACCTGTAGTTTATGGTAAAGTAGACTGTACTGATTCACTTGGCACACATGTAGTGCCTACTAGTGAATGCTACTAGAGAATAACAGAAGACTTGTTTTACTTGGAGTCCAGTCAGTTTTGGCATGATATTTATGTTTATGATTGAGAGGCTGTAGACATGTCCAAATGCTACAGGGAGTCAAGCTGAAGTTCTACCACCATTTATCATAGGGGGGCATCGGGCACAACTTAACATGGGTTAAAACGTTACATGTAGTTAAATTTTGACAGTGATCAGATAGATGCTTTTCCAGGTCAGCTCTAAATACTTTAGGCCTTGTCCACATATATGCATGTATTTTCTATTAAACAAATAGCATTATACATCAATATGGATCTTCTGGAATATGGATCTTTCTGAAAATGCCTTCTAGGGTGAAGATTTTCAGAAACGTCTCTTTCAGGTGACTTGTAGACAGGCATTACTGACTTTTTGGCTTCTAACATCAGAATGTGTGCCGTGATCTGTTATCTGTTGCTGTCCTGTGTTTACATAAAGTGATTGTGTGATGGTGGACATAATCAAAATAGTGCAGTTTTAACATCCAACACTCCTGTGACCCAAGCTATGTCTGAATAGCTGAATGATGCTTCCTTTCCTATCTACTTGCACTGATTTCACCTGATCTGTAGCCCATGGCCTTTCTAAGTGCATTGGCTGAGCTGACTAGCATGTGGGTTCAAAGTGAAAGTTCATAGGAAAGGAAGTTTTATTCAACTGTTTGGACACAGCCATAGATGCTGCTGTCAACATCGCTGGTTTTGGACAAGACTCTTGTTAGCCCACTAAGGCTAATCATTTTTTCATACTTCTTATTGGCCAACATGGTTTTATGGCTGGGGTTATACTGCATGCACTCGACAGCATGTTCTTGCATTTCATGTGAACAGAGATTTTTTTTTGCTTGTGTGGAAAAGTTTGTTTTTTAAGAATAAATGAGGAAAACCCTCGTTTTAAAAAATACCTGGACCTTGTTCTTTGTGTTTTAGCTTTTTCAACAAAAGCGTCATCCCTGAATTTTGTAGGTTACAAAATTCCTCATTTCTATTGTACAATGTTTTATGTTGCCTATAGCCATGTTGTAAGCATGTAAACAACTCCAGCAACAAATAATGTACAGCCTCCACATAACGAGGTTAATTTTTGTGCAGCACTTAAATGTCCTAAAGAAATCAATGATAAAAGACCAAACTCCAAGAGTCAATGTGTTTTTATGAACATTTTATTCAAAAATGAATCAAAAACATTTACAGAAGGAATGCCACCTGCTGTTCTACAATGTCATGTGCTTCTGCCCTCCTTTCATACTTTCCATTCGACCTTGAAATGCAGCAGTCCTGCCCAGTCTTTCCTTTCTGCAGTGAGAAAAGGAAGAGTGGAATGCCAAGGCCTCTGCTCCCATCAGAGTGTACAATCTGCATAGACAGTTTGTCTCACAGTTCAGCCTCAGCAATACAACCCAGTGTGTTTTGTTATAATTCTTATATGAAGTCCATTTGCAACATTTTTGGGTCTTTATGTATCAAAAACATATAATTAACTTTCTCATAACTATCTTATCCTTTAGAGCAACAGGTCTCAATCTTGTTTAGTCCCCCCATTACCCTGGAACCTACTCCACCCAGAGAAACAGTTTTGCTTACTTTCCCCATAGCAATTGCTGACCTTCTCAGACAAGAGACATGGTTTTGATCTTTGACCTAATGACTTTCATAGATGTAGCCAAAGCTAAGGTATAAATAAAGTATTTTTTCCACCATGGCCTCCAGCCTGAGAACCACTGCCTAAGCAGCTAGGCAGGTTCTTTTTATTTACTCTACCTTTCAGACTGGTGCCCTGTATTGTGGCACTGATACTATAGACTGTTGCAGCAATTACACTCCATATCACTTCAGTAGGCATGGTTAAACTGCTGTAAGAAGAATACCAGTACAGTATATCACAGTTGAGACGAATCTGAAATGGACTGGTTGCATAGGTTAGTTTTGGTACTTAGGCAGTGCTTACATAATACTCTTCTCCAAACAATATGATTTTTTTTTCAGTTTTCAATAATATGGTACATCCATCCATCCATCCATCCATCCAACCGCTTCTTCTGTTTCCGGGTCACGGGGAAGCTGGAGCCAATCCCAGCTGACTGCGGGCCTAAGGCAGGGTACACCCAGG
>JBBPDA010000039.1:985547-1002242 GCA_037974385.1 Arnoldichthys spilopterus | reverse complement strand
TCAACCTACTGCAGCCTTTGGACAGTGGGAGGAAACCGGAGAACCCGGAGGAAACACACGCGAACACGGGGAGAGCTTGCGAACTCCGCACAGAAAGGCATCTGTGGCCAACCCGGGGATCGAACCCAGGACCTTCTCACTGTCAGGCGACACTGCACCACCATGCCGCCCTAATATGGTACATATAATTATTTTTTAAATAATTATTATTATTATATAATGTAGTAAATTAATTTTTTGAAAAGAAATACAAAAACTGTAATATAGTAAGCAGCTAAACAGCCAAGAGCATTATACTGAATTGTGTACACACAGCGTTTCCTTTCCGGCCTGTAGACTGCTGGTTATATCCTTTCTGCTTTCAGAGCCACACGTGTGTGTGTGTGTGTGTGTGTGTGTGTGTGTGTGTGTTTAATGATTCATGACTCATTTTTTACTGATTACCTAATATTTTTCTGTCCAACCATTGAGAGCACTGACCTGAACAGAGTCCATCATCACATGTGGGTAGCGCCTAAAATTATAGTCAAGTACAAGTATTATTACTTCAAGGACATAATGACTCAGGCACAAGCAAAAGTAGCTACTAAAACCAACCTGAATGAAAAAGGAGCTGGATTCTTTATAGAACTGCTGCCCGTGGAACATCTTATTACATCCAGCGTCTATCAGCAGACATTAAAGTTTATGGGCCTTGTTCTTCTCATTTCGGATGCTTTCATTCTAAAATAAAATGCTAAAGCTGTAAAGTAAGATGCGTGTGCAACAGCAAAGCAGCCCAGGTGCTAAACCAGCAGAAGTTAGCCCCCAAAAATGATGAATGGTTAAATAATGAA
Organism: Arnoldichthys spilopterus; assembly: GCA_037974385.1. Classification (NCBI taxonomy): domain Eukaryota; kingdom Metazoa; phylum Chordata; class Actinopteri; order Characiformes; family Lepidarchidae; genus Arnoldichthys; species Arnoldichthys spilopterus. Next base: position 1,001,406 of record JBBPDA010000039.1, on the reverse strand, counting down.
TGGTGAAATGTATATAACATTAACATTAATAAATACAGTCACATGCAAAGTCTGAATGCTCCATAGTCAATATGTGTTGTTGACACTCAAGAAACAAACGTAAATATGTCATTTTCCTGGACATTTCTTTTATATTTGCTGGGAAGAAAAAAAGAAAACATAAAATCTAACTTTGCACAGCCCACATTTTATGTTTTTTTCCTGGTCTGTTAAATTCAGCAAATTCATTGTCACTGTAATGGTGCATTCAAGCGTGCAGCAGTGCCCAGTTTCCATTTCCACCCACTAGCTAGGACTTCCCTATCACATGACACCACCAACACTTGAAGGGTAAAGGCTAGTTCATACATCCACTGAGTCAAGCGGCATCTTTTTAAACTGCTGCTAATGCAATGTCATTGGACAGCTCAACGTGCTTGGAGGAGAACATTAGCCACAAATTCTGCCATGCCAGCGAGCAGCTAGCTACGTATGTCAGCTAGCAGACACTCATACTGGCTTACATCACACTTTGACTAGCAGGGAAAGGGCAGGACAGCTGTGATCTCTTGGACTCCAGGCCCTGGATGGCCGTGGTACCACCAGGAATCATATTTGCAATCACTTGACCATAGGACCCAAGTTTAGGCAGCTGCGCCACTAGGGAGCCCCAACACATGTCATTTTGGGCACCCAAACTTTGGTGTAGGTCTGTATACTACAGTAGAACAGGTGTCATGCTAATTGCCTTGGGTGCAATATCATGTCATATGGTGCAACATTACTATTTCTGGAAGGTTTACATCCCCTTCTCACTATACTGTAACATCATTATATTGTCTATTTATTGCATTGTGGGCAGTGTTAGCCTAGTTAGGGTCTTGCCCATGTGACTGGATGGTCACAGGTTCAAGTCCCAGCCTAGGTTCCAATGAGGTGCCCTTGAGCAAGGTACCATCCTGCTTTTTCACTCCCCAGGCGCTGTTGATAGCTGCCTGCTGCTTCACATTTGAATGCGTTAAATGTGCAGGTCACATTTGTTGTTGTGCATTTTCGTGATTGGGTGTGTTCACAATGACAGTCACTTTCACTTATTGTATTTGTCGCACTTTGCACTTTATTCGATGTGCTGTTTGTTGTAGTTTGGCCCATGAAGGAACATTCCATCTCACTATATACGTGTGCTACTGACGACAGTAAAGTAAAACTGAACCTTGTTTACAGTTGAAGAGCACAAATCTGTCAAAACTGGTTAAGAAACTGAGTAAATACATAACTACACATTCAGATTTTTTTTGTTACTGGTTTGACATTCACTTCTCGAAGGTGTGCAAATGATCTTTGACCTTGCCTGACCTGATTTAGAATGTCCACGTGTTAAAAAATTGATGAGGACCTTTCAAGTGCATAACCCTCAGCGGAGGTGAGGCAGGGACATTAATAATTGACTTTTTTTGTGTGGAAGTGACAGCCCGCTCTTACATCACCTCTCCCAGCGTGCCTCCGGCCTTCTCTGGAGCAAAGCCTTGTGGGTAAGGCTGGGACTGCAATTTATTTTCTTTCTCTTTTTTTTTTTCCTCGACGAATCACTAACGTCATACAATGATGAATATTTCATAATCATCCCTCAGGGCCTAGAGAAGGAACACATGATTATTTAATGGGTGCCGGGGTTAAATGAGACATTCCGTGGAGTTAAATGGCTCATCGGCTGCTCGGCTTTTCAGTGTTCCTGCCTGAAAGTCGGTGAGGCACTGCGCTGTGTTGCACCTTATAATTAACAACACTGTTAAAATGAAGTTCACGAGAAATGTTCAGCACTAAACACTAGAAGCGTCGTACACTTCCGCTCACTATTGGAGTATAGTCGCTGTGTGTATAAACAACACTGGTAATTGTGAGTCCCTTGATGGCGATAGGTTTCCATGTAATTGTGCATGATGTCTGAACACGAGCGCCACTGCCAGAGCCTGAGGCAAGACCTCATATGAGCCACATTAGATTACTGAGCACGAAAGGAAATGAAATACATTCAGCAAGGTTCAGCACGAAAATAGCATTTCCACCTAAAGGGAGGTTTAACATAGAGCTGCCACTTCTCGAAGTGTTGGCAGCGATTAGCAATTTGCACGGTGATGTTGCATAATTTAAAATCTCCTGCTGGTTTGTCTATGGTAACAGCCATTTATGCAATTTTTAAAATATTTAAAAATATACAATATTTACTACCAGTTTTACAACACCCAGTTTTTCCAGTTTTTACTGGTAATGTGGGCAGTTTGATTACAGTAAAAACTTTAAATTATACAAAGGTAAGTGGCTACAATAAATAAATACATCATAAATAAAACGTTTAAAACATCAAAAAAACAGGCTTTTCCCAAAGCATAGAGAAACTGGTTAACTTACAGCTTTCCTGCAGCAGTGGAAGTAGTGGAGCATTGAAGGTTAATGCAGTTCCCACAGGAGAACTCCCACAACTTCTGCTGTCGACATTCTTCCAGCACCCTTAAGCATTATCAGCACAATACTGTAGTGCAGGAAGCAGTACTGTATATCGCTATCAGAATGGTGAGGAATTCTCAGGGGAATCACCTGTAGGAATTCTTTGCAGAAACTTTTAGTACTTTGGGAATGCTGTAAGTTAACCAGCTCCTTAATAAAATAAAATCCCAGTTCTCCATGAGATTTACTTGATTGATTGTTTTTGTTGACCTTTATTTATTTATTTATTTATTTACATTGTGCAATTTACCATTTAAGGTTACTCACTGTAACTGAAGCGCTTAATTTGTGTGCTGTAAAACATTTGACCATTTGATAAACCTCTTTATTAGGCTTTCTACTTTATCCTTTCCCAGTTAAGTATTTTGAAATCTTTGCTATAAACTATATTTGCATCCCTCTGCCTCATCAGTGCGACAGAATTGATAATGTTGTGTCATTTTTAAGTTTTTGTTCTTCAGCGTTCTCTCACTACAAGAAAAGCAAAGCACGACTGGTGATGTCTGTCATAGTGATTAATCACTGCTGTTTTGATAAGTATTAGCCAAAATTTCATCATATTCATCCACTTTATGCCTGTCAGAGTGGCAACGCATTCTCTTTTTGGGTAGTGGAACATGACAGACAGACTGAGGAGGAGCAGCAGGGTTTCCTTCTATCTCACACAAACGGCCCTGTTTTAATAGTCTAACCTGTAATATTTCTCTTCCATAGATTTGCACTGAGTTGCAGCTCAAAAAAACAGGAAAAAAAAGTTAAATACGAACCCGTCATTACATTTCCAATTATGGAGTGATTCTGTTTTTTCCAGAATGTTTGGCATCCCTACCATGTGTTCTACATTCACCAGCTTAAGAAGAAAAACCAACCCTCCAATCTCTGACTAGGAAAAACCAATGAAAACGCCCTGAAATCAAAAATCTCAACCCAGAGTTTTTCAGCTTCCACATTTTACATCATCTACAACATGGCTGCATACATGGTAAACAGGATGTGGAACACTGTTTATACTTTTAATGAGTTTAGCTGTGTGATCAACAGCTATATTAGAAACACGCGTCAGTGTGTTACTCACAAGTGAAGTGAAAGTGATTATTTGTCATTGTGAACACATTCAAGCACCACAACGAAATGTGACCTCTGCATTTAACCCATGACATGTGCACCCGGGGAGCAGTGTAGTGTGACGGTACCTTGCTCAAGGGTATCTCAGTGGTGCCTAGGCCAGGACTTGAACCTGCGACCTTCAGGTCCCAAGGGCAATGCCCTAAACACTAGGCCTCCACTGCCCAGCGCTAAAGATCACAGCGCACATTGCTGGTGTTACATTCAACATTTACCATTATATTTGCTTTAAACTTTGCCGTTTCCAGGTAAAGACCATCAGAGTTACTGTGTGCACTGCTGATGAACTTAAATACTGTTTTATTTTTATCAAATGATTGTGTAAGGACAGCATGGTGGTGCCTCACTGCAAGAAGGGTCTGAGTTCAATCCCTGGTTTGGCCTTTCTGTACAGAGCTTGCAAGTGTGGGTTTCTTCCAGGTGCTTCGGTTTCCTCCTACTGTCCAGAGGCTTGTGGTTTAGGTTGACTATATACTCTAAATTGCCCTTAGGTGTGAAGGGTTGACTGTCTCTGTGGTGGGTTGGCCTCCTGTCCTGGGTGAACCCTGCCATGGGACCCACAGTCAGCTGGGATTGGCTAGGGCCTAAAATGAGTGGTTTGGATAATGAAAGAATGATTATGTTTATCACATAAACACAACAAAGAAAGATTACTCTGTACTTTTGTCATGCTGACTTTTTTTTTTAATTTTAATTTTTAAAATTTTAATTCTACATGAAAAGCACAACAGAAAACCCAGATGCAGCCATGCTTTCACTCCCACTTTGTGTGAATTATTCTACTCTTTTCAAGATACAGAAGACCCTGAAAATGCTGTATGATTATGATATTTGACCTTTATAAACAACCTGTTTGTCCAAATGATGGGTAGATCACCTGACTGCCCATATAACCAACAGTGACCGGCAAAGATAAACCCTCATAGCTGGCATATTAGCTTGTTAGCACCCCAAAGGGCTGGAGTACCAGCTGAAGACTGAATCACTGGAGTGTGTGGCATAGCTGAAAGTGTGCCATCCGCTGCCCCATAAGTGAACAAACACATTCTCATGCCAGTGACAACAGGCAGCTGCTGACAATTTAGTCACAGGGCTTTGCTGAAGGCCGTGTGAAGTGAACAATGTAATTCTGTGGTCAATGGCGTGTTAGTCAAACAGAAAGCATGGGGCAAATACGTTCATACCAGTGCTCTACTCAAGGGGGCACTGTTGCTTCAAGCAGCAAAGGTCACGAACAGATACAGTATGGTTTCCTCTTCTTTCTCTCTCTCTCTCTCTCTCTCTCTCTCTCTCTCTCTCTTCCTCTCTCTCTCTTTGTAACATTAAGCCTTCCCTGATATTACATTTCACCAAGAGTCATTGCATGTGAAAGCGCCCGCGTTGTGTGCTGACCTCAGAGGAGGCCTTTTGTCTCCCTTTTGAGCTGCGCTGGTCACATGTGCAGGCTGCTACAGTAGATGAACAGTTATGGCATGGCCCTCCCCTTGTGACATGGGCCTCGAGCGGTGACAAATCACTCCCCACGTCATCGAATCCTCCTGTGAAAATGAAAGCAGCGAGCCTCGCCGGGCGCCATCACCACTTACAGGCCTGACATGCTAATAGCCTTGGCTAATGCATTTGGCTAATGGATATGGGTCAGAGTGTCTCTTGCATAAAGGTGCTGATCCGGGGGCGTACTCTGTGTACTGAAACCGGATCGGCTGTTTACATCCAAATTTACGGGGGAGAAGCAAAAAAAAAAAAGGTGACCTCTGGCCTCCCACCCTCTTTTTTTCAGTTGGGTTGTGTGGAAGAGAGGACAAAGGCCATGGCTGTAGAGGTGGACCTGGTTTTAGATGAGTTACAAACTTGAAACTTTTAATAGCCTGTCAAATGGTTCAAGAAGGCCCACCTTGTTTGACTCACTCAGCTGACACACTAATGTGGTTTTTCACCTCTCGTCTTCACAGTTAATGCCGCAGTTACCTCGCTAGAATCAAGACCAACAGCATGGCCATGCACACAGCCTCACTATACTCTTCTGTGCTTGCCGGATAATAGAAACGCCTTATATTTGTGTCCTGAACCAGCCCAGTGTGTCCCATGGTGGACAGTCAGGATGATGAGAAGATGTGTGACTGAATGGGGGTCGTTTGTTGTTTGAAAAGGAGAAAAAAATAGAAGAAGGGTGGACATCAAAGGTGGGAAAAGAGAAGTCGGGGCTGCCCCTTTCATAATGAGGTCATTATGATAGTGTAGGTTTTCCCCTCAGATCAAAGGTCAAGGATGGCTTTCATTTTGTCCATTCCCTCAGAAGTGCACAGAATCAAAGAAGAAAAGGAAACACTAGCGCTGTAAGAGGAGCGGGATGCCACTGTGACACCGTGTCATTTTACACTGTATTTCAGACAAAATCCTGATTATTATTTGTGATGATGTAAGACCTGGTCGAGGTCTGCAGGATCCCTCAGTGGAAAAGACCAAAGAGCCTCCAAGCCATTTGTTCTTGGTCCACTTATGACATTTATGTGGGTTTGTGTTTCAAAAACAGTCATAATTCATTTACATGACCATTTTCCTGGCTGATTTGGTTACCATGCCCTGGCCTACCATTACCATGTCCATGGCCTCTGGTCTGATTGGCTGCCTGTATTGTGCCTCATTCTGAAAACAGACCATGATGTTCTTACAATTTTAGTGTGAATGGGCGGGGCTAAACTCCTCTAGGCTGATTAGATGTATTTATAGAAATGCATTGGCTTTTCACTGGTCTTTTCCCTGACCTAATCAGCTGAAATCTGATCTGCTAGATGCATAGGATAATAGAATTTATATGTATTTACAATTAATATCTTTTTTAATTTTGGTAATTTTGGAAATTTCACCCATTAGTGTAACTTAACATTTAATTAGTTTCACATTTAAATGATGGTCATAATAAAGCCATGTTCAGCAGTGTGAACATTCTCCACAAGGGGGAGCTACTAGTGTTTTGCACAATACTTATTGCTAGAAATCTTTGGAGTGTAGCTCTGCTGCGAAAGATATTTTATTCAAAAAGAACTAAGAATAACTTCATCAAGCTCTATTAGCAGGACAGTTTTTAGGTTATTACTGTTATTATTACTACTATTACGTTTAGCTTTTAATTTCTAACTCTAGCTAATAGTTAACATAGTGAGGAACTGAAGTGCACTAGCATTTAAGGTGTTAATCCACTATACTAGCAGTTTTGTTGACATTTTGCCTGGGTCCCAACAAATAAACACTTTTATATGAGTCAGCGTCGGGTTGCGGCCTGCATTGTTCCTGGCCTTTCTTGCCAGCTTTGGTGTAGATATCTTTTAGCAGGGCCAGAGAGGAGTGGGAGGGAGTAACTGAGGCAGTTAGGTAATCAGATATGGCGAGCTGATTGGGACACAAACAGGCGGCCGCATCTCTGGGACCACCGTGTCCTATTTCTCTCTGCCTGCTTTAAACATGTGATGTCATCCCGCTTCCCACGAGGGCAGCGCTTCGGATTTCGCCATTAGTTCAATTATTTACAGTGTTTAATTGAATCAGTCGAGTTCAGGAGAGACCTGCCATGATATGCTTCAGGCCCCCACCGCCACTCAAAAGGAAACTGGATCCCTCCTCTGGCAGCAAGGCCGCCCTTCATGCACTCCCCAGCCACATCAATGATGCAAGAACGAAGAAAGAAGGAAGGAAAGAAAGAAAAAGAAAGAAAGAAAAGAAAGAGAGTGCGATTGTGTAACCAAGACGCGCATGGCAGATGCCAGGGGAAGGAAACGCTGAGCCGTCGGCCTTCTTTCTCTGCGGTCTGTGACCGAGGCATTGTGTCAACCGAAATCTCACGCGCCCACACAAACACACAGCGAGCAAACACCCGGGTGCACCTCGCATACACACGCAGGGCCCTACAGATAAACACACACACGCACGCGCATGCACGCCCAGAAACAAACACAGCGTGATAAACAAAGTCAGGCACCGTCATATACACAAGCATCTACGCACTCATGCGTGGCCACAGACGGACAAGCACATACAAATACAATAAACTCAGATATAGTTATGATGCTTATGTACACAAACGCGCCCCTGTGCACAGAAACACAGATACGCATCTGTGTGCTGTCCTGATTTCACTCTAGCCTTTTAGGCCAAAAGTCTTTTTGAAGTCCAGATGCGGCCCCTCGTAGTCTCAGTAGAACGTTTACCCTACATGCCTTATTGCTCAATACCGATTTTCTGCTCAGATTCAGTCTTTCTGCCTTGTTCACATTTGTTTTCGTATGTGACCCGTATGTGTCGTGAGTGTGAACGGGCCTGTGTCCTGAAAGGACCCGGATGCATCTGTTATATCATTAGCCACTGATAACTGGATGCGGGCGACGCTGGACAATGACCAAAGTGACGTGGTCATGTCCAGTGACGTGTGTATTTTTGTGCTTTATGTACGTAATAGGAAATGTTGGCTAACAGCAGCTTACACGGCGTCCTGGCAACTTTATCTCAAGCTTCCACAATTTCGCTGTCTACAAGATCTGTAGTGTTTCCAAACAAGGCTTTTAGGATGGCTAGGAGTGCAAATCCCTCCCTGCGGCCGAGTTGGGTTGTGCCATCATTATCACACAGTTGTTGTTGAGTTATTTGCTCGTTTCAGCTCAAAAGTAGTAGAAAACATGCAATGCAATTAGGGCAGCGGACCAGGCACATGCAAGTACTTAAACAGTGATTTTAAAGAAATCTGGCATTTAAAATTAACCTTTTCCTAATAAATAATTACTTTTATAAGCAGTAATCAGTACAGTAATTCACTTACTTTTGCAGGAAGTAACTAGTATCTGTAACTAATTACAGGATTAACTAATTAATGATAAGGAACTTGAACAACATTGAGTAGCTCACAAGGACCCAAAAAATACTTCTCAATGAATCAATTCTGTTTTCCTTTCAAAATTAGAGCACAACGGAACATTTAGCAGAAGAGAAAGTATCATAATTAAAAGCATAAATAAATAAGCCGCCTGTTTTTGGAGGTGCCGCCCCTTTACAGATGATGAACCGTTAGTCAGTGAGAATAGAAAATGAGAATTATAACGATCACTTCAGTTGGTGGCAGAAAAAAACTCTCAAACCCCAATTCGAAAGCTTTGTTTTTTGTCATCAAAAAGTTATTACCTGGAGCATTGCAGAAGCAGAGCATTTTGTCTGCCTGATTTCAACTACAGAGGCATGAAATGGGATAGAAACCCAACAATGTAGGACAATTACACCAAAAAAGTTGACATGCAAACAAAGATTTGCCGGCTGATCTTCAGCCTCAAATATAATTAACAGAGCATAATTAATAAAACGTCTCCTTGCTGGTTGTTAGCACCGTTGTTAACAGAGCTTGTTCTCACTTGTAAAGTTTTTATTTTAAAAGCTCAGTATTGTTATATGTTTATTGTGTTTTGTGGCTCATTGTCGATGTTGCTTGTAAAATTACTTTTCCCATGCTCTCTCAGCCATAAACATATATATAAGTAATTACATTTATATCATAAACATGCAATGACTAATCGACTACATGGCTTAAACAAACAATTACTGGGAAACGAGAAAAATCAGGGCAGCCCTACTTTTAGATGAGCTACAGTAACACTAAAGCTAACAGTGTAATGATGGACGAGAAGTAATCTTTCGAATCTTTTTTACATGGTGAATTATTTTCAGTTTTACCGGGTGATGTGGAAGCATGCTGGCTTCTCGAGGTTACACTGGGAACAGAGAAATATCTTTCTGTACTTCTGCTATTAGCTAAACTTGTGATTTGTAGTACTATAGCGTAATGAGACACTACACTGACCTACCCGTTTTTAGGTTCACCTACCCGGGGGGATTTTTTTGTGTTTTTGGGCCCCCAAGCAAAGTTATGTCCAGAGGTTTTTAATGCAGTAGTGCATCCTGCAGTCAGAACTGAATTATACCCTGTTTTAACCTCCAGGGCTCCTTCTATTTGCATGGTTTGCCTGCTGGCACCACTGCACCTGCCTACACTTGTTTTGTACCATTTTATCTGGTTTGCCTTCTAAGGTGACTATAACACCCACTGTGTTGCTTGGCTACACCACTACAGTGGCATGAAATAAATGTTTTTTCAGTGTCACTTTTTAACATTTATAGTTCTGCCTGTGAGTAGCCAGCATCACCATTTGGCAAGGTCAGCTATTTTCATTTCCCTGGAACCCTCTCATTTATGCTTTTTATTGAGAGTCCCATGAAAAAGGATGTGACATATTTAGCATGAACGGTGGACGGCACCTTTATTGCTGAATCATGTACAAAATACACTCCGGTGACATTTTTCTCACTTAAAACTTGACGCTGAAATGAAAACATCGCAAAAACGCCCTGTTTTGCTGGCCATGCTGGCAGGATTTTGGTGCTTCTCTGAAGTGGTGCGCCAATAGAATCACATACATAGACTTTCTCATAAGCCTTTTCACTCAAACAACCTGGAAACTCAACTTTCACACCAAAGCAGTAAGGAAATGTTCTGTTTTGTTGGTCGGGGGTAAATCAGCAGTGTCATCACGATTCGACCCTGCATTGATTATTTTAGCCAACTATCCAATTTGCAGCAATGTGATTGGCTGGGATACTGGGGTCTGCAGTCAGTGTGAGGTTTGATGACATTTCACACAATCTGCTGCATTTCCATCAACTCACACATGCAAACAAGTGTCGTCATAAGCTGAAGCAGCTTTCCGGTACAAAACACTGCTCAGAGTAAACTGAAGGAGAGTTAATTGTGGAGTGAACACACATCGATTTTTATGTGTCACATTGCTACATCGATTGTGCACTTTTTTGGTCGCTGCATCAATACGAACCGATTCATTGTTACACCCCTAGTGGTGATCAGGACATTATTGTCTTTCCTGTTTATGTATCAGCTTTGTTTTACACAAGCCCTCCTGCTGTAATTGTACCAGATCTCGTAAAAATAATGGACCATTTAACAAACAATAGACACTTATTCATAGGACATTATTCATGCATGTATATTGTGTGCTCACAAGAGTAAAGCCTCTTTCACGCATTCACTGAAAGCAGGAATTTTGCCGACATTAACTGGGTGAGATGTATGTGTGAACACAAATGTCCAAATTAATCGGACCAGACATTAAATGGACTTTACCAAGCCAGCGCACTAGTAAAACCTCAGTGTAATGTCTGTGTTGTGTACATGTCAGAATAAAGCAGGTATAAAGCATTTTCTGGAGAATCCATGGCGAGCGAGTGGGATTGCAGGGGGCGTTTCTGTGCTCTGTGTTTCTATGAATATTCCCCTAAAGTGTGAACGCATCCCAAATAGAACATCTCCAGCTGTCTGCTGCATGTGTGAAAGGGAAACTCCAGAAAATGTCCGGACTTGATCCTCTGGACAATTTCCAGAGTTCACATGTGAAAATGGCTTAGGATTAACCTAATCAAAGGTAATCAAAAACATAGATTTCATGTCCCCGGGGGTTCCCCTAACAGTTATTTGTCACAATTGTGGTTACATTTCCACATAAATCTGAAAGTGGGTCAATTGTTATTCACAAGCATTGGATGTTTTGACAAAAACCTACAAAAAAGGTAACATTTATGTAAAAATAAACCTGCAGTGTGAATATAGCTGAATTCTCCAGTAGAGCGAGAGTGGGAAATACCCTGTCTTTGAGCTTAATTCAATCATCGAGCCCATAAACCTGCCTCCACCCGCGTCCTCTAGCTCTGTTTAATCTTGTGGCATTTTCCCCTCACAGTCTGACAGCTGGTTACAGATGAAAGCAGTGGGCTAGAAAGCCTAGATCTCAGTTCACAGGTCTATTGTCGCCCACGAAAACCGTACCATATACAGAATAATCTTAGCGGCAAGCTTCCAGGACTGTGCATAATAAACATCCCAATGTCTCGCTAAAGCATGAAGAGTAAATATCTCAAATATGTCAAATACAACCTGTGTAAAATCAACATGGACCTAAATACGGCCTGTGGGATAAGCCAGCGGCGCGCTGCCGAGATTATCACCACACACACGCAAGATTGGTAGGGGCTTCAACCAATCACACAGCGGCTTTTACAAGAGAAAGGTCACTCAGGGTTGGAGAGTTTTAGTAGCCGGCTTGATGCTGGAAAGCAGGTCAGTTATCTCCACTGGGACATTCACTTTTTAGAGCACGCCGACCATGGCTGAGCCTAGACGCAGGAAAATCTGACCTTACATCAGCCACGGCTGCTCAGGGCTGTTTGGTATGGATGTGACGGCTGCTCCGACGGCAGAGATAAGAGACCCTGTGAGATTCTAGCAGGGGATAGAGTTTCACGCTGCACTACACCGTCAAAACAATTCTGCAGTTCGACCTAAAAATGTCCCTCTTTCGGTAACGAGCAGCTTAATGGCAGCTTATTGACATCATATAGGCTTAAATCAATTTGTACTACGATCACCCATAACATTAAGACCATAGCACCACAATACTGAGTAGGTCCCTCATGCTGCTGAAACAGGTCTGACTGTGGTGCACTGTGTGTTCTGACCCCTTTCTATCAGAGTCAGCATTCACTTTTAAACGACAGTAGCTCTTTTGTGGGATCGAACCAGACACCATCAGTGATACTTGGGTGCCCACTGCTGCCAATCCACCAGTTGTGCTTCTTTGGATCACTTTTGGTAGGTACTAAGTGCTGCACACCTGGAACACTCCACAAGACCTGTTGTTTCAGAGATGCTCTGACTCAGTCGTCTAGTCATCACAATAAGGCCCTTGTCAAAGTGGCTCAGATCCTTTTGCGTGCCCAAAAGTTCTTTTTCCAGAACTTCAAGAACTGACTGTTTACTTAAGGCCAGTTACGTTGACCAGCCCTCCCCTGGCCTGACCTCCTAGGAAGTATTTTACCACTGTTAAAGCAAACTGAACACCCCTTCCTGAAAAACCTCTAGGACTTAAAGGTTTAACAGGAGGATGTTCAGTCTACTTTAACAGGGGCAATATATGTTCCAGTTACACACAACAGTGTAGACCAGTTACAGCGAGGCTGCTGACATCTTGAAGTCTCATATTATTTTTAAACAGCTCTTCTGGGACATTTGTGTTCAAAAATACTTGCACTGACTGGGAAAGAAGGAGCATGTTTTCATGAATAACACCACGGATGATATTTGGTCAAGGTTAATATAGTAGATCAGGAGCCAATAGACTGAAGACTAGTCTATTTTGAGAGAAACGGGGGTGAAATAAAATTGCCATGGCAACAATGATGTTAGGCCTTTACAGAGAATATATACACCAATCAGCCACAATATTAACACCACCTGCCTAATACTGAGTAGGTCCCTCATGCTGCTGAAACAGCTCTGACTGTGCTGCACTGTGTGTTCTGACCCCTTTCCATCACTTTTTTAACCACGGTAGCTCTGGTTTAGACAGGATGGGTTAGTCTTTACATCCCGCATGCATGAATGGGCCTTGGGTGCCCACCACCCTGTCGCTAATATACCAGTTAGTCTTTCTTGGATTAATTTTGGTAGGTTCTAACTACTGTACACCTGCAACACTCCACAAGACCTGCTCTGCCATCACAATAAAGCCCTTGTCAAAGTGGCTCAGATCCATAGAAGAAGAACTGGTCAATCTGATCCCACAGAGGAGCTACTGTGGTTGAAAAAGTGAACACTGACTCTGATAGAAAGGGGTCCGAACACACAGTGCACCACAGTCAGAGCTGTTTCTGAAGCACAAGGGGGTCCTGAAACCTCAACAGTGAGTCCACTTAAAATGACATAACAACTGAACGTGGTGTGTGACAAAACATATTATAAAGTAGGCCTGTAATGTGAACAGTGATAACTGGTGAGCTGCATTTGCCAAGTTGCTAGATACATTGGCCTAGTGCGAAACCAACAGTAGATTTTGGATGCATACTTTGGCTAAACAACCTCTTTCTGGGCAAAAGTGAGTTTAAGCTTCGGTCGAAAAAGGCAAAATCTACCCGCTGCACTGAGGACAGCTCACTCATCACATGTTTTCCCTTCACAAAGACAGCCCTTGTCTTCCAGTTTGGACCAGGCTCTGAATGGGCATCCCTCACACACACACACACACACACACACACACACCATGCTTCCTCTCTTTGTGGACACTGAGCAGAGACAGCCGTAGAGTAGTCACATGGTGCTCTTCAACAGCTGCATCTGAATCAGGGTGAACGTTCCTCTCCTAATACATTTTATTTTAGGGAGCAATTGTTTAAACCAGTTCAAGCTGGTGAACTGGCACTAACAGTAGTTAAATTCTGTTAATGCTAGAGCTGTATGACAGAAAAAGCTGTAAACATTTAAAGGAACATTATTTAAGGGGCAGATACTGTTATATAAGCTGGTGCTGCAGGAACAGTCACACCTGCAGTGGTACACCATGATTAAAGCCCTCGGTTTTGGTCATAAATGTGGGAATAGCACACCTCTACAATAAAGCTAGGAAAAATGTGTCATTTTGAACACACACTATCAAAGAAAATGCACCATAATTAAATGTGACTTCTGCATTTAACCCATTCACACATGGAGCAGTGGGCAGCTATCAACAGTGCCAGGGGAGCAGTGTAGCGAGATGACACCTTGTTCAGCCTGGGACTTCAACCTGCGACTCTCAAATCACATGGGCAAGTCCCTTGCCACTCGTCTACCACTGCTGCCTATGACGTTCTAATAGTAAGACATACCATAGGTTTTATTTTAAGCTTTATTTTATCCGATATTAACATGTATTTGTCCTTATACTGTTTGTAGTAGTGTTACAGTGGCCTGGCCTAGAGCTACTACTACTGCCCTTAACAACCTGGTTACACTGTGGATAGTAATTGTCATATCTAGAAATTTCATACATGGTGCTATAAATGGTCCCATCCATTGTAAATCAAAACTTAATTGGTTCCTCTATCAGTTCCTTATTATTTTTGTATATAATCTGACATGTAAGGCCTTCAGTGCAGCTCCTGAAGTCCTAACCAATGGGAAAGCTCACTTGACTGCATCTACTTAGATACAGCAGAAAAAAACGTCTGATTGGACCGTTTTGTTGATCATTTCAGGAATTTTGTTTCCAACCAAATCTCTGTAATACATGCAATATTAAAATACTCACAGAGCCTAAATGCATCAAGAGTAATTGTAATATTAAATAAAAAGGGAACTAAAATGACATTTATTTTTGCATTTAAAGGAAATCATTAGGCCCTGAGGGGAAGTCTAAAATGAGGTATAAATACAGAATAAAACATAAAACAAACAGAATAAGGAAGAGTAAGTGCTGAATTACACTGTTGCTAAATTTAGTGCTATATTTTGCCATGCAGTCATAAACGGTAAAAATAGTTTTGCAGTGTTTTTGCTGAAACAGCTACAGGGGTTTGAGGGCTCAACATTAAGAGAGCAAAGTAGGTCGCAGAAGTAGTAAGGCAGAAAACAGTGGCATTCTTTGTGCAGAATTTGATGAGGCCTCTCTTTGAGGTGGGAAAAGCCTGGAACGGGCCTAATGTCAGCTTAAGTCTAAAACCAGCCTCAGTATCCAACCAAAATACCTACACAGCGAACCATAAACTTACAATTTCCTGAAAACACAGTCTCTTGAAATCCCCCTAAGCTTTGACCACAAAATTTGCTTGGCTCAGACATACACACACACACACCATACATACACACACACACACTCACACACACGTGCATTCCTCCGTTCAGGCCGCTGTGTTGTGACTATGCAAATGGTTGTTTTGGAAAGGCTTCCACCTCTCCATACAAAGCAGAGATTATGGGGGCTTTGGGTTTATATGCTTAGTGGACCGTCTCACACACACACACACACGCACACAGACACACACACACATACACAAGCACAAAACAGGCCTAGAGTGAATTAGATTGGGGGTTCTTTGGGAAAGAAAACACTCTTGCTCTCCCTTCATCTCTCCACACACACACACAGCCGCACCATCTCGACTTGCGCACTAAAATACTCACACACTCTCACACCGAAAGCCAAGAGTCTGCTCTATTTTCCATTAATGGTAACTGGAGCTAATCCACAGTGCATGGGAGGTCATGCTGCTAAACAGACCAAAACACAGGCCGGGCCATAATCTACCTATTGCACGCGAGAGAGAGAGAGAGAGAGAGAGAGAGAGAGAGAGAGAGAGAGAGAGAGAGAGAGAGAGAGAGAGAGAAAGAGAG
>JBBPDA010000039.1:969215-985447 GCA_037974385.1 Arnoldichthys spilopterus | reverse complement strand
CTCACCCTAAACAATAAATCCTCTGCTTCAGGGGAAAAAAAAGTAAAAATAATTTTTTTTTTTAATTTTGATTTTTTTCCCCCTCTGTGTGCCAGCACAGCTGACATCTTCCATTTCAAGTCAGGCAGCCTGCAGGCAACAGCATGTTGTACAGGCGGAGTATGGAAAGAGAAACAGACAGAAAGATAAAGAGAGAGAGAGAGAGAGAGAGAGGGAGGGAGAGAGAGAGAGAGAGAACTGTGGGAGAGAAACAGAAAGAGATAAAAACACAGGAAAGGCGAAAGCAAGAGGGAGAGAGAAAAGGGAATAAGAACAGAGAAACAGGGGGAGATAAAGAAAAAGACAGAAACAGAGAGAGGAGGGGAGAGGGATAAATTCCGACCTGGAAAGAGTGAGAGATAGACATACAGTAGTCATAACAGTAAGAGAGAGAGAGAGAGAGAGAGAGAGAAAGTGAGGAAGTAGAAAAGTGAGAAAGGACAGTAAGAACTGAGAAATAGAGGAGGGTAAACAAAGAGAACAAGATACAGGGAGAGAGAGAGAGAAAAGCTGACATAAATGGAGAGCGATGGAAAGACACAGTCATAAAAAAAGAAATAGAGGGAGGAACAAAGTGAGAGAGACAGACATGGAGAAATAGAGGCATAGAGAGAGAGAGAGAGAGAGAGAGAGAGAGAGAGATGGGGGGCTTAACTTGCATAACTAGAATGAAAGGGTCATGTTGGGGTCTTGTATACATGTGCCAGGGGGCTGTAATTGGAGGGGAGTAAGAACAGTTCTAAGGGCTCAGCACTGACAGGGGCACTTCAGAGAACACCATCTAAAACAATAACATTATATAATACTCAGGGCCTAAACTTTAATCTTTCATAGGGCCCAAAATGTCTAGCAGGGCCCCTGACGTGTCCTTTACAGCTTGACACGTTGAATTTACGTGACCGTGCGCATGATTTACGTGAGTAAAATATATTTCGGCTCATTAATGTTTTGGCAACAACTGAGAATGATGTAACATTCTTTATTCGTGTGGAAATGATGTAAACTTTGAATCCAGTAAATTCAGTCTGCCTCTTAGTCGTCTTTTCCCATCTTTTCTTTCTCCAGGCTGGTTGAATGTTCTCCTAGGCTACGGGTTGTATTAGAAACAGGCCGTGAACAGAATAAACTAGAGCTATCGCTTTCATTACATAGCTACAGTGAGAATGACCCAGAGGAGAAGAATCCTTTTTGTTTGTTTATAGTATCTTATTTCTGCGCCGATTCACGAGAAGAAGAGCCCCTATACACTTGATTTGGCATCTAAATATTGAATGGCAGGGCTGATGCCAGAAAGAAGGTCATGTTCCTGTAGGTAATCTTAGCTAATGGAAACGCCTTAGACCCAGCGAATCAATAAAGCTCAGCGGTGCTGTGAACCGCCACGCTCGGCTTCCAGGAAAAAAAGGCCTCCTGCGCTTCATCTGCGGAGTCTCCACGGAAACAAGGTCACTCAGTTCTGGACGGCGTCCAGAATGCCATAGAGTTTCCATCACCATACAAACAAATGCAGCATTGACCTCACCAGCCAATCGCACGCCTCCATTTGGGAACAGGCCCACTCAATAGTCGCATGCCTGCAAGGACTTCCACGTACCTGCCTCCGCCATGTCTTAAAGGATCTTTTGTCTACATACATTCCCAAAACTTCTTTCAGCTTGCTCATACTGGATCAGGCTCTTCATTAAAGTGGCACAGGCTTGTCAGTGTGGTTTAGGACACAGTATGACTGACTGTGAGATATAAAAAAAATACATTAGGGACTATTTTCACGCTGCCTGCCTATAGCTGTGAAGGTTTTATCTTGAACGCGTACAGTCATTTTGAAAGTTGACACTAAGTCATTCTGTGTCTTAAACCGCATCCACAAGTCTGAGGCGCTTCAGTGAAGAGCTGGATGTGGTTTGAGTGGGTTGACAGTAGTTCTGGAAATGAATTCATGGAAAGTATTTGGGTAACTTTTCAATATCTAGTGTTTGTCTAGATAAGATAGCCTTGTAGCTCCAGTGCTAAACTAAAGAAGCAAAATTTGGACTCCAAACATGCCTTATATGGTCGACGACATCTGTGATAAGTAGAAAATTAGATACATTTGATGTTTCATTAAGTTGTTCATTTAAAGGACAGGTTCAGTTAGTGATGCAAATGTTTCTAACAATGAATGAAACCAAAAAGCTGAATAGATGAATATGAAAATGACATCAGTTGCTAATGCTAATCAGTGGCTACTGGGATCCATTCATTGTCAACAATGATGCTTGCTCGAGCTGTTCTTTTAAAAACATGTGCACAGGGGGCTCCTGAGTGGTGCAACTGTTTAGCCTTGGTTCCCTGTTGGTGCTGCAGTCGTCTGTGGCCAAGAGTCACAAAAGGCTTCACTCTCTTTGGGTGGACAGGATGGGCCTCCCTCTCCCTCATATCTCAATGTGCAGTGCTAGCCAGTGCGAGTTTCTGTTAGCTGATGTAGCAGAATTGGCAGTCAGCATTATCCTCCAAATATGGTACACCCACTGCATTTGAAAAAGATGCAGTAGCTGGCTTCACATTACTCAGAAAAGACACATGCTCCCAGTGTTGGTGGTATTGTAAGATGGGGGAGTCCTAGCTAGTGCATGGGACTGGAGACGAATAAATTGGACTGAGCCCAAGCCCTGATTACCTCACCCCGCTCAATACGATCCGCCTTTTGCTAACCAAAACAACACACATCAATCAGCAGCTAGTTATCAGCGAATGCATCACCGGTTCCCTTTGACCCCATGACCCCATGACCTTTCACCCTTTACTCGTTTAGAGGGTGTGGACACAGCAGGAGGTACCTGGAGCCTGGCTAATCTGCTTTAGCTCTCGCAGAAGCCTCAGACCGGCCTAAGCCCATTGATCTTAAGGCCAATCGATTCCTCTGTCAGTCACACTTTAGCCCCCTCTGCAGCCACTGATCTTGGCCTATAATTTAGCAAGACACGTGGTTTGCATTTTTCCCCCCACTGCCATTGTTTTAGGCATTCAGCCAGAGAATGTAGCCTAGATTTTTGCCCCCTTAGCAACCTTCAAAAGGGTTTAAACTGAATGTAGCTTAAAAAACAAGGCCTGTTACCACATACTTCTAGGATTTAGGAACGTTATTCCAGCAAGGCCTCCAGAGCTCGAAAGGACCCCAGTGGTTCAGTACCTGTTTTGTGTTAAAGCTTGCATGCTTTCTGTTGCTTTATGGTTTCAGCAAAATTCTCACAGATAACGTTTTCCCCAAACGTAGTCTCTCCCAGCACCTTGGCCAGAGTCCACGGACAGCAGAGATGAGCCCGAAACGATAAGGCCCAACGCGCTATCCGATACGTTGTGAACGGAAGAAGGTCCTCGCTCCCTTTGTGCTGATGCGGTGCACTCTGGGAAGGAGGGAAGAAGGGGAAGAGGTGGGGGAAGGACGCCAGACTTTTGGAGGACAAGGGGTCCGGGATTGAGGCCAAGAGCGTCTGAGAAGAAACATTTGTTTCTCATTTGGTCTGCAAGCTTGAATGAGTGGAGCGGATACTCGCATTTCTCTGGTTACAGGATCTGTCCCCTTTTGTTATGTTCCAAATGATGAAGGGCTGGAGGCCGTCGAGCAGTTAAACCGCCCCAACCCCAAGCAGTCGACCCCAAGACTGGAGCATTGTTGGAGGATGTTTTTCTCCTAGAGCTGTGTTGTGTGTTGACTCTGGGAGATAGTGGGGCTCTGTAGCCGCCTCAAACGCATCCAATATTTAGCGCCGCTTTCTAAAACGCATTCTCTTTGATGTGTGTAAGAGCATAGCAAAGCAACTCTCCTTCAATGGAATGTAAACAATTTTAAAAGAAATTAAAAAAGCGTTGGGCCGTTGCTTTCGCTTCAGAACGGAGACATGCCCCGCAGCTAAACCCTGATTGCTTGATGGATGGTTCAAAGAAAAGCTACGCCAGTTTACACTCGGCGAGAAGACTGCAGATCCACCGAGTCAAAGCCATCTGTCTCCAGGAAACAAGCCTTGTGCTCAAACAGGAGTAAAATATAACGCAATCCCCACATGTGCGGCCCAGATGCAGGCTGTGAAAAGAGTGTTGACTTAGTTAGAGATGCTGTTGATGCTGGATGACGAGGGACTGTGCTTTGTGTGTGTGCGTGTTTGTGTGTGTGTGTGTGTGTGGCTGTGTCTATGGTGTGAGAGACATGAGAAACTCTGCCCCCAGTGCTCAGGCTTTGGTGACTGGGGCACATCTGGTTTTGGGTCAAAAGGGTCAACCTCAGCCATCCACACTGGACCCTTTATAACTGCAGTTAGCACCTGTGAGACCTTCACCCCACCCCCACCCTTACCTCCACCCCCACTTACCTAAGCTGAATCTCAAATATTTCTGTTCCCTACCTAGGGCATGAAATATTGGCTTCAGCCCCCAAGTAGTGCCCTACATAGGGCATGAAACATTACCTTCTACACCCAAACTGTAGCCGAGATAGGGCAAACATATAGGCTTCTACACTCAAATTGGCAGTGGGGGCCTAGTGGTTTGGGACTTGCCCTTGCAATCATAAGCTTGCAGGTTTAAGTCCCGGCCCAGGTGCCACTGATGTACCCTTTAGCAAGGTACCGTCTCGCTACACTGCTCCCCAGCGCTGTTGGTAGCTGCCCGCTGCTCCATGTGTGAATGGGTAAAATGTAGAGGTCACATTTGGTTGTGGTGCACTTGTGTGTGATGGAGTGTGTTAGTAAATAGTTCCCTAGATAGGGCATAAAATACTGGCTTCTACTCCCGAATAGCGCCCTACCTAGGGGAAGAAACATTAGCTTCTACACCCCTATAGTGTCCTATATTTTGCATGAAGTAATAGCTTCAACACCCAAACAGTGCTCTACATAAGCAATGAAATACTGCACTTTTTGGTATAAGAAGCCATTTGGGATTTGGCCCTCATTTTTTCTTCTCCCTTTCATTCGCTCCTTCTCCCTTTCCTCTCTCGCCGTCTCACCCCTTTGCTATTTTTGTCCTCCATGTGTCGATTCATTATTTATACCTGTTCTATTGTTCTCCCCTATTTTGTCTCCTCACCCCCCTGCTATGAAATTATCCTGCTCTGCCGCTGCTGTAATCGCATGAAAGACTGCAGAACAACCCCTGAGGAGAGAGAGAGAGAGAGAAAGAGAGAGAGAGAGAGAGAGAGAGAGAGAAAGAGAGAGAGAGAGGGATGAAACAGCATCAGTTACGCAACACGTCTTCCCTGCTCTGTTTTTTGTCTGGGAAAAAAAAGGTGCAATTACTGCCAGAGCCCCTGAGGCCGAGGAGGCTGTCGTCCAATCAGAGCGCAGGACCACCACCATGACAACGGGTTACTAAGCAGAATCTCCTCATAGGAGGAATGCCATGGTACCCGCATCATCGCCCAGAGGATGAGTGGCAGAGATAAACAAACTCTCTCTCTCTCTCTCTCTCTCTCTCTCGCTCTCTCTCTCTCTCTTTCTCACTCTCTCTTTCTCTCTATTCTTTTTATTCATCTTTACCTCTAGAGAGAGGTTTGCACAGCATGCTCTGAGGAGATTTTTTCCTTTTTTTCTTTTATGTTTTTACATCTTTTTACTTGTGCCTCATTCTTGGGCTATTTCCAGTTTGAGCCACGAAACAAATCCATCTGATTGTTCTCAAAATAACACGGCTAAGTCAGACACAGCTGCTTTCCCCTGCTTACAGGAACAGACTGTTTTTCCAATTATATTTCCCCTGGCCTCTCGAACCTGCTGAAATGTAGACCACCCACGAGGCCCTAAAGCCCATTTAAAAGCCCCGATAGTCGCTGGGGTCCCAGGTAGGGACCTGTCAGATGGGCTTTGTTGATTAGGAAACACAGGGGCTCCTGTCTGGCCCAAACGAGAAGTGATCTTGAATGGGCACGACGTTTCCTTTGGAGACCCAATAAACACTGACACGAAAGCTGTGCATATGCATGTGTGTGAGCCGAGCTGGGCCTTTAGGGCTGCTGTGCCTCACTACAATAACAGGTTTATAAATAGGGTGATTTATCATACGGCGAGGCAGCGAGGCTGATGGTAATGGAGCTAACACACATGGACAAAAGACAGCAGCAGAACTGTCTGGGCTGTTCACAGTTTACCCAGCATTACTAAGCAGGGTGAGTTAGCTCTGGGCTAATGAATGTAGCACGCAAACCTGGCAGCTAACGGCAGCCATAACGCCATGATGAGCCGCAGTGGCATGATGGATGAATTGGTTGGGGTAGTTTTGCAGCACCCTGCCAAAATGATTTCTTGGCAGGTGAAAACATCTTAAAGGCAAGATTCACTATATGGCCAAAAGTATGGACACACCCCCCCAAAATATTGTTTTAGTCACATTGCTACTAGGTGTATAAAATCAAGCACAGAGCCATGCAGTCTCCACAGACAAGTGCTGGCAGTAGAATAGGTCCTACCAAAGAGCAGGACAGTGACTTTATGTCATCAGTGACTTTAACATGACATTATGATAGTAGGACCTGCTTTGCCCTGTTAGAGGTGCCCTAGTCAACAGTAAGTGTTAATATTGTAAATGACTACCTACTGTAATGCATGACTATATGCAGAACTTGTATTTATTCTAATGGTGGGGTGTTTTTTGTAGATGTAATTTAAAACAAAACTGAAATTGCATTCTCACCCCCTCTCCAATCGCCTATGACCTCATGTATGATAACTATAAATGACTACATTAAAAGTGGTGAACTATAATTTTATACTTTTTAATCTAGTAGTACATAGTTTTGGATTGAGCCTTAGCTTTCGTGTATGGTTTATATGAAAGATATACATTTTTCTTAAATAATCTTGTTGATTGTTTTACTGTATTGCTACACCATTAATATACATATGTACTTTATTGATTATTCAGCCAATTTTATGGCATTTAACTTATATAAAGTGACCTTATTAATTAAAATTGCCTTACTGCACTGATTGTATGTTGTGTTCATGTACTGTCGAAAACTGGGAAACAGCACTTGGAAATATGTCTCTGCCAGGGGGAAAACTACTGTTTCCCAGTTTGCGACATTACTTAAACATAGCCTGTTTAGGATTCTAGATGGTACATGTGTTTTTGAGGTACTGTATAATGCGACTTTTCACTTTTTCCACCAGTGAAACAGGCTTAAACTCTAAAATGTAGCATTACTAGCTGTAGGATCTGACCATTTTGACTTATAACACTCTATAAATCAAACAAGTTTTAATATTCTTAAAATCTCATTTTTTCTAAAATCTCATTTTTTGTCATTTATTTCAGATTATGTGGCAGTCACACATTGTGAACAGTGAATTTTTCCTCTACATTTACCTCATCTGCGACACCAGGAGCAGCAGCAGTAGGCTGTACACCTATGGTGCCTGGGGGGCAGCTAGGGCTTGGGTGTCTTGCCCAAGGCACTTTAGCCATGTATATGTGTGGGCTGCTTGCTTAATCGCCCCTTCACACATTTTCCTTACTGGTCCCAGGGACTGAACCAGTGTTTCTGTGGTTGAAAGCCCTCTTCTCCAGATAATAAGGCCATGGCTTCCCCCATTGCTGGAGCAGTATTACATATATTGCCTACATTTAAATTGCTTTTGCTTGCCAAGGTAATCCAACTGTGTACTGATCAGCGAACACTGTACATATTCCCGAAGGAACCTTCCCAAGGGATTAATAAAGTTTTATTCTATCTATCTATATTTCTAAATAAGTGTAGGCCTAGTTGTTAGGACATTGCCTTTGTGAACTTAAGGTAAAGTACCAGCCCAGGCACAACTGTGGTTCAACTGAGTAAGGTACCGTCCCAGTACACTGCTCCCTGGGTGCTGTTGTCAGCTGCCCGCTGCTCCACGTGTACACGTTTGATGGGTTAAATGCAGAGGTCAAATTTTATTGTGGTGCTTGTTCTCAATGACAAGTAGTCACTTTCATTAAAAAATATCATTTATAGTATTTTTGACTTTTTAGTTGACACCAAAACCAGAAATAAATTCCGTACACATTTGTCTTGGGCAAATAAATAACCGCCCACTGGTTTTCTGTGCATCCCTCAGCTGATTGAATCAACCAGCTCAGTTCTTTCACTCCCCTGGAGCTACATAAATAAACACAGTACAGGCTGATGGTGTATAGTGGCCTAAGGGCTGTGCTGGGGGTCTGGGAGGCTGTGGGGTGTTCCAGACCCCCTCTGTACACACCTCAAACACCAATCAAACTCTCAATCTGCCCAGGCCTGCAGCGAAAAACCTCCCCCTCAACCGAAACCCAACACACGTGCATGGCTTCAAAGCGGAGGAGGTGGGGTCAGATCAGTGGACGATAGATGAGCACCGCATGGAGTTCTTTGTTGTTTTCAGTAAGCTCATGAACACTTCTACTCACAGAAGTACACGGGCTGATTTTAACTGCTCAGTACAATCACCAGAGCTCTCTGAATCTGCTTAATGCACAATCTGAAATTGCAAAAAGTATCTATAAATATAATATATATACAATTTAAAAAAAAAAGTTTATGCTTAAATGAGGAGGTATTTCAGATGATTCAACAAAACAATATTTTGCCAAACTTGAAACAGTGTTAGATTTCTTGCATTTTAGTCACATGACCTGACATCATGGTAACTGCGCGGGTAGCCTGTTTATGTAGAGTCATGGCTTTACATTTCTCAGCTGGAACTGGCTCTCTCAGACAGGAAATGGCATTGCATAACTCATCAGAGGTTTATTCTGAAGTTTTGGACCCACAGGACTCTAAAATGATTGACCTTCCAGAAATCCCTCGTAGCTGCTGCCAGGTATAAGAGGGTTGTCTGTTCATTGCTGTGTGAAACTGATAAGATCTTGGACATCATACGGCATGTTTAACTGGAATGGCTGTGGCGAGGGGAGAATCTAGCTTAACATAACTTATTGGAAACACAGACTATTTACAACTGTGTTTTTTTTCTCTCACAAAAATGGCTTGTATTGCTTTTAATTGCAATGCAAACCCATCTACAGAGAATTAAAAATGCTTGACTTCACTTCTCCTACCCATTAGACTTGTTCCATACCATGAAATACCAGATTGTCCTAGCCTTTTTTAAAAATTAAAACATTTTATTTGATTTCTAATCATTAAGTTGTCAACATGTACCATTCTCTCTCCAGGCCATACAATCTATATGTAGGGAATAAGCTGCAATTTGAATTTGTTGTTAATGTGATGCGTTTACAATGTACATATAAAAAGGCCTAATCAGAGTTCGGCCTCACTCATTCATGCTGAGTTAGACAGTTTCAGTCTGGACTGCTTTCTGAATAAAACACAACACAGGGCAGCCAGTCAGAACAGAGATCATGGACATATCTCAGTCTTAAAGGCACAGTTACAGTTTTAAGGGATAAACAGAGTTGGCAAAAGATCATGTAGGAATGAACTGGAAATGTTTTTGTTACATAAACTCACATCACAAGTGGACCTTGGGGAAAATGTAAGATATCAGCCCTTTAAATGAGTCTCACCGGAGCAAAAAATCATAAGTGAGTCATATCAGTCTTTAGATACACACTTTCTCTCTCTGAATGGAATTTCTAAGGAGATGAGCCAGATTCCAGCCTGCACTGGCTGGTGTTATGGTATACAGTGTATGCGCGTGTTGCATTCCACAACATAATGGTAATAATAACTGCTGGTAAGGCATTCCACATGACCTGCAGCGGCCCACGTCCAAGCCAGCGTACAGCAATTATGCAGGGTGGAGGCATCGCTCCGGCTTGTGCTTTCTCCGGAAATCTCAGAATATCTCAGCCACTTGAGTGTCTTTTAACTAAACATGAGAAAAACAACAACCGAGCAGTGGTGGAAGTAAAAGAAGGCCAGGCACGGGGGGGTGGAGAAAGGCCCGAATGTGCACCATGTGGTTGCGAAGAGTCTGGCCTCTCTTTACAGATTACTCCACCATACCATACATCTTTAACACTGGCCGCAAGCATATGGAAAAGATTTACAGAAAAAAAAAAATATCAAAGAATTGCTGTGCTATTTAAACCGTTCGAACTCCTACGCTCCCTTGTAAAAGAACAGTCCGTTCTGCAAAGGTGGTGGAAAACATCTTGGTTGCAATTGCAGGGCATGTGTGAGACGTTTTGGGGGGGGTGGGTGGGGGGGTGGGGGGGGACAGATGGTATGTGTTTGTTGCGAATGGAAACACGTGAATCTAGCAGTTTGATCACATATACCACATGCTTCTCATAGCACTGGTCCGACAGTCCAGTCTCTTCTCCTTCAGCCCCCCACCCAAACCCCAACCTCACACCAGGGCTGCAGGGACGTGTCCCGAGCTGTGCATGCTGATTGGTCAGAGCCATGGTAAGGCCGGGGTTGCTGGGAGCAGCAGCGTTGCTATGCAACGAGGCCACAGAGTGAGAGAGAGAGAGGGAGAGAGAGAGAGAGAGGGAGAGAAAGAACAGAGTGGCTTTTTGAGCTGCTGGCTGAGGGAGTTTACACTTCCTGACGGCCATTAGGCTGCAGAGAGGAGCTTTTGGAAAATTACTGGTTTGCATCTGCATAAACACGGCAGGAGACCAGTCCAGCTGGACAGCCACAGCGGCGGACAGCAGCCCAGGCGATCTGTATCAGGCCGCTGGCTGGAAACAGAGGCCAAGGCCTTAGCAAACCATCTTAAACCAGAACTGAAGCAATATATGACCTATTTTCCACTTTGGGGGCCTTCAGAGAGTATTATATGTATTATTCAGTGATGCTTCTTTACTACACTGGCAGATAATGTTGCTTATAAAATGTATTGTCCTCAGAAAATAATATTACCCTTTTGGCATTTGTAGGCATCTTCCATCCAAAATTTCCTGAGCTGACTTTAAGATGTGTGAGGCTTTTCTTGCATGTATTGCCCTTTTCAAGTCCCACACAACATTTCAATTGTATCCAAAAAAAATCTTTGGCCTTTTCCAGGCATTCATTGCTAGTGTGCTTAGGATCAGTATCCTGTTGAACTTTGGACAGAAGGCCTCATGTTATCATCAAGTATGCTTTGATATGATGCAGAATCCATAACTCAGTCAATGACTGCAAACTGTCCAGTCCAGACAGCAAAGCAATCCCAGACCATAACATTTCCACCACCATGCTTCACAGTTTGCATTGGGTTCTTCTGAATAGCTTTCTTTGGTCTATACCACACAAGTATACTATTACAGTGGCCAAATAAACTCTATCTAAATATTCCAAAAGTCCTGATCTCTGCCAGTGCTCTTTGGCAAACTGTAGTCTTGCTCTAAGGTTCTTTTCAAAAGTTTTTTCCTTACATGGCTTCCATGCAGACCAACTTTTTCCAGTCTCTTTCTGATTTTAGACATATATATTTTCACCCAAACAATTGAAATAGTTACCTGCTAATCCTGTGATAAAAGTCTAGAGTTCTTGTAGTCTTCTTTTCACATCAAACAGTCTGACATCAAGCTAAATTTACTGTGGCAGCTGGTCCTCAACAAATTGGCAGTCTATACCACTTGTAGATCCTTAAAGTGTAATGATTTATTTTTTAAAATGTATTTTTTTTTTAAATCCCTTGCCAGACTCATAGGCACCTACAGCCTATTTTCTGAAGGCCTTAGAGAGTTCTTTAGATCTTGGCATGATGAAACCACACACATCAAAAGCAAAGACAACACCAGGCCCTAGATGTCAGGTTTAAATAAGACAGATTACACATGCAGGAAGTTCTATAGTTCTGTCAGTAGCACCTAATCTGGAACATCCGATTCCAGTTCATGGGCTTGAAGATGTGAGGTATTTTTTCCATTTCACTTACCTTTAAAATCACCTTTATCTGCAGGCACTTCATCAAAGTGGGTGAAATCTTTCCTTTTTTAGATATGCTGGAAAGAATCACCAATTTCTATGGGATGTACAAATTTTTTCATATGTATTTTCACACATGAGGTAAATAAAACATGTCATTTGACCAGAGGCTTTTGCACACGACTTTATGCCGCGATAATGAGTCCCTTTATTTTTGGTACAAACCCGATCAGATCCGCTCCCAGCACATAAAACTGGATTCCTCTCTTCAATTTAAGCGTCTCGGAAGTAATTGAGGGGGGATAAGTGTGGGCTGTTTACACGCTAAGCACACGAGTGGATGGGAAACTGCTGCCTGATGCCTTCAGGAAGGGCGGAACAGGGGAAACTTTGGAAGGGGGATGATGCGATGAAAGTGTGTGTATGCACCAGTGTGTGTGGGTGTGTGTGTATGTGTGTGTGGTCTGCTGACGGAGGGGAATTCCATGGCCTGGATTACCCCTGACTGACTGTGAGCCAGTACACAGAGGACACACGGAGAGACACGTTCTCTACAGGAGATGGAATGTGCGTGTTTGTGTGTATACATTTGTGTGTGTGTGTGTGTGTGTGTGTGCATTGTTGGATACACACACCCATTCAAAAGCACAGAACAAAAGGTGAGAATAGGACATTTTCTCAGGCACAGTGAATGTTTGATTTTCCCTCGTGGTTCACGCATGGGTTCTCTGATGCAAAGCCATAGAAAAACTTTTACAGAAAACCTTTATGTTTTTAAAAGAATCTTTTAATGAATGGTTCTGTAAAGGAAATGAGTTGAAAGACTTTTGACTAAAGTACATGTTAGTTTTTGTCAGATTTTAGTAATTTGATCATTATTAGTGTTAGTCTTAACGAAAATAAAAGCTTCAGACAAATTTTTGTCACATTTTACTCCATTTACATTTTTAGTGCCTTCAAGACATGGGAAACAGGACAGTGCACAAAATATCATTAAATTATATCAGCCCCACTGTGTGTCCTCCTACTAGAAACATGCTATGTAGGTCAGACTGCTAGTCTACCTCTATCTGCTAGGAAATCAAACCCAACAAAGTACAGAGCCAGCAGTTTACCAAACAACTGTTGTTCAACCACTCAGTGTTCATTGTTTTACCTTTTTAAGACATATGTGAGGCAAAACACTTTCACTCTTTTATGACAGTGACAGTATGTGTATATATTACCTTAGTGTTATACCTTTATGTACATATTTTCATTCCTGTCATAAATTTGCTGATTCACAAATGGATGCTGAACTAAAGATGCTGATAGAAGACCCCAAAAAATCAACATGAACGATTTAGTGAATTATGTTCATAAGTATGTCTGTTAGTCATCCTCTCACCATCTGGACTGAATGGGACTATCTGGACCTCATCCATGTCTTACATCTGTGGTAAAGCCTCAGTTTAGCAAAAGAAATGAAAGCTACAGAATTTAGTCCTTTAGTTAATCAGCCAAGACATGTTTAATGTGATGCTTACAAGTCATGGAAGCTTTTACCCCATCAGCAGGCACTGTGCAAACTAGACAATCACTGTACACCTGCCAATGACTTTAAACTTTGGTAGTTTTAGATCTGTTTGTTTAGAATCTGGTGATTTAGAATCTATTGATTTTGGTTTAGGGTGTGTTGGTTAATGATCTGTTGGTTAATGATCTGGTGGTTAAGAATCTGTTGGTTTGGGATCTGTTGGTTTAGGATCTGTTGGTTTAGGATCTGTTGGTTTAGGATCTGTTGGTTAAGGTTCTGTTGGTTAAGGTTCTGTTTGTTAAAGATCTGGTGGTTAAGAATCTATTGGATAAGGTTATGATGTTTTAGGTTCTGTTGGTTAAGGATCTGGTGGTTAAGGATCTGGTGGTTAAGGATCTGGTGGTTAAGGGTCTGATGGTTAAGGATCTTGTGGTTAAGAATCTGGTGGTTAAGGATCTGGTGGTTAAGGATCTTGTGGTTAAGAATCTGGTGGTTAAGGATCTGGTGATGAAGGATCCGGTGGTTAAGAATCTGGTGATTAAGGATCTGGTGGTTAAAGATCTGGTGATTAAGGATCTATTGGATAAGGTTATGATGTTTTAGGTTCTGTTGGTTAAGGATCTGGTGGTTAAGGATCTGTTTGTTAAGGATCTGGTGATTAAAGATCTGGTGGTTAAAGATCTGGTGATTAAGGATCTATTGGATAAGGTTATGATGTTTTAGGTTCTGTTGGTTTAGAATCTGCTGGTTAAGGATCTGGTGGTTAAGAATCTGGTGGTTAAGGATCTGGTGATTAAGGATCTGGTGGTTAAAGATCTGGTGGTTAAGAATCTGGTGGTTTAGGATCTGCTGGTTAAACATCTGGTGGTTTAGGATTTGGTGGTTAAACATCTGGTGGTTTAGGATCTGGTGGTTAAGGATCTGGTGATTAAGGATCTAGTGGTTAAAGATCTGGTGGTTAAGAATCTGATGGTTAAACATCTGGTGGTTTAGGATCTGGTGGTTTAGGATCTGCTGGTTAAGGATCCAGTGGTTAAGAATCTGCTGGTTAAACATCTGGTGGTTAAACATCTGGTGGTTAAACATCTGGTGGTTAAGAATCTGGTGGTTAAGGATCTGGTGATTAAGGATCTGGTGGTTAAAGATCTGGTGGTTAAGAATCTGGTGGTTTAGGATCTGCTGGTTAAACATCTGGTGGTTTAGGATCTGGTGGTTAAACATCTGGTGGTTTAGGACCTGGTGGTTAAACATCTGGTGGTTTAGGATCTATTTTTAAGGTCCTGATTATTTCGGATCTAGTGATTTAGTATCTGTTGGTCTAGGTCTAGTCAGTTTTACCTAAATAGCCTAAGTCTGAGATATTAAGGGAATAATATTATGAAACTTGTACACACACATGTACTCAACCAGCCAATACAGGTCACTGTATGATCTACTGATATCTGTAAAAATGAACAGAAGTACACCATATGGCTAAAACAACAGCAGCAGCATTTTTGTAGCTTTAATTGGGAGCAAAATTTAACCATATTCTATTCTATCTATTGGAGTTATTTTCGTATACCTTGTCTAGACTCCAGGCTTGTGTGATATGAATCTTTCTCCTCAGAAAGGGAATGTACACTTCCTTTAAAACTGATATAAGGTTCACAATTGGACTTTAAGGACCCTGTTGAACCTTTAAGGGTTTATTTACATAGTTTGTATCTTGGGGGGTGGGGGGCTAAATCTGGCCCCCTTTTTGCTAAAAGTTGTGGGGCAAGTTGTGTAAATGTGATTTTTAACCCGCCTCCCCTCCGTTCAAATGCCCTCAGTGACCCCGCACAGCAGAAGGCCAGAACCACATGTTTGCTGCTTTCTTCCAAGCTTTCTCTTTACAAACAGTCGTTACCTCCCTCCCTGCTGGCATGTTTGTGTAAACAATAAAGTCGGCATTGAGTAACACTCCTCAGCTCCAGGGCTGTGAGTCAACCTTCCCCCTCCTCACACCACCCCCCACCCTTCTTTCTCCCAGGGATCGCTATGTCATTCTGTTAAGTGGAGCTTAGGGGAGGTGAATATGTGTTTGTGTTTGTGTGTGTGTGTGTGTGTGTGTGAGTGTGCAGAGGTGTATGTGTATATTCTAGGGTTTGCATGTGTTTGGGTGGGGTGGGTCTGTCTGTGTGTGTGTTTGGATTGCAGATGTCTGTGTGTATGTGTGTTTGTGTGTGTGGAGGTTGGTGGGTTTCTTTGTGTGTGTGTGTTAAGGGGAGATTCTAGTGTTTTCTCTGGCTGGAACAGTTGGTTAACCTTTAAGGCTCACCTCAGTGAACTGGATGTAAAGCAAGAACAACACTTGATACACCTGACACACTGCGCAAAACTCATAAAGCAGTCTTACGTGATGTGTTGCACATTGCATGCAAGTGCAAGCATCCACAGTGGTGATCTTTACCGCCATGCAAACCTTGCAAATGCATGGGGCCATTGAGAGTAGGGGACCTCCTGCTGGTCACAGTAAGTTGACTAAAAAAAACCAAATAAACGGAACAAATGCATTTACACCTCTATTTATCACTGACACCTTACCTACCTAATCAGCCTCAAACTGTCTAATGTCTAAGCTGTGTGAGTCTGATGCCTGGTCATGCCACAGCCATCCACTGGTGGAAGTACAAGACAGCAGAAATGGCTTTGTTATCTCTGAATGGGTAGGATTGCCCTTCCTCTCCCCCATCACTTGATTGCTACATGATTTCTAACCAGTGGAGGCGTTACTTGGCTGATGTAGCAAAACTGGCGGTCAGCGTTTTCCTTCTATCTATCTATCTATCTATCTATCTATCTATCTATCTATCTATCTATCTATCTATCTATCTATCTATC
>JBBPDA010000039.1:953256-966176 GCA_037974385.1 Arnoldichthys spilopterus | reverse complement strand
GTGATGGGTTAAATGCAGAGGTCAGGTTTCGTTGTGGTGCTTGAGTGTGTTCACAATGACAAAGAGTCACTTTCACTTTCTTTCACTTCAAAACAGAACAAAAGAAAACTTTGCATATACAGGCTTTATTAACACTGAGCTGAACTGGAAAACTTAACCATCACTCCAGCGTGCTGAAACCTCCATGTTCCCAAGCTCTGCGGCCTGTTCCTGTAGTCTGAGCCTAAAGTGTGTCCTGGCTCCTCCCTTAATCATGTCCACCTGATACTAAAACATAAGGGAATTCATTGCATTGGATGACAAACCAATCTATGCATTACACGCCACACACTGTAGTCATTTTAATTCTTGTTGTAATGTGGGAGGGCAGATAGACACAGGTGCACTTTAGATAAAAGGCCTTTTAATAGGAGAATCCAAAAATAGAATCCAATGGTACAAGCCAGGAAAAAGGTAAAAATCAAGTTTCAAGTTGAAAAGCATGTAAAAGTGACCTATTTGTCATTATGAACAGTCAACACACTCAATTGCACTACATTGCAGATGAAGCAGCTGGTAGCTATCAACAGTGCCCTGGGAGCAGTGTAGTGGGACAACACCTTGCTCAAGGGAACCTCAGTGGTACCCAGGCCAGGACTTGAACCAGCAACCTTCTGTTCACAAGGGCAAGGTCCTAACCACTAGGCCACCACAGCCCATATCAAAACGTCAAAACACAAAAAGAATGACTAAATACCAGACATGGAATATGACTATGTTAGTGAGCAGAGAGACCACAGAGACTTCACACAGTGAGGCTCCAAGAGAGTGTCCTTGTAGTCCACTAATGAGCCTCAGCTGCGCTGTGTCACCTTAAGGGAGGGGTGTGGCTAGGACAGGAGTGTTGCTACAGTTTCGATGATGCACACTGGTGCTGTGAGACAGGGGGCGTGGTGCTGATTTTGACACTTGTTTTTATTTATTGTCAACTGTTTCTGGTTTTCAGCTCCGTGTGTCCTGAACGTGGGCCAGGAATTTTTATTCGAAACACTAGCTGAAGCTCCCCCTCAAGATCGATACATCACAATACAGTTGTTCACTGGGAATGACTCAAACAATGCTCGTACAGACAGTCCAAGAACAAGAACTGGGCCAAGCTAGGGGTGGAAGTGTTTTGGTTACTTAAAAACGAATTAATCACCTGCTTCTGGAGTCACGGGGGTCATATCTGCCTTTCAAATTAAACCTGATCTGACGCTGCTGCGGTTGTGTGATCCAAGATCAGATGCGTCTGGTACATATGGGCCACAAAGGACAGGAAAAAAAAGTCAAGCTGAGACCCACTTCTGTTCTTATGAGCCGAATGACACTGGAACTGCCCCCACTTGTCTCACATTGGCTGTAGGGGAGCTTTCAAAGTCACATTGAGCTGGAGCGGGAGAAAGAGAGAGAGAGAGAGAGTGTGTGTGTTATGGGAGTCTAGAAGACATTCCCATGGTTGTCTCATTTGGTCCCTTGAAGATGTGTGTGTGTGTGTTTGTGTGTTTGTAGGGGGAGGTGAAGCACAGCTGGCACACCCCTCCCTCCCCAAACAGCTCCCCCAGCACTCGTCCTTCTCTCCGTTATCATCTTCCCCTTGTCCTTTGGCAGCCATGACGACGCCTGCGTCACTCCTCCAGGTGCTCCGTGGGCAGTCGCCATGGTTACGGCCAAGGGATCACACCCAATCAAAAGGCAGTCTGACTCGAGAGGCTTTCCTCAAGGGCGTCGGCGGCGGCCGCGGGGCGTTAACAGGGAGAATCTGGGGCTCTTTGTTGAGAAAAAAAAACATAGACAAAGAAATGACATCCTAGAGCTGTTGTCGTTCTGTAAATCCCCCAAAGGGCCTGAGCACACAGCGAGATAATCAATTCTGCTGTTCTCGTTGTGTCAAATGCAGACGTGGATCCATGCGGTTTTCCTTTAAATCTCAAACACCAACATGATGATGTTCAAACACCACGGTGACGTGTTACCATTTGCTCCATGATCTACAGCACTGTATTGGTAATAAACAAGGTGGGTGGTCTTGCATCCTCTGCAGTCAATGGTGGATTGCACCAAATGTTCTGGAACGATGCTGTTAATTAAACGCTGAACAGTTTGCACCAGTTGTGCGGTGGAACCAACACAAGGAAGAGCTTAGGTAGACCATGCAACTGAGTGTAGATATGCATAAGCCTCAAAGAAAAACAAGACTCATTCTGCTGTTCTATTTGACCAAGATCGTATTTATTTTCAACCAGGATTCACCAAGAATACAATTTAGGATTTGATCAAAGCTACACTGACAGCATGCCACTTTTAAAAACAATGTTTGGCCAAAATTTCCGTTCACTACAATTTTTCACATACACTGATAAGCCATAACATTAACACAAACAGACCTAACAGGCTAGCCTACACTCCCCACATGCATCAGTGAGGTTTGCATGCCAATGACTCTGCCACCTATTCACCGGTTGTCCTTCCATGGATCACTTTCGGTAGGTACTAACTGCTACACACCTGGAACACTCCACAAGATCTGCTGTTCTGGAGATGCTTTGACTCAGTCGTCTAGTCATCACAATAAGGCCCATGTCAAAGTGGCTCAGATCCTTATGCTCACCCATTTTACTGATTCCAACCCCCTGACAGGTAATAAAATAACTAGATAGTCAATGTTATTCACTCTACCTTTCTAGCAATTTTGACCATGTAGCTCAAGTTTAGCCAAATTTGGACACCAACATATGATAAACCACATCTGCGGAAAATAGAAATTTGCCATTTCATCAGAAACACCTACTGTGTAGGCCTACTCTTGTACAACCATTAACATGCCACTACCATGTCCATGTCACAGTTGTATTGGTCCACCACCCAAATAATATCTGCTTGGTTGGTGGTCTTGTCCCTTTTCCTAATGGATGGAGTAGGAGTGGTGTCCAGCAACAGATGGCCTACAGTCTGTAACTGTGGATGTACAAAGTGGCAGGCATACCTGAAAAAGTGGCAACACAGTGAAAATTGCAGAGGCACCCAAGATTAGCTCTCTTGCTTTCAGATGCTAAATGAAAATTGTAGCTCAGGCCATCATAATAGATGAATATGCTTATCTATCTGGCCTGCATGTGGTCTGAGTTATGAATAGGACAAAGCATAATGAGCATTGAAGGTCTAGAGTGTCTCTCCCACCTATGGTTCAACCCCAGCGGTGTTACTCCTAATGAAGTCTCTAATGCAGTCTATTATGCTGGGTGTCAATTTTACCAGCAGGAGTAGAGATGCTCAAGCCCCAGAGTTACTGTCTGCCATGGCAACAGCTCACTCATGTCTATGTCATTACCGACACTGCTGGGTGGCATGGGGAAACCGGTCTAAAGAAGTGATTTAATAAGGCCTACATGGCCGAACTCAAATTTACGCAGATATAGATAAAAGAATTATTAGCCCCAGGGACAGAGGAGCCATAGTTTGCTGCTTTCAATAACGTTTGAACTTTTCTTCATGTGGAACTGATGGCATTTTGTTTACATCATGAAACTTGATGGTGTAAGCTGGAGCTTTGGAAATAGAGGATCTTCCCTTCATTCCCATCATTCCTATTCCCAAGTGGTGGTTTTATTCTCTAAAAATACACTGGAATGTAAAAATAAATCTTTTTCCCCAAATAAAGTTTGTCAGCCATGACATTTTTAATGTACGAAGTTTGCTTAATTCATTTTGGATTAGTGCAGCCAGACACGTGCACAGACAGGCCTCCAGTGGGCTGGAGCTCTTGCCCTTTTGCCCTTTGACTGTACAACTGCCTTCTTGGTTTGGCGTGTACAATAGTTGTGTTTAACATGGCCATTCTTCAAGATCTGCTTCAGCCCCCTCTGGTTCTGTACTGACCACCTGTGGAGGTTTCAACTCAGCAACTCTGACCTATCAGGCATGCATGGACCACCACAGTAAGAAAGGGTCACATTGCATAATGTGCATTGTACCACATATAATGCAGGAATAGGCACAAACAGCTTGCTAAACTGTTTGTTTTACTGTAAAAAGAGGCATTAACATGAAGCTCTGTGCGTTAAATAGAGATATAACATCTGTGCTAATTAGATTGCAGATTGGGAAACATTACAACTTTGTACTCTGGAGACTGAGTACAAACCCTTGCTTGTGCAGTGACTGAAACCTCGTTTTTTAGGTTACCTTGGGAAACACTCAGCACTACGTTTGGTTTCCTCTGAAACATGATTGGACTGTCTCTCTTGATTAAAGTGAAATATCCTTTAAATGACATTAGGTTTAATTTACGTTCAGCCCATATTTCCTACTGAGCCCCTGCTTCTCAAAAATATCTGGCGTTTTGTGCTTTTGCATTGAGTAAACCAAACACCAAAAAGCCTTAAACCACTTATTAATACATGCAGGGGAACTTTCCAGTGGATCTAGAATTTTAAAAATTTTCTTTTTTAATATTATATCTGATGTATTTTAGCACAAAATAATTGAGTATACTATTATTAAATAATATTAAGTAGTAAGTAATACTTAAATAGTAGGGCTGGGCTGAATAATTTCAATATTGAGGTATCTGTATGCTATATTTACATTTACATTTTTAGGATTTGGCAAATGCTTTTATCCAGATTGATATACATTGTGCTTTCTAGTCTACAAAGAAAACCCGTCACACCAGTAAACCTAAACTTAGATTAAGTCTAGTCAATCAAGATTCTACCCGAGCTGGTGCCAAGTCTTTACATAAAAAATAGTATTATTTTAAATAGTTAGTATTAATATAAAACTTGGAAAACCATTAGAAGACTAAAACACCAGAATTATAGAACACTCCTCAGGGTTCCTGACAATTTACTATATATAGACTCAGAGGAAAAATAACTCGCTGAGTCATCGATCCTGGGCGAGATTTGAGAGCGAGGTTCACCTCCTGGAGTTATTTCTTAACAATACGCAATAAAACTGGACTGCAAAGTAAGAAGGGCAATATAAAACTGTTTCTCCATTCAGCAGAGCAGCTAAACTGAAAATGACAACACATCATTCAAAAATGCAGTCAGACTCATCTGTCCCCTTATCTGACATTACCTTATAGAACATCCATCTTTGAATTGAACTGTTACTGTTTTACTGGTGATATGGAGAACAAGCCTTTAGGTTCGAGTCTGGAAACACTGAATCTGAAGCTGTAAAATGCATGTAGCAGCTTTGTTTCCCTTTGCCGTTTATGAAGCAGGGTAAGTGTGCCACAAAAAACCTTTAGAGAACAAACTGTCCAACAATAAAGTCTTTACTAATTTCCACTTTATCAATCAAAGATCATCATTACTTCTTCAGAATTTTGGTCAGAAAACTTCTAACCTGATCGTCTTCCCTTCTTGTAATTCAACATGAACATATCAAAGACTAATTGGAACATAACAGTACAATATCAGATAGGGGTGTACTCTGTACACGCAAACCCCACATGTGGGGGGAGGATTTTAACTGCAGCAGCAATGTAGGTAAACAATATATCAAACATCTATATTAATATTTAACAAAATACTCAAGAAAAGGAACATCCGTCTGTTGAAAATGCTGACAATGCTGTTCAGCCAATCCTTAGAAAATACGTTATTGTGCATACCTTCTTTCTTTGTATATTGATTTGTGGTTTTGGCCCTTGGCCCACCACAAACATTGCACTTTGACCCCCAAGACCCCTGGAATAAGCAATTGGAAATGTCTTAACAAACTGACACAGTTTGTGACAAAAATTTGATGATTTGCATGACGCTAACTGGCAAATTTCACCAAACACGTCTTGTCTGATGGACTATATTTGGCATGAGGGTCAAATTGTGAAAGCTATATATCTTGATGAAGTATCACTTTAAATGTCAATGGAATACTCTTCATAACCTGCAGAAACAAAGATCTGTGGTGTCCTGTTGAAAGACTTCACCACCTGATATGTATGTGTTTGGTGTAATATAGTAACAAGCTCCGGCTCTTCCATTAGCGCTAAGAACAAGAGCTGGCGAGTGGCGCTGGGGGATCAATACAGTGAAGGAGACCGGAGTTTCCTGGAAACGGAGCGGCAACTTTAGTCACTGTCAGTCATGAAGAACAGCACGCCTGCCCCACTCCGGCCATTAACCTTTCAATCAGCCTTGCAGGAATCAGATTTACAGCAATGCAGCAAGGTGAAGCCGAGTGTTCCACAGAGCTACATTCTGCTGAGCATTTTAATAGCTGATAGACCTTCAATGGAGATCCTTCTCCTTTCTCTTGGTGCAACCTATGATACGAGCAGGCTCTTTCTGATAAAAAGATAAACTACAGACTTGCGTAATGCACACATCAATCCGCAAATGGTGTTGTGAGCGCCTCGCCTCTTCACAGAACTACAACCAAATAATGTCCAGTGCTGATGGTACAACTATATTTAGGATGTTGAGAAAGTCTTGATAAGCAGCGATAAGGTTCTTTGAAATCTCTCCAGGCTGAGTAACCTTTGGACGCGCGCCACTGTAAACCTGACCTTTTCCTGAGTTGGGGAAATAAGCTACAGCTGTTGTTTGTGTTTTCTCCGTGACGTGAGATTCCAGAGGTCCCAGCAAATACAAAGGTCAAAGGTTCGACCCAGTTAAGGCAACAAAACCCAGTGTAGAGAACAGCGGTACGCTGCAGCTGGAGACACAAAGATACAGTTTAAGTCGGACACTTTCTAACATGGCTGCATGCTAGAAAGCGCTTTGGTTTAACCCATAGTTAACAAGGCGACGGTGGTTTAAATGCATTACATAGTAACTACAATGTAACAAATTACCTTTGCGTTCAGTTTTCATTCTGTATGGGTCTTTCCACTTAACACTTATGGGCAGTGGAGGCCTAGTGGTTAGGACGCTGCCTTTGGGACCTGAAGGTTGCAGGTTCGAATCCCAGCCTGGGCACTACTGAAGTACCCTTGAGTAAGGTACCGTCCCGCTACACTGCTCCCCGGGCGCCGTTGGTAGATAATAACTTTGTTATAAAGACTTGTGGTCGTATGCAAAAGTTATTAGTAAAAGGCTTAAACATTTGGATTACACTGTATATCCATACAAAGGCATAATATCAGTTAGTGCCATGTTAGACTTCTCAGGGTTAAAGCCAATGTCCTACATTTTTCTGCCTTTCTTGTTGCAAACAGGCTGCTTTTGTTGCTGTGCCTTTTAGGCTTGCATGTGTATGTAAATGAGCTCTACTGTGATTGCCTGCCCTGTCTGGGCTGAAACACTCCTTCTTCAACATTAATAGCTGTAGTGCTAAACTGCTGTAGGCTGAACAGGCCTAAAAGTGACATCACAACACTGAATGTATTTATTTTATTCGTTTATTTTTTTTAAATCTATGGGCGAACAGTATGTTATGAATGATCAGAAATATTGACATAGTATTTCACATTTACTTTATAGTAAAAAATGCAATTTCCCATGATACGAGCTTTTATCCCATAACTTCACTGTTCTTTCAAACTCTCCTTAGTCATATAGGTTACTTATTACCCCTCTCGTTATCAGTCATAACAGTCTAGGAGCACAGAGGAGCTGTATGTGTTGTAAAGGGCTTATGAATAAACATGGCCTCTTTGATAAGGTGATTGTGGGGTTTAGGTGAGCTCTGCATCTGATATAAGACGAGTGTAAGGTCATTTGATTTGTGTCAGTGTGTTTCAAAAGCAGTAGCCAAACTTGCCAAGGCCATAAATACATCAAAGTAACGACTATAGAGAAAGAGGACTGAAAGCCATTCCTCTGCGCCCTTATTTAAATCAGGCCTGTTTTAAAGCCCCTCCTGCAGTGCACCGTGTCATTGAGATATATGGGCTTGTTGCCGTTGATGAACAGCCAGACAGACAGAGGGCATTCGGGAAGTGCAGAGAACTCCTCTAACTCAGACCTGCAGAACTCTTCTTCTACTGCTTTACAGTAGATAAATCACACAATCGGCCCTCACATGTTCTCCGATAGGCCAGTGGTTGGCACTTAAAAATAAAAACACTAAACCCATACAGAACCTACCAATACATTTTTTATGGAACCATTTTCATAAATGAGATGTGAGCTAAATAATCTTGTTAAAGGCCAAAGAAATTAAACATAGTTAAGGTTCTATACCAATTAAGCATTTGTACCACAACCATAAACCTTAAAGAACCTTTACATAAGCATGGTCAAACTCTGTGCCAGTTAAAAGTATTACCTAGAACCATACATTTTTAAAAGCATCCATATAATATTTGAATTCTGCGCCAATTACATTTTATGAGCACTGGTGGCCTAGTGGTTAGGACGCTGCCTTTGGGACCTTAAGGTTGCAGGTTTGAGTCCCGGCCCGGGTACTACTAAGGCACCCTTGAGCAAGGTAAAGTCCCACTACACTGCTCCCCGGGTGCTGTTGGTAGCTGCCCGCTGCTTCACATTAGATGGGTTAAATGCAGAGGTCACATTTCGTTGTGGTGCTTGAGTGTGTTCACAATGACAAAGAGTCACTTTCACTTAAAGAAGATCAATGTAATGTTCAGGTTCTAAACCAACGATAACCATAAACTTGAAACAACTTCCACGTAATTAATTCCATTAACGATTTTTCCTGGAATCATAAACTTTAAAGTACCTCAACATAATGTAAAAGTTCTATATCGGTTAAAGTTTTTTCCTTGACTCATAAGCCTTAAAGAACCTCAGCATGTGAAGGTACTACAGCACAACGGTTTTCCTAGACCACACATCCTAGACAACAGCCTTTACTTTTAAGGGTGTAGGAAACAATTCTACATGGTTTTCCTATTACTTCCCCCAAGTTCAGGAAGAATGAACAGAATCAAGTCGGCCAGATTTAACATGCTTTGATGTACTTTGCCCTCAAAGGAATTACTGCTGTTTCCAGAGAGTAGAAAGTGATTCATCTACGTTAATTGCCTTTGGATTCATTATGGCCTTAGCAACACAGATTTCTACACAGCTACAGTAATTATGTCAGATTGCTTTATGGCATGAGACTGGACACGCAATTTTACGGGACCACAGCAGCAGCAGCAGCAGTGGCAGCAGCAGCAGCAGCAGCCCACAACAACATTTCGGGGAAGTTGAGGGTCTGGCTGAATTCGTGGAAGTGATTTTACCCTGTGTGCTGTGCTGGGGACTGTTGGCTGTGTACTGTACACTCACTCACTTCTTGACCACTCTGCAAACCGTGATCTTCCCGCCTTGTTTCTTAGTATATTGCATATTTCTACAGTCAGGATCTGACTTTATAATATATGGGGTAATTATGTGGGATAATCAAAAATGGCTAAGGGGCACAATTTGCAAATGTGTGTGGTTAGAAGGTAAAAGTGATTTTAAGAATATTTGATATGGGGTTATACATTAGATTCATGTGTCTTTAATTTATAGATTTTAATTTTGAATGTAATAAGCATTAATAAATAATAGATAAAATAATTATACAGAAGCCATAGGCCTGTACTTGTCCCTGTAGCTCTAATGGCTGCTTCTAAAAACTCCTCCTTTATTCTAGTTCATGTCAAATCTGAGTAAATTCTGTGGAATTGTAACAAATATGCAGCCTGTTTGTAATTGAAATCGTAAATGAGTAACATTTAGTAATGTTCAAGCCACAAAATATGTGTTCTAAACATCTTTTCATAAATGTTATAAAAAATTAATAAATAATAATTAAACATTGACAGGTTATTAACAAGTGTGAATAATAAGGGAAAAAATGTAAAAAAAATAAAAATTGTTTATTGTAGCTGGTAAGAAGCTGGTATGAAGGTTTGATGAATGGTTGATATGAATGAGTGCTCCCAAACATGGTCACTAAAAACCAAGATAATCCCTACTCAAAACTGTTGAACTGTCCTGATAGTAATAATAAAATTATCATTATAAATGATTAACATTACACTATTTTGCCAGGTTAACATGGCATCATAATACCAATCCACCATAGCTCATGCCCCCCCTTAGCTTTTTTCAGGTGAGGTTATGTGCCATTCATGTTTATTGCATGTTAAGCAGAAAAAAAACCTCTGAATAATTACTGAAATATTATTTTGTCTCTGAATTTTCTGCCATCAAAATAAGAAAATGGATTTGGACATCATAAATGTCTTGCTAGCTCATTTTTTGTGTGTACATTGTTCACAAACACTGTATGTCCACAGGAGGCTACAATAGAACATTCTCTAGCAACATATGGTGCATGAGCAGCTGACCAATAATAATAAAGGGGATATATTCTGAACTGCCATTATAAAAATACTTAAAATTATGGTTATATTATTTTTAATGGGTGATTATGAAAACAAGTATTTGAGTGCTGGAGTATGGTCGAAGACTGTAAAATGCTATTTGGGCCAGCTTTAGCTACAGTTGATGTGAACTGTAATTTCCTGCACCTCAGCTTTACTTTTCTTCAGAGCCAACTGCTGTCAGTTGTGTTCAGACTAATGAGGCCAAAGCTCTTCCCTGAGGACCAGAGCCAGGTCTGGTAATTTTGATGGCCATGTCACTTCATTGTAATGTGATGAAGGTAGGTAGGTGAGTCACCATTTTCTCATTACTCAGCACTGAGAAAAGAGAAGAAGAATATTGCAGTGCTATATTTACATTACAGGTGTCACTAACATAACCCTTACATAAGGAGTTCACTGGAACACACCCTGAGCTATATTCAGTGCAGGGTTTCTGTTTCGACTCAGCAAACCTTAGTCATCATTAGGCCTCATTACCATACTCTGCTTAGCCACTTTATTAGAAAACCTATTCTTGTAGCTTTACTAGTGTACAGTTATGTTGACGCATTCTTAGCCTCCTTTTGGCCCTTCATCATCGGTCAGTTTTCAACCACAGAGCCACACTCTCAATCTAGCAGTAATGCATCTGTATAGAACCCACCAATGCAGTGTTAATGTCATCATCTAGTCTGGTCAACACCTGTCCTGTGGTTAGAAATTGACTAATGATGAATGTGGTAGAAGGAGGTGAAGCAGGAACAGAAAGGCTACAGTTTGTAAATACATCTATGATGCCTATAAAGTAGGTGTTTGTGGCCAGTGAGTGGACAACAAGGTAGAAGTTTCTAATAAAGTGGCCAGAGAGTGAACGACAAGGTAGGATTTTCTAGTAAAGTGGCCAGGGGGTAGACACACAAAGTTAGCGTTATTAATAAAGTGTACAGTGAATAGACAACAAGGTAGGGGTTTCTAATAAAGTGGCCAGGAAGTAAGCGTTTCTAATAAAGTGTCCAGGAAATGTGCACCAAATCAGGGGTTTCTAATAAAGTGGCCAGTGAGTAGAAGCACAAAAGATGAGTTTCTGAGAAAGTGGCGAGTAAGTGAAAGAAAAAGGCAAGGGTTTTAAAGTGGACAGTTAATGTACAGTGAGGTGTGCCACATAATGGAAGCCTCCTCTGTTTGTTTTGAAGATGTGCAATGTCTTTCGACCTTCACTCATTATTAGGCGTTATTAGTGTGCAGTGAAGTGCATCACACAAGCCACTTCTCCTCCAGGCACACTGGGTAAGGGCATAACCATGCACAGATATCACATATTGTTCTATTATTGTTGTTATTGTGTATAATTGTGCAGTAAAATCAAAATGTTTATATGATACGTATTCTGAAAAATGTATATTTTGATCATAGTGTAATGGGTTCATTTGCATATCCTGACACCCCTACTACTGGGATATCATTAGCGTGTGCCTTGGAGAATACCAGGGGGAATGGCGGCCTGTCCAAACCAGCCTTTTCTCCATTAGCAAGCTCTCAGGGCTGCAGATGCCGCTGTGGTTAATGGAGCGATGACATCACCCTCTTAGTCCGAATGGCATCAGGGTTTCCTGCCCTGTCAGTAGCGGATCGGGTTTCTGCCCAGACAGAGTTGGTCCACGCGTAGAGTGAGTCACCCTCAGAGCCTAGCCGTCTGCTGGCAAACTCAGCCCAGCCCAGCACCAGGATGGCCTCAGCCACAAATGCAATCACTCCATCCAAAGCAAGCACGGAGAGCTGGGTAATGGAGGTGAGGTCATGCTTCAGGGGAGCTCACTTCCTTCTGTGGATGTAGTCATCAACACATGGGCTGGTCCTGCTCCATTTAGAAAGTACTAAGCAGTACCAGAGAACCTCCCACATGTCTGCGGTAATGTCTTTTCAAAGTGCATAGAGGCTATACTGTAAACAGGGTACGTGTTAATATGAGAGGCTGGGCAGGCACCTTTTGTTTACATCTCGCTGTGGTTAAAATTATAGTGCCATGTTCACATCTGCGAGGATCCCTGAATAGGGGAAATCAGACTCAATGGTGTGTGAACACCGGAAGGAAGCGGCATTAAGTTTCTCTTAGTCATGTGTATTTACCTACTTGATTCACTAGAAAAGAACGTCTGACTTATGGATGTGGTACGCTCGCCTTTTCCCAAAATGAGAGGGATAATTACAGGCTCACAGTGAAACATGTTCAGGCAAAATCAAAACCCGGAAACAGCAGCTATGAGGGGCTTTAGGACAGGTGTTGAGGTCAGGTTTTGAATATTAATTACAGGAACTGCACAGTTTAGTCTATAAATACACACTATACACAAAATCATTTGTGGGCTCGAACCAGGCAGGCTAGTCTTCACTCCCCGTGTGCATCAGCAAGTCTTGGGT
Organism: Arnoldichthys spilopterus; assembly: GCA_037974385.1. Lineage (NCBI taxonomy): Eukaryota > Metazoa > Chordata > Actinopteri > Characiformes > Lepidarchidae > Arnoldichthys > Arnoldichthys spilopterus. The sequence continues at coordinate 953,476 of JBBPDA010000039.1, read as the reverse complement.
GCCCATGAGCATGTCACAGGTTCACCAGTTGTCCTTCCTTGGCTCACTTTTGGTAGTTACTACCTGCTGCGCACCTGGATCACTCTACAAGACCTGACGTTCTGGAGACACTCTGACTCAGACGTCTAGTCATCACAATAAGGCCCTTGTCAAATAGGCTCATTTTTTCCTGCTTCCAGCACATCAGTTTGAAGAACTATCTGTTCACTTGCTGCCTAAT
>JBBPDA010000039.1:913635-953156 GCA_037974385.1 Arnoldichthys spilopterus | reverse complement strand
CCCTTGTCAAATAGGCTCATTTTTTCCTGCTTCCAGCACATCAGTTTGAAGAACTATCTGTTCACTTGCTGCCTAATATAGCCCACCCCTTGACATAAGCCACTGTAATGAGTGACTCCCGTGTCCATATATGTAAACTCAGCAGCAAAAACAGCACAACAGTGTTGACTGCTTCATGTCTGTCATGTAAAATCAACATTACAACACATATCCACCTCTTCAGCAACAGATGAGTCATAACTTAATTTATAATAATTTCTTCTTGAATAAGGTACTGAACAGTGTGGCCAATCAGGATACAGATAATTTACATATATCAGTCGTAAAAGGATAAAGTAAGGTTGGAAAATTGTACAAATTAGTGTTTTTATTCATAAATCCACACAAATATTAAAAGTGGACCTTAGAGAGAAAATATAAAGGGCCCTTTTAATGCACTACTAAAGTCACTATTATAACTATTATTATAACTATTATTATAACTATTACTTCTACTATCATTATTATCATTAATATATGTTTTATTTATATTATTTAATTACATTTTTTAAATTAAATACATTATTTCTTAATTTTTTTGTCTTGATTCAAATTTGCACATCATTTCGAACAAATATTACTGTCAGGTTTCAGTTGCTGGAAGTAGATGTGAGCTTTACTCATTAACTGATTTAATTCATACTAACACAGAATCACTAGAGCAAATCACAATAACAGGCAGAAGCAAAACCAGAACTTACACAGTGGGGAAACAGCACAACTGCGACAGTAATCAGACAAACAGAGTAAACACAGGGGTATTCATTTACTAGACAAGATGGCTGACACCTGGGAGGGGGAGGAGGACACAAACCAGACACAGCTGACAATATTCACAATGAGGGCAGGGCTAAGGCGGGGCTAAGGACCACATGGACTATCTAAACACAAACATGACCACATGGCTAATAAACACAAGAAAAAAGATGTAAACATGAACTAAAGATAAGGCCCATGGTTCAGGCCTAGTTTGGCAATTACACTTTTGCAATTTACTTTTGCCAGTAACTGTGCTGACGCAATTCTGTTCTTGTTGAAATGTAAACTTTTGAATCAAATGAACGTATCATTTATTTCAGTGGACACGCACTACTCTTTGATCTCAGGCTGTTGTAGCTGTAATGCATGTCCATGTTTGGCATAAAAGAGAAAGTAGTTTATCTCTCGTAACCATGGAAAACGTTTAGTTACAGCAGAATTCCTCACTGATGTGATACACATCATTTGCAAAAGAAAAAAAACAACAGCCCTCCTCTCGCTCTCTTTCCATCACGCCAATAATCAAGGGGGTCTCGGGGGGAGACGCAAAATATTCAGACGATGCAGAACATTATGACTAAGCAGTTGTCCTACTTATGTCTCCCTGAACTTCTCCTGTCATTCATTCTGCAGGGCTACTGAAACATCACAGAAGCTGTGTTAATTCTGTCCTGTGGGCTTCTGAGCTCTTCCAATAACACTCCCTCAGCTTTTTATTTGCTTCTCCTATAGCTGTACCATGGCAAGTGCTGGGCAACCTGGGGGGAAAAGGGAGGAAATTATGCTAGCCGGGTGAAATCTAGCCCCTCCATAGAGCTTTGGGTTACCCCATCTCTGCTGGCAGCCGGGGGAGGCTCTGTGGTCCACTTGTGCCAGGCTTTTGAAAGCCACATGTGGAAGATAGGGTTGCCAGAGCCTCTCTTTCATTCCTCATAGATCAGGCCTGCTCCAGTTTCCAGCTCAATTACAGCCTTTAGCAACAATGACTAGCTTTGCATACATTGAGAGCAAAGACAAAACAACCTCACGATAATTTGATTCTGGTGTGATGGTTTAGGGAAAAAAATCTTAAAGGACCCATATCATGGAAAACTGAAATCAAAGAGTTTGATGTAAAAAGTGTTAAAGGTTTAACCATTCAGTCCCCAGTCCATACAGTTCATGTAGTGCATATATGAAACCTAGGCTTCAAAAGCAGGTTGTTTTGAGCTTCTTCTTTTTGTCCCAACACGTTTGCATAGACCTGTTTCAAGAGCACACTGTTTCAGACACAACACAGGGCTGCAAATCAACAATTAGTACAGTTTAATGATTTTTATTCAACATTTTCACACTTAATCTAATTCAAAATCCAGTCCAAAGATAATTATGCTCTCTTTTATGATAACCAAGTGCTCTCAAAGCACTGATGATACCCACAATATCATCCCTTTGAAGTTATACGGCTCTATCTGACATGTTTGTCAAAACTGAGTTATTCATATATTCTTATGTTTTTTTTAAGTTGTATTTAATTTTGTATTTTGTATTAAGAAAACAAAAAGGCTCTTGCTATATGGAAAGCAAAAACGTTGAAGCTTAGTGTCTCAAAACTGCTCAGAATGCAGATAGAACAAAATAATTGATAAATAAGGGGACAATATGCTTAAAAAGCATTGTAACGTAAAATGGCATAATTTATGATAATAATGATTAATAACACCATATTGCCCACCCATAATATACGTCCATGCACTTGTACATGAGATATACACAGATAATATAGAACAAATAATGCACTTGCAAATAATGTCATACAGCTTCATATTTTTCCTTATGGCAAAATAAAGGAAGAATTTTAGCCACTTTTTGTGTCACGGTGTGACCGTGTGCTCGATGAGAAACTGATTAGAGATCATGTTGTCTGGCTCAGAATTCATCAGCATAAATTAGATCGCACCACCTGTGCGGATGCATATTAATCATCTCAGTGCGTGCATATTATTTTCTCCTCTGCTGCTTCTCATACATATCTGAGTGGTTTGCAGCCTCTTCATGCTGATGTAGGACTGGCTTCGTCTACGCCAGTGGTCCTGGAGTACCCCTGCTCTGCACATTTTAGTGTTTTCCCTGCTCTAACACACACGACTCAACTCACTAGCTAATTCATTAGCCCTTCATAAGTAGAATTGGGAGTGCTGGAGCAGGGAGAACACTACCACTTCAGTCCAGGGCTGGTGCAAGGCCATAATTAAGGACCACTGATCTACCAGGCTACACCACGTAAAGCAGTAAGCTGCTTCTCATGCTGGGCTTGACAATGAAAGCAAGGGCGACGCTTGGCTGTTTGCATCATGAGGTGATCCTACATCAATTATTTTAGCTAATGATTTGATACATTTCCAATATCTTAAAATTTGCAGCAGTGTGACTGGGATCGGGCCTGGGAACTTGTTATGTCAGTCTAATTGAATTGGCCACCATGTTGGATTTCATCAGATGTTTTGAAAACGTCTCACAGGCCACAATTGTTGTACAACATTTCCTAAAATTGCCACAGATGATCTTCAGACCAAGTCTCAGTTATAGATATTTACTGGCCTCTTAATTTGCAAAAGTGTTCGTTCATCACAGCCAACTGAAGCTAAGCAGTGAAGCCACCAAACAGAAAGTGAGGTCATAACTTCGCAATGATTTGATGCATGTTTTCCTATAAACATTTGATGTGTTTGTCTTAAAACATTAAAATGCATCCAGTCTTTGTTTAAATGACGTGAATCTTTTCATCAACCCTTAGAGACACACTTCTGACATCATCAGATACAGTTGCCATGGCGACAACACCCTGCTGCATTGCTTGGGCCCGTTATTGCCGCTTACAGTTATATTTTCCCCAATCTGTTAATTACACCAAATAAACAGTAATTGTATATTAAAATGTGCAGAACTGTTTCTCTGCAGATGATGTGTACTGAGTATGTATTGATGGGAGATAATTAATTAATTAATTAATTAATTAATTAATTAAAAAAACATTTTTTATCAGTGGGAGATAGATTTGCTGTTAAGGCTTTTGGGATCTCTAGTGTCAGTCAGGGGGTTTCAGGCCAACTCCCCCTCCCAAGACTACTTGCTCTCTACTATAGCTCCAGTAATTAATCACAATATACATTTTAAGTTCAAATCTCTGATGTCTCTAATTGAAAAGTACAGATATATGAATGAATTACCTTTGGCCTGTTTCCACCACATGTAGCTCAGAAACTCAGAGGAACACAAAAGCTCCAGAACTTTCCAGAAAGTGAACAAACAGTGCCTGCAAGAGGCATGAAAATCATGAAAATGAGGAATGACACAAAAAGTCTGGACGAGAGATAAAAAGAGAAAACTAATTACATTCGTCAGAAAAAAATAATTACCTTGACAGAGATTAACATAATGCATTGAAGCGGTCTGATTATGATCTTGAGTTTTGTGGAGAACAAATCCACACTGTTGCCATAATTGTAGCATCAGTTCCTAACTACATAGCACTCTATTCTAGCTAGTCAGAGGACTAACCAGTCTGCTAATTAGTCATTTGGTGATCCAAACTTTTTTTTTTTTCGCTTCAGAGTGCTGTGCTTTTCATTTTTACCTGGTCTTTAGGGATGGTGTCCCAATTAATGGATTAGCACAGCTTTCTGAATGGAGATTCACATTTTCAAGCAAAGTATAGTCTTGGCCTAGGCTTAATCCCTGTCCAGGGATCATTTGATAGCTGTTCATGAGATCCTGTACTGGATCATACATGTGTAGATGATTTGAAGGGAAAATGAGTGGGGATGCCATACTACTGCCTACCTGTAACACTCCACATGACCTGCCATTTTGGAGATGCTCTGATTCTGTCCCTTGTCAAAGTGGTATACCTTGGTGATACTGAACCTCGCCCATTTTCCTGTTTCCAGCACATCAACTTAAAGAACTGACTGTTCACTTGTTGCCTAATATTGTTAGGCAGTGGTGGCCTGACCTAAAGGCCGCAGGTTCAAGACCCTGGCCCAGGCGCCACTAAGGTTCCCACTACACTGCTCCCAGGGCACTGTTGATAGCTGCCTGCTGCTTCATGTGCAATGTAATGCACTTTGTGTGCAATTGAATGTGTTCATAATGACAAATAGGTCACTTTCACATGCTTTTTGATTTTGCCCCTGAAACTCACCTTTTCGGATGTTGATACTGTTGATACTACTGTTGATAGCTGTCCACTGCTCCATGTGTGATGGGTTAAATGCAGAGGTTGCATTTTGTTGTGGTGCTTGTGTTCACAATGACAATAGTCACTTTCACTAATATATCGCACCCCTGAACTACACAGTCAGTGTTAATCATTTAACTTTTAGTGGTGTTAATGTTTCGGCTGATTGTATATAGGGTTGTACATGCTTAACTAATGTGACAGAAACTGGGGCAAGAGAAACCTTCTCAAACCACTTCGAATTTGACAGGGCTGCTTTCAGGATTTTAGGTTCTGCCATTATCACATAAGCTCCAAGCAATGTTTATCTAAAAGGCACATGGGTGATGACAGCCTATGCTTCCTCCAGCCTAGAAAAAAACTCCCTTCTAACGGCAGAAATCCCCGCTTTAACACTTTCACTTCCGTTCTATCACTTTTACTTCTGCGTGGCTGAAACTGTCTGTATTTGCAAACTGGGTGAAGAGTAGAGTCATGATCAGACTTGTGTTTGTGCGAAATATCACTTATAGCCCCTATTTACCTGCCTCACTCACCTACCAACCTGTTTATTTTCCGACCCAGAGACTTCCGAAATGGCAAGATTTTCCAGTCCAAATTAGGTTGGAGCGTGAGCCTGCTGTCCTAGAAACAGAGAAAATGTTTCAGAGAAAATGATCAAATGCTTTCTTACTTTAAACAGTTATTTATTCATTACAGTGTATAATTAGCATAATAATAATGATAGCAACACCTTCACACCAACAGACCAACAGGCACAAGCTAATGTAGTGACTTTAAAGGATCTATGTCCTACTTTTTATTGTGCTCCTTGAGGTCCACTTATAGCATCCATGAGTTTATGCACCAAAGCACCAATAAATCATTTTTACATCCCTTGGAACTAAACAGGCTGATTTACTGTGTCTTTAATTGGCCTTGAGTGCAAAAGCTACATTTTTTCTTTTAGTTTTGTTCAAGTATAATCACCTTTACTTGTAGTCACAGTTTCAAAGAAGGTGAAATGTTTACTTGTTCAGATATGTTGGGGGAAAAAATGCCATGGGGTGTACTTATTTTTTCACATGTATGTTGGTTTTTGTGGCATCACAAAAAGGATAAGCATAAAATCTGCTTTAAAAAAACAAACAAAAAAAACTTGTTTACATACAACAAACTTTCAAAATAGGTAGAAAGATAGGTAGAAGGTAGAAAGTCTTCCATGTAGAGTTTGGCAATATATCGATATGCTCGATGAATCGCAGCTTGATTTCCTTTGGGATGTAGTGAAGAAACATGGAAAACAAATTGTCATGTTACTTATAAACATGAGACATGGCATTTGGCTTCTCTAGCTCTCTTCTATGGCTTTCCCCCACCCATTAGACACAAAAAGAAAAAAATCATATGCATACTTGGGTTGTAACAATGAATCAATCTGTATCGGTGCATTGAGCAAAATCTGCAAAAGGTTAAACTGAGTATTTATGAGATATTTTAAAGAAAGTTTCAAAATATCGAGATTATGTATTGTGTTTTGTGATACAGCCTAAAATATCACAATATTATTTATAGGCCATATCGACAAGCCCTTCATCCACTACATGGGCCCTTAATACAGACAGGCATTATAGATAGCAATATTCAATCGTTGAACATTCATCCTACAATACAGGAAGATTTTGCACAGAATCATGGGAATGGAAAGCGGTACTGTCCCGGGGTAAGACGGCAGTGCGGTCAGGATAGTGGCTTTCCAAACAGCAGAAGCTTTTTCCTCAGTTTCAGTTGTTGTAATGTGACAACAAGGCTCCGCTAGGTGCCAGATGCATGTGAAAGCCGAAAAACATAGTGGTTAAGATAGTGAGTCATAACGTAAAGGCACTTTCACTTCATACACAAAGCCTGGGGATTTTACTGTGGCGACCTTTCACGGTTTGTGGCAGCCCCACAACTGCAGACCAACAGCACAGGCCTGTAAAACTGAGCCCCTCCAATGTTCCCTCCCTCCTCTTCGTCAACAGCCAGTGAATATTTCACTCATGCATAATTAAAAGCTGGTTCGGCTCCATTAAATTGAGGAAAAATAATTTCACGGCTCATTACAATCTGCCATATTCCAACACTACCAACAATATTTATGCCATGTATTTGTGTTCGCTTTGAACTTGACCAAAACTTTTAATCTGATAAGCATTTGTTAGCATAGCAGTTTGTGGCCATTGAAGCGGGATGGTGTCAGAGGTTGGCTCACAGGGCTCTAATTTGTGACCTAGAATGATCTTTCATTCATTTAAACACATGAGCTGCTTGTAAAGTCTACAGCACTTACTCCTAGTCTTGCTCCTGCAGAACCACTGTCCTGAGCTAATCACAGGGGCAGGAGTATTACACTGCAATAGTTGGGAATATTGTTTATTAGGAATGCATGATAGATTATACTGTTAGGATAGGGATATAATGCTATGTATTTTTGTATTAAATTATGGAGGTTATTTTAGCATGGATGCTAGTAATTCTATGTTGTGGTGCTTGAGGGACCTTTTGTGTGTGCTGTGTTGTCTGTTCAGCATACCCATAAGCCTATGCCTACACTGATTTAAATACATTGGTCCCACTTTAATTCAATATGTTACACCAAACCAATAACTGCCTTTCATTTACTTTCTTTTGGCAATAATCATGTTGGTGTGAAATATTGCAGTCATGTGGGACTGATGTACACATTGTGAGTGAGGTAATTAAAGGCAGCTTCTTTTTTTTTCAGTGTACCCTTGTCATGGTCTAAACATTAGCCCTGTAGCTCTAATTGGCCTGTTTTTGCAGTTATTGTTAAAGTTCCATTCATATAAAGTTCATATGAGATTATTATCCCACTCAACCTAACGGACGCTTCGTTTCGGTTAAGTCAGTGCAATAAGAGTTTTTTTCAAAATGCTTCCTTGCTTCTCTTCCTTGGGGTCATCACTTTATATACACACAAATCCACTGACAGGTGAAGTAAATAACATTGACTATCTAGTCATTTCATTATAATGACATCAATCAGGGAGGTGGGATACATTAGTTTGCAAGAGAACAGTCAGTACTTGAAGTTGATGTGCTGGAAACTGGAAAAATGGGCGAGCGTAAGGATATGAGCCACTTTGACAAGGGCCTTTTTGTGATGGCCAAACAGTCAGAGCATCTCCAAAATGACAGGTCTTGTGGAGTGTTCCAGGTATGAAGTAGTACTTACCAGAAGTGATGCAACTGGGTCATGAGCAACCCAAGGGTCACTGATGCAGAAGGCTAGTCCTTCTTGTCGGATCCCACAGAAGAGCTACTGTGATTTAAAAAGGGACTCTGACACAGAAGGGGTCAGAACACACAATGCATCACAGTCAGAGCTGTTTCAGCAACATGAGGGATGTCAATGTTAGGCAGGTGGTGTTAATGTTATGGCTGTTTGGTGAATATCACAAGTGAAGGGTCTTTTTGGGGATGCTTGATTGCAGTGATGGATATAGAGCAGCCATAAAAATGCACGGTGTGGCAAAATGGTTAAACGTAGGTGGTCAGACTGTTACCATGGTGGCATCCACAGACGGCAGAAGCCCACAGTGGCCGAACTGTGTCCGGTTGTCATGGAAATGTTGATGGCTCCCACATGGGCTTGACTAATGAAGCAGCACTGAGTGTTCTTCTCTGGCCTGAGTTCCGCCTCACCTGCATTCAAACCGCCTCCAGTCGCCTCCGCCATATGGGTACGGGAGGCGCCCTCACACCTGGGTTTCCACGGTAACCTGCTATATTTAGGGATGCTAAAGCATGTGCCGTGCACACGGTGAGTGTGAGGCAGGGGCGTGTGTGTGTGTGTGTGTCGTGATGGAGCACCATGATGGGATTGGATGGGATGTGTCTGCTAAACATCAGTCTACAAGCTTCTCTCTCTTTTTTTCTCTCTCTCTCTCTTTCTCTCTCTCCTCATCTTCACCATGGTCCATTAGCGCCCACACACACGGCTGCAAGGGCACTGCTGAGAAAGAGAGAGAGAGCCATGTGTGTGTGTGTGTGGGGGGGGGGTGTGTGTGTAGTGGAGTGTATTAGTAAGAGCAGGCTGTATGGACTGGTGTAGGAGGAAATGGGCTGTGGTAGAGTGTTATAGATGTGTGTAAGAAAGCGTGATGTTTTGCTTTGTGTGATTGAGTGTATCTGTGTATGTGTGTGTGTGTGTTTGTGTGAGTGTGTGAGGAGTGTGTGTGCTTGTCTGTGAGAGAACACAGGAGATGGTGAAAGTGAAAACAGGGATAATTATAGCATCTCCCCCATATGACGGTCCAAAATAACCATTTTGCCAGTGTATGAGCAACGGAATGCTTTAGCTTCTCTCCTGTGTGACACACACACATACACACACACACACACACACACACACACACACACACACACACACCAACCACACAAAATAACCACACACACACACACACAGTGCTGGTAAAGCCTGTTTGAAGGGGGCATAGCTCAAAACAGGCAAGTCATTGTTTGAGGGAAGTGGCAAAGATCTGGAGAGTTACCCAAACACCTGCACCAGCCCACATGTTTACCACACACACACAAACACACACATACACAAACACACACAGAAGTAACACTAAAATCATGCATCTTTAGATTGAATTAAAACTTCTAAAAAAAGAAATGTCTTTAAAATATATTAATGATACTTATTTTCTTATTAATATTAATATAATAGTGGTGATGTGCATTATTATTATTATTATTATTATTATTATTATTATTATTATTGTTATAACTCTTTATGGCTACTTTATTACCCACATGCATCAATGAACCTACGGCACCCATGACCCTGTCACTGGTTCACCAGTTGTCCTTCCTTGGACCACTTTTGGTAGGTACTAACTACTGCACACCTGGAACCCTCAATAAGACCCATTGTTTTGGAGATGCTCTGACTCAGTAATTTAGCAATCACAACAAGGCTCTTGTCAAAGTGGTTCAGATCCTTATGCTCCTGCTTCCAGCACATTAACTTTAAGAACTGGTTGTTTATTTGCCGCCTAAAATATCCCACCGGCCTGACAGGTGCCATTGTAATGAAATCAATAGACATTCAATATTATTCACTTTGCAGGTCAGTGGTGTTAATGTTATGGCTGATTGACATATATAATAGTGGTCTCTTGCACATGCTTCCTCTAAGTCATGTGACGAACTTCTTTTCAAACGTCTGCTAACGCTGCATCATCTTGGAGGAGGACACCAGCTGCCAGTTCTGTTACGCCAGCTAACAGACGTCCACCCTGGCTATAGCCTCACAAGGGATCTTGAGATTTCTTGATGATAGGACAAACACTCAGACAGCAGTGCCACATGGAAACCCGTCCAATCTAATAATGCTGTTCAAATGTTTTCATTTTTCATTTTTCAAAATGTTTAATATGACTTAAGGTTACATGTATTTACTCCCTTAACGTTGGAGGTGCTAATTTAATCAGTTTTGTTCATACTATGCCTTTCCTCACGTTGAAATTCGAGTTGAGTTCAGGTCCCCGTCTCTGCAGCATGGTACCCTAGTACGACTGGGTTGTGGTTAGCCGAGCACAGAAAGTACAGTGCTTTTCAACATGTGTCAAGCTGCAGACTGCTGTAGCCTAAGGGCGGCTTGGCTACAGTGCAAACACACACTCATTTCTTCTCTCTCACTTGCTCCCATCTGTGCCACCCTGTGCCATCAGGTCAGGCTGAATTCTCAACGTGCCCATCACTATTTCCTCACATTTATTCAAGAACACAATTCTCTTTCCATTCATCACTGTCTAGCCATCATCTCATCTCTCTCACACACACACACACACACACACTCACACACACAAACGTTTCACCTCATCCCGCCAAAACAAACCCCACATCTCCAGACGTGCTCCATTCTCAGATAGATAAGCACACTGTTCTTTCCCTCTGCACCGCAGAGATAGGCCCAGCTCCAGGAAACCAGCGGGCAGAGCATCAAAGAGATCCAACACTTCCCGCTCTAACAGAACGACGGCACTGCCATTACAGCACAACCTCATGATGCTTCAGCCCAGATCACTCACGCTCCAGATAGCTAAGTTCCCTTCTCAGAATATCCAACATCAGCTGATTCTGGATCAGCTCCTGACATATCTATTGTAATCTGAACTGCGAAGGGCATAATGACCCAAAATGGCCTTGAGTCTGTTTAAACAAGTTCAAACAAGGTGACTGTGGGAGATACTTTTCTGACTGGTGTTGCATTATCTTCCTCTGGCCAGTCCCAGCGCCATGGGGTGGCATTGTGGAAATATTGTGCAATCCAGTGTCCTGGATAAAGAAGTTGGAGCAGTGTGACAGGGGCGGGGGAAGGGGGGGTTAGTGAGGGTTTTTGATTTGTCAACTTGGGAGGGGGTGTTAGTTTTTATTGCCATGAGGGCAAAGATTTTGTCATGGCAGGCTGGCACTGAGAAACGCACTTGGTTTGTTTTTGTTTTGTTGACCTTTGCGGCTATTTCCATTTTGCCAACAGGGCTCAGCTTCTTTTTCTGGGTTTGTATTTCTATTTTGTCAACTGACTTTTACATATTTTTTATATGTAGTGTCAAAAGTTTTGTTGTAGTGGGCCTGAAGAAATGTTACCTGTGGAAATACTGCCATCTGAGCTTGACATTCCTACTTTGTGCAGCAAAGTTGCCGGTGCTTCAAATTGCATTTGAATGGTGGTGGTAGTATCATGGCGCACTGCATTAACAGTAATGCTTTATAAACAATGTGAATCAATGAGAATTAAGTTTTCTCAAGTGTATGTGAATAATAATCATATAAAATATTCATGTTCGCTTAACATACAAAGATAACATATACAAAAAAAATTATTTAAGGACATTGGAAAGTGAAAAAGTAATCGTTGACTTAGAAAGGGAAGAACAATCACAAAGAGGCTAAGGAATGAACTTTGAAGTGACAAACTGTGTCAATTTGGTCGTATGTCTGTGTCAAAATGTCATATGAACTTGGACGACATTGTAGAATTTAATTAGCTTGCTCATAAATGCCACATATTTACACAATGGGTTAGCAGAATATGACATTTAGGCTACCTTAATTGTCTGTGAAACATGGTGGTGGTAGTATCATTTTGCTCTGCAGTTACAGTAATGCTTTATAATCAATGTAAATCCGAAATCAAAAAGTATTTTCTTTTTAAAATGTGATTCACAACAACAGGGTGAAATGTGACAGTTATATGTATTTTTGGGTAATAGTGTGGATAGTAAACCTACATCTGGCTGTATGCTGTTGTTTATTTATAGAAAACCTCTTGATTCATTGCTTCTGTCACTTGCCCTGTGACTTATTTCTGAAAGTGACTCATTTATTACTGTAAACACACTCAATCACACAAAGTGCACAACAACAAAATGTGACCTCTGCATTTAACACATCACATGTGTATATGTGGAGCAGCCAGCAGCTACGGGAAACACCTGGGGAACAGTGTAGTGGGACGGTAACTTGCTCAAGGCTACCTCAGTGCCACGCGGGTCGGGACTTGACCTGTGACCTTCTGTTCAAAAGGGCAAGGTCCTAACCACTAGGCCACCACTGCCCCTGTGTGACACTTGTCATGCTAAATTGCTGCTACAAATTGCCTACTTCCATAAAAACTGACTGTTCGCCTGTTACCTGCTAGTGTGAATATATGATCACATTTTATATGCATATAGTTACGAAGATCTCAGTTGGATTCATTACTTGTTGCCCTGCCACCATGTTGTCCTACAAATTGCCTACTTCAACAGGAAATGACTGGACAGGGTTAATGTGATCATATAGGTCAAATGTAATAGGCCTGCTGTTTTATGGGGTTAAGACATGAGTATATGACAAGGAACATGAACTAACAAGGTAAACAAGGTCAATTTTCATTTCACTTCGACTTTAAGAATGTCAGCTATCGCGTAATGGTCCGTTGTGCTCCTTCTGTAATGACTTTCAGGTCATTGCCTAATTTATCATTTAAGTGTGTTTTATGAAGGGTTTATGAAGGGCACGATATTTGTGCACACATACACAGACACACTCAGTGACGCTTAGTGTAGATCTCATTGAGTCGACCTGTCGAGGTAATGTTTACATGGCCGTTCCTCTGAGACTAAGTGCATGAGTCATAAACCTATTATAGGTGCACACTAGTGTCAGACAGTTAATGGGTTAAATTGCTCTGCTGTTCTTTCTCCCTTTATCTCTCTCCCTCTTTTTCTCTCTCTCTTTGGTTACCCTCTAAGTGAGAGAAGCTTTATGCTAAGCTGTGAGTGTGTGTGTGTGTGCGTGTGTGTGTGTGTGTGTGTGTGTATGTGTGAGTGAGCTGCAGGTGAGTGTGGCAGGCAGTGCTATTTACAGCAGGGTCATGACCCTGTCACTCAGGGTTTAACTCTGCGCCAACGGGCAGAGCACGCACCAGCCGGGCACAGCTTAACAACACGCTCACATGGCACCACTGCCAAGCCCACAGCAAAGGATGATGAGCAATGTGTGTGTGTGTGTGTGTGTGTAAAAGAGGAGTAATCAGGAGAGAATATATAAGTAAGAAAGTAAATAATTAATTAAATAGACAAATGCAATGTAAATAAATAATATCAGAATAAAATCTCATTTTCTAACATAATAATATAAATTAAAACATAATAAATACATAAAACTATCACCTGCACTTTTCACAGTTCCCAAAGTGATGAAATCCTCTTTTATCAATTTAATTAATGCACACTACTGTTGTTCAGTGCTTTTCTTAAGATAAACTCATAAGATAAACTGCCAATTGGCCAATGTAAGCAAGCCTTTAGTTGCTTAGAAATTACACTGGGTTCTTTTGTGACCTTGCAGACTATTAAATGCCTTTCTCTCTGTGTGAACTTTGTTGGTCAAGCACTCCTGGAAAGAGCACATTTTCATGCAGTTGTTAGTACCAAACAAAAGTGGTTTAGGGAAGGAAAACCAGTGCATCAGTGACAACATTATCAACATCTAAAGCTCCCTGATGTGCATGGGAGGCAAAGACTTGCCTGCCCGGTCCTGTCCCGGGAAAAGAGCTAGTGTAGCACGAAAAGATAATGCTGGCTCGAAAGGTGTCAGAACACACAAGATACCACAGTCAGAGCTGCATGGGGTAAACACCTGAATATTAGGAAGCTGGTTTAAATGTTATGTCCAGTCGGTGTGTGTATATACTGTATACACACAGCTGTGAAAGCCTGCCACATGCCCTAAGCTGTTGGGTAATCTGGTCAGACACCACCCCCATTCCTCTCAAAACCCTGAAACAACCCATCACACACACATACACAAACTAAGTGCTGCTAGCTCTCAGTGGGAGGCTGAACCAAATGGGGTGAGGCGTCACACACGGGACACGCTGCAGTCTGGCTTCTAATGATGGACCCACATGTGTAGTCCAGCAGCGCTCAAAATAGACCTGCTCTACATTCAGCACCGCACCCAGTGGATACACAGTATGCAGACCCTCATTGCACATGCTCAAAACCAAACAATTAGCACACATCACAATTACAAATGAATGATCAGGTGTTTATGTGTGGTTAAAGCTAAGATCACGATACAGTAATTGCCTTCTTTTAGGATGGCAAGGGTTTTCAGTGACCTAGAAAGCATTACCACACTCCACTATAAGTAGATTTGATATGGGTTTAAAATAAATACTCAGGAAAAACACCAAGTAACAATGGGGGTGGGGGTGGGGGGGGGGGGTTTCCCACATACCCACTGTTTTCAGGGGCTAAGGGGAGGATTGAGGATTGATGAGATGAACTTTTTTAAACTCAAGCAAATGTCCAGAGACCCACAATGTTGCTGTTGAGGCTTTTAGGGGGTCCTTGGCGGGCCTGAGATCCCCCTAAGTAACATTCGAGACCACGCACCCTGGTCTCAGGTCATTTCAGGTTTGCATCTCCAGTTGGCTACCACTGAATAACCTGGCTCTTTTTTTTAAATGCCACAGTGTCCAACTGAAAGATCCTTCAGCCATATGGGTCGTATATGACTAGTTCATAGCCCGGGATGCACTCCCAAAGTTTTAGCTCCCTTTCAGACTGCAGCAACTGGAAAACGAAAAAGGGAAATTTTCTCGCTTTCATTTAACTGGGCCGCTTGTGTTGTGGAAGGGCTGCGTCCCGCTATTTACATTTGGAGGGCTGATCATTAAAGGCAGAGGAACGGTTTGGTCCCGTGAGAGGCCGCCGCCTCTTTTTAAAGTCACTCATCTCGGGCTGAGAGATAAAGGGGGCAAGCCTTCACACGATTCCACTGGCCTCTCTCTACCCACCCCGCCCGCCCGCCCGTCCTCTCTCACTCTCTCTCTGTCTCTCTCTCTCTCTCTCTCTCTTTCCCTCTCTCTCCCTTCTCATCTCCTGCTATCTTTCATCCGATACGCGCCAACTACTGTTTTTCAAAGAGCCCAGAAAGTAGGACACAAACTTTAGGATGGCAGAGAGGAGGGGAGAGAGAGAGAGAGAGAGAGAGAGAGAGAGAGAGAGACTGAGAATTACAGAGTTTAACATCACAGATGTCCCAAAGAACATTTTTTATGCTAGCTGATAGACCATAAGGAGATATAGGAGTTTAATCTCATCTGTGGGCTTTAACGTGCTTTTAGAGCAAAGTCATTAAACCCTCTGTGATCAATAAGAGTGAGCAGACGCTATCATCTTTCACCTGAAGTCACTATGGACGAGACTGCTGTCTCTACTGATAATTGTTTCTAACCATCATTGTCGTTGCCACTGTTATTGTGTTTTTTCATGTGTCAGTGGAGTTGGGTGAAAAAAGTTTCCCCACTTGCAATGTTACATCAACATAGTCCTGCTTTTCAGTGCATAATTTACTATTGTCTGTATGATTAACCAAGTCATCTAATGATTATTTAGATGAATTATTGAATGTTTTTTAGTTCATTTACTATAATGGGCTTAACTGGACTATGATATACTATAACTTAAGCTTCCAAAGTACTTTACTGAAAATGAAAGCCCTTGAAAATACTTAATGAATACCAGTGCTGTCATTAGGTCTGGGCATCTGAGGCTACAGCCTTGATAAACCTGCGGATCTCAAATAGATAGATCTGCTCTTTTACTGAGAAGTAAACTTTAATCGAAACGGACCCCCTCCACACCACATCTCCATGCCTCAGCCCCTCCCCAGAATTCTTACATTTACCCGTCTTTAACCCCTTCCCCATCAATAAAACTATTATATCTCTAATGCCCTGTCGACCTAGTTATTCGTCCCAAATGAAATGACTAGATGACCTACCTTCCTATTTGTGCACACTGTACTTGTGCACTCGTGCATGGACCACCGTAGCCTTCTTACAAGGACAGTCAGAGAGACACGTTAGGTAAAGCTGGGAAGACGACTGCACAAAGGCAGACAAACTGACAAACTTCGCAAAAGAAAGACAGAAATGGAGAAAACTATGGCCAAAAAGATACAGAGGCTGGAGGTTGGACCATCAGTGTGGCTTTTCCACAACAGTAACAACTGAGAGAAGAGAAGCAATAGGTCAATGCATCCTAATGT
Source organism: Arnoldichthys spilopterus (assembly GCA_037974385.1). Classification (NCBI taxonomy): domain Eukaryota; kingdom Metazoa; phylum Chordata; class Actinopteri; order Characiformes; family Lepidarchidae; genus Arnoldichthys; species Arnoldichthys spilopterus. Next base: position 936,541 of record JBBPDA010000039.1, on the reverse strand, counting down.
GCTTTGAAGAAGGTCTGAAGTCTTTATATTTTTTCAGAATTTTTTCAGATTTTCACATTTTTTTTAATAAAACATTTCTCTGTGTGTTATTGGAGCCAAATGCTACAAACTACTTATGTGAGGTCATATTTTATCAATAATTTGAGATTTATATTTAACACATTAATGTGACTTTTACTTTCGGATTTTGCACCTGGTTTTGTATGACTTGAAGATTGTCAATATTTGAACAGAATAAACAGACTTTAGGGTAAGGATTTGATATTACTTTGGCCAGCTCTGCTTAAGCGTGGACATTTGAAGTATTTGAAGCATGCACTTAAGTGGGATTTTATTATTATTGGCGTCCTAGACCTGTGGCCTATACCTAGTTAAATCAGATATTATTTTACCTCTTATGCATGTTTACTTCATGTACATGCAGTTAGTAACATCAATCTTTTATTTTTACTTTATATAGATCAAATATGCGACAACAGATATATGTGCATTAGTGAGATCCTTCTGCTTGATTTTGCATGCTAACAGCCCCCAGGCTGGAGAATATTTAGCCTGCAGAACACGGCTTTATAATGATTAGAAGATTCCCTGTTTATTATTGAAATTGCATACCAGTTGCACCCATTTCTGAACTGTGTACACATCTAAATAAAATCGGAATCAGTTCACTTCCATTTATAACTTTGTGTGCTTAGTGTCAGCGATAAGCAGAAAGATGCACTGGGAGATTAGCTTTGTGCTGTTTTCAAAGGAGTTCGGCTTCTGGCACTTCAGGGCCAGTGCGCTCACCCTTATCATGGTCAGGAGGCAGTCTGGTCTGGCCCTGATGGAGTGAAGATTAGATAAGGCTGCAGTCAGAAAGCCTGGGGCACTTGTCACCTGCTTACCTGCCTCATTGCCCCCCATAGTCAAAACATGCCTGAGACATCCACTGATTCGTCCTGGACACTGCTGGACTTTGCTGCACTCTACCCTAGCCAGAACGTTCCAGACTGGGCTTGTCATGTCTGGCTATCTTGATGAGAAATGTTGTTTTTGTGTTGTATGGGCAGAAGGGCAAATATATGGTTTTTTAGACTCAGATTAAGCTTAGACCTGGACTAAATAGAGTTTATAGTGGTCCAGGCTTAATCCATGCCCATAAAAACTGACATGTATGCCCACAAGAAGTGTCCTTCCACCAGGCAGTGCAGTACTAATCCAGACCTTGGTCTGTACTTGACCTGTACCCTGGTCAAGCACCTGTCAATTTCCCATTGCACAACAAAACCATGAAAGCAGGCAGGGTGCCCTGGAGGTTGGGTGGTGGTCACATGATTGCCCATTTAAGGATTGTGGTAATAGTAAACATAAACAGCAGCAGCAAAATGTGGCTTTAGATCCTGGTTTACCTTTTAATTGGCACTGGTGACAGAGTGACGATGCTGGTAACACTTTACTCTAAGGCACTAATTTCATGACAGCTACATTAAACTTTTATGACAATTGACATAAATCTACATTAAGATTTATAAAGCCTTATTACAACAAGCATCAGCTAAAATAAGGGCTTCTGCTGGTGTGAGTCACACTCAGGAGGTGTTAGGGCGACTGACCTATGTCAGAATAAGTCATTTTATTTGTGTTTATACATTTATACACTAATTGTCATGAACTGCTCATGTGGGTGTCATGTAGCCTCATCAATGCTGCAGTAAAGTGTTGCGCTGATGCTTTACAGTTCTGTGACATGTGGGTTTTTTTTGCGCAACTTAACTAGCTGGTAACCCAGCAAGAAGGGAAAAAAAAACCAGCACATGTACTTGAATACAACGCTGTTCACTTGTTGGTGTAAGTGGTGTGAACTGAGCAGCTAGTTGGGCAGTGGTGACCTAGCGTTTAGGACCTTGCCCTTGTAAACAGAAGGTTGCAGGTTCCCGGCCTTTTACCACAGAGTTACCCTTGAGCAAGGTACCATCCCACTACGCTGCTCCCTGGTTGCTGTTGATAGCTGCCCGCTGCTTCACATTTAATGTGGCACTTGAGTGTGTTCACAATGACAAATAGTCACTTTCACTTCAATTTTTGTAAAGACTGAATCAAGCAAACTCATTTATATAAAATACCCAAGTATGCATGGACTAGATTCTACTAATGAGCATCAGCGCCATTGTTCAGCTTGAATGCTGAAAAAGCACAAATACACATCTTAACTGAAAAAAAATTACTGTGCAACTGATTGCCCAAAGCAAAAGAGAAGCCAATTAATCGCTGCAATTCACAGAAACAACTGCCTTTAGTAGGAGAAACTGCAAAACCAGGAGTAAAACAAGCAATTATCTGCTTAAATTAAAGGCAGTTGTGCTCTGCAATGATCTTTACAACTTTCCAAAGAGCCAGTGGGCCATGGGCACTGACGTAGCCAGGAATCATCGTTCAGATTTTGATGCAGGGTAAATATACAAAGCAAGGCTGGTAAGTACAAGTATTCAGGAATAATTAAATACAATATTCAGGATGGACCACTGGTTCTTTGATAAGCTGTAAGGATCACTGTCTTTAATGTAAGCAGATGATCAATTGATTGTTTCCTAGTTATGCAGTTTCCCCCGCTAAAGATGTCGCAGCATGTTTAGTCACTCTGTCCGAATGAGAAGGCATGCTCTGGTGGGAAAGTGATGTCAATGCATAACCTCTATACCCAGGAAATTATGGTTTGTGCATGTTCAGAAATTAATATAAAAGACCCATAATATAAAATCTTTTAGTCTAGTAGACATGTTGCGGGAGTTCATTTTGTACATGAAGCTGGGCAAACGTGGTAAAAAAAATACACTACATTTATAAATGGCTGCTTCTGCGAACTCAGCCTGAGAAATAAGTGGAACTTTATTTCGTACATGATTCAGAAATAAAGGACATGTTGGCTACTGATCCTGAGAACATTGCCTCCTGTTTACCAGGATTTTCACGGCGTGTATGTTCATGTGCTTCCCGATAGAATAGCATTTAAGGGCTAAATCTGTGAATGACGCAAAACCCCGTCCCTGTGTTTTGAGTGTGAAAGGGGCTTCACACTTGCCTCAAACCGAGTTGAGTTGTTACGTAATCTCAACAGACTTGCTTATGTGGTTTCTGTCACTGTGTGACACACTGTTGTCTATAAAAGTTGGGAAACGTGGGTGTTAAGACATCTGCTATGTGATGCACTTTTGTCCATTTCTAAACCACCAAACACTTGTACCTGTCAGTATGTGATGCCTTGCAAATCAGGCCGGGGAGTGTCGATATTTCGCTTTTAGCTAATTCTCAGCACTGCCACAGGTGAAAAATGAATAAATAATGCCCATATTAAAACAGATGGGTGCAATTGTGTGCTAGTATTGGCTAATATTCTCTGCAGTAGCCTGCGGTTGAGTTGTAGCCTCTGAAGTGGGTCCTAGATCCCCTCTCAGGTGCGGGTGATGTTACTGGAGATGAGTGTGTGTCTTCTTGTCACTGTGATTATTTATAGTGTCGGAGTGAAGCAGCTGCTGTGACACCTTTGGGCAGCTGTCTGCCCCAACACCAGCCTACGCTGAAAGCTCAGGATTTGCTATGTGTGTGTGTGTGTGTGTGTGTGTGTGTGTTTGTGTGTCTGCAAGCCTTACTTAGGGGAGCTGGGGGCTGGAGGAGCCAATCTGCCCTCCAGCAGTTATTACGCAGAGATAAAGAGAAAGATAAAGACAGAACCACAACACACACACATGCACCCTCACTCACATTTCTTGATGGGAGTCCACTGATCTGTATATCTGAAGCGAAGTGTCTTCGACAGTCTTTAAAAGTCACAGCTGTTTTCAGCGCTATAACTTTCTATGAATTATTTCTCACTCGTCGTTGACTGAAACAATCCATGGAAGTCTGCAGAGAGCACTGATTCTAAACTTACAAGCTGCCCCACATTCGCGTTTGTAAGCTGAAGAGGAGATCACTTAGGTCTGAATCTGATGTAAAGTTATTGTTGCATGTACTGGCAGCAAGGAAACCTGTCCTTTACATTTTTGCTATGTTTTTTAAAAAGAAGACATAATTTAGTAACTAAATATATAATTGTGTAGTTAAATAATAATAATAATAATAATAATAATAATAATAATAATAATAATAATAATAATACATGCTAAAGCTTGAGGTGCTTTAGAGTAAATACAACTAAACAATTAAAAATAAAACATAAAATTCAAAAACAAAAAGTGCAGAGCACTGAAAGTAAACGTAAGCATTGAAGGCATAAAATAAATCATAAAATTGCTTAAATTATAATGATGATGATAGAAAAGCTTAATCTGCCTTATTATTGTTTTTCATAGCAGAAGAAAAACGTGTATCAGTTTTAAATGTGTGTATTTCATGGGGCTCTTGATATCTGGCAAACAGCATTAGTGTACTTCCTGTTGCTATCCCTGTGTGTGTGAGGAAGCATGTGAGTGTGGTTATTATCTGACATCCATCACAGTGAAGAGAGGGAACGGCTGGTGGTGTTGGGAACGAGGATGTGTTTGCACACAACAGACACAAGTTGCCATGGCAGCATACCTGCCGGCTGCTGGAGGACCCTGGGGCTATTCTGGGTGAGGGGATGAGGTGGCTGGGGGGTGAGAGGGGGTAAAGCTGCCCCCATTGCACTGGATGCACGAGCCCCACTGCCTGGTTGTTTTTACCCAGGACTGAAGTGAAAGACTCTGTTCTCTATTTCAGCAGTGATCTACTGTTAGTAGTGGCACTGGCTCTTGCACAACCACCCCCCCCCCAAAAAAAAAATAAGCACAAAATGTATGTTTTCTACACAAATTAAAAATATTATCAATGCTATTAATATATTTCCAATTCTGATGCCAACATTTGAACCTTGAGTATAGGTCAGAACTAATACTGATCTGGGTAAACCTTATAAATCCTTCTAAGCCTTTAAAAGCTTTTGGCCAGATTTTTTCCCTTTCATTTCAGTTGTGGCTTCTTCTGCCCACTAGCTAGGTCTCCCCTTGTCACATGGTAATACCATATGTATACTCCAAGACACAAGAAGCACCAAATCTTCTTGAACGGCTGAACAACTGTGGCCAAAAGGTTCGAGAAGTGGGTTTGTGACCTTTGAGCAAGGCACCTCACCCCCCCATAGGGCAGTGGTGGCCTAGTGGTGAGAAACTTGCCCATGTGATTGGAGGGTTGCTGTTTCAAGTCCCGGCCCAGAGGCAAGATACCATCCATGTGTGATGGGGTGTGTTCACAATGACAAAAAGTCGCTTTCACTTTCCAAGTCTTGTAACACTTATAACGCTAATTACCGGTTTAGTTACATCAACTAACACACGCCCTGTTGGATAGCATTTCGCTGAGTGACAGGGGGAGAAGGAACGAAATTCTATCCAACTAAAAACAGTGAGGACTGTAACTGTGATGGCTATAGGCTGGGGATCAAACATGCACTCTTCTGATGATAAGGCCTGCGATGCCCCTCAGGAAGAAATACACATCTAACGACATGACACAGCGTGAATGTGTGTGTGAGCGATCAGGATAGATTTGTTACAGCATTGGATTGGATTGTTCTCCTATATCCAATCCAGTATTTCCCACTTGGTATCGGATTGATGGCATCTTTAATCAACCATGTCTTTCAGTTTACATACTTATGTGGATTTAATAAATGTCATATATGTGGAAATTACATAACAAGCACATTCAGGGCACTGTACAGTATATGGATGGATAAGAACGACATAGTTTATAATCTGACTATTTAGTAAGCATGCTGAGATCAGTAATAACCGATCAGCCATAACATTAACACCACCTGCCTAATACTGTGTAACTGAAACAGCTCTGACTGTGCTGCACTGTGTGTTCTGACCCCTTTCTATCAGAGTCAGCATCACTTTTCAAACCACAGAAGCTCTTCTGTAGGACCAGAGCAGACGGGCTAGCCTTCACTTCCCACATGCATCAGTGAGCCTTGGGTGCCCACAACCCTGTCTCCCAGATTCACCAGATGTCCTGTATAGGATCACTTTTGGTACTACTGCATGCCAGGAACACTCCACAAGAGCTGCTGTTTTGGAGATGCTCTGAATAAGTCGTCTAGCCATTACAATAGGGCCCTTGTCAAAGTGTCTCAGATTCTCACGCTCACTCATTTTTCCTGCTTCCAGCACATGAACTTTCAGAACTGATTGTTTACTTGCTGCATAATGGACAATGTGACATTGCAAAAAAAATAACTAGTCAGTGTTATTTACTTTACCTGTCAGTGGTGTTATAATAGCCAGTGGGCAATTTAATGAAAGTGAGAGGGCGTCATCCCCCTTCCTAACCAGCCTGACTTAGTGGTAAATGTAAATCAAAATCCACAATACTACAAATCCAATCCCACCCGGCAGGGAGTCAAGACCCTTTTTTTTAATTTGCCCCCTTTAATGTTACATTTCATTAAATCCAGTTGCCCACCTTGGCCATTGGCCATGTTCCTTTTCATTAAATCCATTTCTCTCACATCTTTCCTTAGCTTCATGGCAACGCTAAGATTCTAACCATAGCAGAGACTTTGGATTCAACATCAGCCTTTAACATCTGCTTGAGTTCCGGTAGAGGTCTTAAATTGGTGCAAAAGGTGGCCATAAAACATAAAGCCATGACCGACTGTAGTGCATGTGTGGTGCCTGAGCTCACAAGTGCTTCTTGCTCCTGTTCTCTCTCATGCCCACCCTGCCCTCTCTCCTCCAACATTTCATCATAAAAAGCCTTGGATTTCCAGCATTAATCCTCTTTGTAGCTTCAAAAGGCCATAATGAGAAGCCGAATGTGCTCCTCCCTCCTTCAGCTGCCGTTTTCATTACAGTAATGGCACAAAGGCTCCCGCCGGGTGCTACGTGTTCTGTTTGTGTCTCGGGATGATGACATCAGCTTGGCAACCCTGTTTCCACACCGAAAATCATCACAGCTGCCCAGGAACGAGAGAGCCCCCACCCTCGACGACTCAACTCAACTTCCGTTCATATAGAAGTACTCAAAGGGGATGAAATACAGTTTTGACTCATGCAAACAATTAAAGCATGATGTCATCATCCAGTGCAGATATTGCACATATTATAGAGCACAACTGGTCTCACATCAGAGACAATCCAATATTCAAATGTGTCATTGAGAACTGTCTGATGTAAAATGCTCTGTTGTAGAATTCATATCGAGGCTAAACCAACATCCGAAGTGTTCAAAGCCTCTCAGAACTCCAGAAAGTTATCATATGAAATGGTTATGAATACACTACCTGAAGCCTGAGGCATTGATTATGGATATTTCTGTGTAGGGTTTTGGCCTAAAATGTATTTTTCAGATCCATTCATGGCGGAGAGGTTTATGGAGGGCGCTGTGAGGCAAAATAGTCCTTGAACCCATATTTTTTTAAATGTACCACAATGTTAGCATCATCGACTTTACATACAGTGACACGTGAAAGTTTACTGGTGGTACCGGTTAGTAAATAAAATGGCTCTATATGCACTGATGACCCCACTCTCTAGAATGAACCACTTTACTTTAAACAGCTCTGAACGACTTTATTTACTCCAAATCAACACTTAAATAGCACAGAAATTTAGGATATTAGGTGGTATAGCTATAAGCTACAAGTAGTGGAATTACAGTAATGTGTTACTTCCAGCACTGCTAAATGCATGCAGTGCAGCTATGAATGATCCAGTGGAACATCTCATCCACATTTCATCTTGCTGACAAGGATCATGCAGAATAATGTCTATTAAGAAGAATTCACAGATTTCATTGAATTTGCAAGGCAAATATTTTATTCTTTGTATATATGTTAAATATGGTTCTACAATGCTTGTGAAAAGGCAACCGTGAAATTTCTTAAAGAAATAACACCATAACTTTCTATGCTTGCTTTAATAATACCTCTTTTACTTAAAGGCCATTTTCTGCCTGAATTTGTAAGCTAATGACCATGGCTCTCATTGGCTGACTCAGTAGAAAGGGCCAGATTGGTGCTATTGTCACCTTGGTTCGAACACTCTGCAATGGTGGCAAAGCAACACAATGTAGAGATGCAAGACTTGGCTTGTTTATGATGAAAGACCAGAAACCAGTCTGCTAGCATAGAAAGTTTAATGTTGTTAGTATTAGACTAACAAAAGTTAATATTGAAGTTTCACAATAAACACAGATGTTTGAAGCTCAAAACAGATGTTCAAGTTATATATGTATATAGAGTAGACTACTTTAGTAAAAACTTTTGCCTGTGTCTGAATATTACTATTAGCTTAGCTAAATGCTCAGCTTTTGTTCCAGCTTTTGGTAGAGCACCTTTTGAGTCCCTATATCTGGAACTGAATACTGAAACATGCACTGATCCATCTCTGCCACTTGGTTTAGATCTGTTATGCTAAAAAAATGCACTGGATTTCACTGCAGCTTTAATTAGACATTTTCAGGCAGCATCCTCACAGGAAGTTAGCAGCAGCAAAGGTGTAGTTGCAGGTGGTTCTGTTGCACTAGCACACATTTGAGATTTTTTGAGGTAAGAGTTTTAGGGCTAAAAGAACTCTGATTTTTTACTAATTTGTCTATTTATTCTAAATTTAATGATAAAGCAAAATCTCAATTGTTTGGTAGAGGCCTATATTTAAAAACTAAGTTGTCTGAATAAAAAATGAAACATTATTGTTATTTATGTCCCAAATTAATATAAAATCATTTTTATAAATCATTTTTCTTGGTGTGGCCATTAAAGAGATAGTGTGGACAGAATATGGTCCAGTTTCCTCACAGAGAGCCTGTTAACATCATCATCATCAACAACAACAAAAATGGAATTAGTCACTAACAGTTTGCCATTACATCATTTAACGCTCTCCTGTTCATTAGGGACGTCTATGTGTGAAACTTCAGTGAAAGTAAGAGCGCTGACTGAGTAGGCGTTTGTTTGAGTCGTGTTGGACCATTTGCTAGATGTTACGCAGCATTAGTAATCCTAACAGCCCAACAGCTCGAATTACATGCTTTCTGTAGAACTGAAACACGCCACAGCATTTTCTTCACTTTTCACAATTACTTGGATGGTGGATACAGTGACAAGCAGAGGCATAGCCTTGGGTAGATGTAGTCAGGCCTAGGCCTACCCATATTGATCACAGGCTTATCCAGTCAAATGGGGGAAGCATATGTATAAAGCTTTTTTTAAAATAATGGAATTTGATTTGTTTTCTAGTCCTTGTATTGTGCACAGTTAAAGCTGTCAGGTTAGGCCCATTCCATTGGCCTTGGTATATTTTGTCTCTTAGTTCTTGTCTTCCATGTCAAGTTTTGTCTACCTAGCCATGTGCTATTGTTTCTGTTTATGTAGCCAGGTGTTCCATAGCTTTGCCCCCTTCTCAGGGTCTTCAGCTGTGCTTTGTTCTCTGTCTCCTCCCGTGTCCAGGTGTTCCTTGTTCAGCCTAGTATTTAAGCCCTTGTGTTTCACCATGTCTTTGTCAGGTCTCTGTTGTATCACTGTTCTATGTCTAATGTGTGACTGTTAATGCTGCCTGTGCTGTGTTCATGTTTTTCTAGTCAAGTCCATGTTCCACTGTTTATTTTTGGTTTACTCTCAGTGTTTGTTTTCTTATATTAAATCCTTTAAACTGCAAATCCTCTCGTCTACTTCCTACACCACATCATTACATCTGCTTTATTTTCTAAGGCTTGTAAAAATGTCGCTTTTCATTTGTTATCAGCATACCGGTGTTAGATTTTTTCGATGAAATTTACAGGAATTTAAATGTGGTTGTTACTCATTACTTTGTTATTTTAGAGTGCAAATCCCTCTCTGTGTTGCCAAGTTGTGTTGTGAAGTCTCTGACATCATTATCACATGGCTGTTAAACTATTCTCTTGTTTCAGGTTTTGAGTGTACATAGTGTTGTGTGATTTCTGCCCAACATGCTGAACATTCAGTGCAGCAGCCCAGGCCCTCACAAGAACTCATGACGCAGACTGATTTCCCTTTTTTTCTTTTTTTTTTTGTCTGGCACATTTAGTGTCATCAATGTAAACGAGTGAACTTTGCAAGATAAGATCCTTTTCCAACTAAAGGAACTATAGCTGCATGTTAAAACGTTTTTGGCAGAGGAGGTAGAGACTTAAAGATTCAGTTGATGGTGGATAGAGACTTTTGTTGACAAGGTGGATGCATTTCTGGTCATTTTGCTAACAAAATAATGGCTTGACCAAAGTTACGACTAGGTAAAGTTAGCCTTGAATGTTTAGGTTTAGAGTTGTTTGCTGGTTTGCTTTTTACATGCAGGTTATAGTGCAGGGTACTGCAGTGTCAATTGGGTTTATGGGTTTACGTGAATCCAGCATTGTTGTTGACGTGTTCACCCACTTGTTGTTTTGTATCAGCATAAGGCAGAAGGGTTGGAATAGGTAGGATTATGACTACACTGCTGTCAGGAAAAGGCTCACTGATGATCTGACATCGCAGGGAATAGAAGGTTTGGAAATTCTACCAACTACATACATTTTCGCAGGCCTACCCAGACATTTACATTTCCTTACACCACTGGTGACAAGAGATATGTGAAATGGTAAAGTTCCTTGCCATTTCACATGCAGCTTGTGAGTTTTCTTTATGTCTCCTTTAAATAATAGGTAGAAATAGAAAAATGGTAGGTCACAATGTTGCAAACGTTGGCTGATGGCATAGGTTGTAGTGCTAACTGAACAAAGAGCCATCTGCGAGCTGAAAGAGTCAGTTGACTCAGTGGAAGAACCTGGAATTGACATCATTATTATGAGTCATGCTGATCATGAGAATTAATTATGCAAGAACTTCGGTAAGAGTGAACATTCCCTTTTTACAGTCATGCATGGGCTGGTGTGAAAACGTACACACACACACGCAAATGCACATACATACAGTCATCCAGACACACACACACACAACCACTCTTTCCTTTGATCAATCACAGGATGGGAGTTTTAATGCCGTTGCAAGATTCCTCCCACTTCCCCTTTCAGTTCTGCTGCCAGTGACATCATCATAAGGAAATGCCAGTTGGGTCTGTTTTCTAAATCAGGCTGCACTCTGTCACTGGGGGACAAAGGCATCATGAATGACCCTGGTGGCACTGACAAAAAAACACCACACACCTGTGTTTGTAATATGCAGGCCCAGATAGAATGTAAACAAGGGCCTTGTTTCTGACCTTCCTCACGACATGTGTATTAACTGTGCTCAGTAATGAGCTGTTTCATCACACGGCACAGGCCGTTTATTTACTTTCTCTGTGTTCGGAATGTGTGTCACGCCGAGACTGCTGAGTCTGAAACAGCCACTAATCCACAGCTGGAGAGTAGTATCATATTATGCTTTTTCGACCAGCTAAGAGGTTCATGTGATACACAGTGCATGTGTGTGTGTGTGTGTGTGTGTGTGTGTTCCTGCTGCTGAGCTGGCAGACAGACAGTTTTTCCTGTTAGAACACGACAGGATGTTTCCAGGAACCCACATGGCTCTCTTGCCAACACCCCCCATGCCCCCACCCCCTTCCCCTTCCCCCTCCTTCTTGAACTCTGTGAGCTACTGTTGGAACAGAACTCCGGCCGCTAAAGCTGGCCAGGTGAAACATGCCTCCAGAGCTACAAAGTGACTGCCAAAAAGTTGGGAAGGGCTGGAACACATCTACACACAGAGCAGCACAAACACACACAGAGAGAGAGAGGGAGAAAGAGAGAGAGAGAGAGAGAGAGAGAGAGAGAGAGAGAGAGAGAGATGGAAATATATGAGGACTGGGACTGGGATAGAGGGATTGAAAGTCTGGGACCAAGAAAGCGAGAGAGGGAAGGCAGTGTAATCAAATTATGCTTTTAGAGATCAGCAGGAGGTTAATGAAAATGTTGTGTGTGTGTTTGCATGTGTGTGTATGTTTGGACTTTCTCAGGACTCTCTATAGGGAAAAAAAAGGTATCTTACAAGGAGCAACAAAAAGATCCAGATTTCTAAAATCTGTTGTTATTGTTTTTTTTTTTTTTTGCTGATTTTGCAGATATTGATTATTTTATTTATTTTATTATATATTACTTTATATTTGTGAATCACACTGAAAGACCTCTGCTTATGATAATCAGCTATGTAAATAAACTTGCCTGGCCTTGCCTTAACCTCTAGGCCTACTAATAAGTTATTTAAGCATTAGAACTCCAGAGGAACTTGAGAACATGACCTTGAGGTTTTTGTTGTAGTTCTGAGAGTGAGGGACGGAAGTGTGGGCCCGTGTACAAGCCTTTAGGGTTAATGGGGTGGGATTTAGTTTAGGTGTGGAAAACTCGTATTAGATTTAGGTTACATGCTGGCAAGCATTGTATTGAGTGATGGAGGGAGAGGGAGGTGCCACTAATGGCTGCAGCAGCACCATGGATAGAACTTATGATCTCCCAGTGTTAGGGCCATCACTTGCTGTGCCACTCAGGATTTTCTAAGTAAAAATATGTGCACATCCTGTACAGAGAATTTACACAATATTGACAAGCTTTTCTTACTGATAATGTGTTTAAATTATTGTTCCATTCTTTACAATATAATAAACAGAAATTAACATTTTTAAAAAGAAATGAAAAAAAAACTGCAGAGAAAATCTATATTTTAAGTGTGTTCCCTGTTGCAAATTATGCAATTTGTACATACATATGGGACATACACATGACCTCATGACTGTACAAGGTAAAAGGTATAATAACAAACCCGCGTCTGTATGTGTGTTTACAGCATAAGCGAACAGTAAAAGGTAAAAGGTAGGTCACGGAGCTCCCTCCACCCCCACCCAAACCACACTGCTTAGTCAACGTTGAGGGCCCTGTGCCTTGAGTCAGGTTTCCTCTGCCTTTGCCTCGCCCTCCTTTCGGGTCACAAGCCTCAAAGTCGATAGAAGTGACCCTGGCAGCTTCCACAGACGCTGGGACATCTGATCTGCTTCTATAAATCACCTACTTCTGGGGAAAAGAAGTGGTCCCGGCCCGCCCCAGCTCTCTGGTGTAATGCGATGCTGCATTGGTGCCCACACACTCCGCTCAAATGCCATTCCACTCTGACAGCCCCACAACAGCTAAATATACTCGATTCACCAAGGACACTCACTAATGAGAACAGAGCCAGTGAGTCTTTGGACAAGCCTGAATACATGCATGAAGACACACACATATACAAAAGTATCGTCCCTATCCTGCCCATACACACACATAGCTGTTGGGCTGGACTGTCTTGGAGTCCCTGAGGACCGGATTGAGAACCACTGGCTTAGTGCTGTGAGTCAAGGCTTTGTAAGGCTTCTTGTTGTGTAAATGAAATAGCTAGTTAGTTAATTAGCTAGCATCTAATGATGGTAGGCTAACCTGCAAAATGTTGCTAGCTTTCTAGCGTGCATCCATTTATACCATAGACCACATGCATATTTGTTTGGCTGAACATTATATAACAGTTACATCTGATGGCAGAGTCTGATGGACAAGTGTTCTATCCAGGGGTTAAACTGGGCCAGGCCTGTCCAGGGATTGCCACCTGGATTGCCACCCTCCCCCGTTGATAAATCTGAAATAAGATTGTAACCCCCATATCAATCAGAGTGCCCCCCCCCCCGATTCCAAGTCCAATTTGAAATTTTGGCTCCATTCATATGTTCATTCTGCTAAGCGATGGTTGCTGAGTAAGGGCTCGCTTTATGTTGCATCTAAATGTTATTGATTTTCGACTTTAGCACATACAGCAACTGGAAATGAATATGTATGATTTTGAAAGAATTGAGTGAATACATTATACTTACATATGAAAATATATGAGCAGCCGGTCCAGTCCGATTCTAAAGAAGACCGTGACAGCAGGCCTGCATGTCATTTAAAGGTCAAGGTCAAGGTCAAAGTCAAATTTATTTTTAAAGAACATTTAAAATAACCAAGGTTTACCAAAGTGCTGAACAAGCAAAAACAATCAATATGGATGTGACACTAAATAAAGTTAAAAATAATAAAACAATAAAATACAATAATAAAAATGAAATAAATATAATTAATGAAATAACTAATAAAAATACAGAATAAAACATTATCAAGTATAAATGAAAATGAAAATAAAAATAAAATAACTTCTGAGCCTTGGTTCCTCCCAAGGTTTCTTCCAACAGCTTAGGGAGTTTTTCCTTGCCTCTGTTGCCTTTGGCTCTTTGGGGGATCGGACCCGGTTTCTGTAAAGCTGCTTTGTGACAATGTCAGTTGCAAAAAGCGCTATAGAAATAAACTTGATTTGACTTAAAACGTTGTCATCACATGAACCTCAATTTGTGTTAAACACCAATGAAATGAATTGAGTCTTCAACAAAGTCATGAAAAACATGGCAGCAAAGGAATTTGGCTGTAAAATGCTTTATGCACATGCTGGTACAGGGGGATATTCAGGGTGAAGTAATAAATGTTAAAAAAGCTGAGCTAAACTTAATATTGCAACAGGTCAACGGCTATATCTTTAAAGCAAAATGCTACTGCTTTTTCTAGCAGAGGGAACTGCCAAAGCTGAAGCGTGGCTGATGCAACATCTGAGGCTCTTTTACACTACTTTTCTGTTTTGCAGAACTGCTAAATAAATGCAATAGAACATTTGAGTTCGTCTGTAATGGGAAATAACATTGTGGCTGTGTGTCACGATTTGGGGGTGATAGGAAACAAATGCAGTGAGTATATCAAAAGGGTTTATTAAACAAAACGAAAACACAACTAACACTGAAAGTAGAAAACAAAGACGACGGCAAGAAAAAACATGACAAGGCTAAGGAACTTACGACAAGGAGATAATTACAAACACAAAGACTACAATAACCGACGAAGACTGAACCAAACACAAGAGACTAAATAGTGAACACAAACGAGGGACACCTGAACACAAAGAGGAGACAGGGAATGAGGACCAGGTGTGAGGCAGGGCGAGGGCGTGGCTAACAACACAAGGACACAAGCACATGGAAACCAAAATACAACATGGACAGGACCACATGGGGCGTGACACGTCACACTGTGGTTGGATCACAGATAAATGCCGAATTTGACAGAAAGCACTGCCATTTGTAGTGCTTAGTGAGATCTGTGATTTTACTCCATTATGACTCTGCTATGAGCATAGATCTACAGCCTGAGAGTGGAGTGAAGTTGTGTTACCCTCACAAGCCACGAATCCACAATACCAAACAATCCTGAATACGATGTGGATCTTGTGGAATTTTCCAACACCAGTCAAGCCAAGGTGAGGCATCCTGATAGACAGCTCTTAAAATAACGCATCGCTCTACGCTTCTATTTGCGGCCACACTGGGCTGATACCAGCCTCAGGCAAGGCAGATCCGAAGGCGGGCTTCCAATGCTGTCTCCAGTATCCGGCACAGCAGTCACTATGACAACACTCACACTCATATGCCATCAGGAACAAATTACGTAAAGTGATAGTTTGACCAAAAGTCAAATGTTTTTGTTCAGTTTTCCTGTTAACCCAAGAGTTCAACTAATTTCTGGGAGGTAACACTAGAGTAGGGTGAATAAAAAAAGGGGGGGGGGTTACTTTGTCGTTGGGGAAGGAGGGATTTGTGTCTCTCTCTCTCTCTCCCTTTCCATTTTACTCAATTGCTCTCATTTTCAGAATATTGTGTATAAATTGAGGGCAACTGCCAGGAATATGAAGGTAACTCCCAGAACTTCCAGGAGAGAAGGGATTTCTGCAAGGCTGATGCTTTACCTGTGGGGGGCAGTTGTCCCCTATGGTCTAGTGGTTAGGATTCCTAGTTTTCACCCAAGTGGCCTGGGCTCGACTCACAATGACAAAAAGTCACTTTCACTTTAAACAGACAGTCCAGAGTGTTTTTACCATGTGGGGTTTGAGCTTCATTCTTCATTGGACGGTAAAATATGGATCTGTTGTCATAGACCTGACCGTTGACCTCCTTGGGTTAAAAATCCTGCAGATATGCGACGTAGGCAGAGAAACATTGCCGCCGCTACTGGATTCACTCTCTGACGCGCAATCATGGGATAAATCCGGAACATGGGAACATTGGATCCGCGCTCACCTGACACCAAAGATGTCAGAAAACACTTGATAAGCTTCTATTGCGTGTTAGCTACAATATTCTCCGGAGAAAATTTTCATCACAAAAAAATGTATTGGGGTGAGAAATTCTGAACACATTATATTTCCTCTGAACCTACAGTAGGAACGTAGAGCACCTGTCAGAATTGCCATGCACTTAGAGGCGAGGGCTTAATGACATGTGTGACCATTCTTACTGGGTTCCTAAAAAAAAAGACGCAGTGAACTATGCGTGTGTGCGTGTGTGTGTAGCCAAAATAGCGTTTACAATCCTGTGTGAACGAGTGGGCTGGGGGCTGGGGGGGTGGGCATTGTTCAGTACAGCAGGTCTGTAAACACAGCAAGTTTAAATGCGGAACTCACACTATCTAGATAATGAGGCTCACTGTGACCTCCAGCACGGCTCTATGGCCTCTATGGGCTTTCAGGGGGGCAATGTTCTAAACGCATGCATGCGCTCGAAACAACCCTCTTCTCCGCTACTATATTTAACCTCATTCCACACTTCACACTGGAACATACCACCCACATTTCTGTCCGTGTGGAGAAGCGCGAGGGTGATGGCTGCTCTTCCACATGCAGTATCACCAGGCAATGTACTATAACTGACATACAAGCCTGCAGTCCACATATTACTGTGGTCATGAATTCTTCCTCTAATGTCACAGTCATCACTAGCTATATTATTTACTCAGAGGGCCAGACGTTACATAGAGGCCACCATTTTGAGGATGTGTACACAGCTGAGCTGAGTCATTCTATACTATTATGTAAGCTGCAATCCTCAGTCCCAAATGAGAAGGTTCTGTGGGTTTTTTGTTGAGACACTGGTCATTCTATAGGTGTCCAGGTGTGTCAGCACTGGGGAGGAGCATGTATTGTATGCATATCTAAAACTAATGAAATGTTGTATCTTTTCAGCAGTTTCGGATGGTTGGGAACAGTGGTGGCCTAGTGGTATAGGGACTTGCCCATGTGATTGGAAGGTTGAAGGTTTAAGTCCTGGCCCAGTTACCATTGAGTTACCCTTGAGCAAGGTGCCATCTCACTACACTGCTCTCTGGGTACTGATGATAGCAGTCCACTGCTCCATGTGTAGATTTGTTAAATGCAGAAGTCAGATTTCGCTGTTGTGCACTTTTTGTGATGAGTTGTGTTCACAATGACAAATATTCACTTTCACCTAAAAAAATAAAGAACTTTTTCTAGCCCATCAGTGTTTAGAATCCAGACCTCAGATCTCACAGATACGGCACTGTATCCAAATGCCCACAATCACCATTCAAAGGACTGGAATCAGTGTTTTCTTTAATATAAAAGCAACACAGTGGCAGAAAAACGTAGCACATTACAAGCCACAAAATTACTAAAACTCTAAAACTGTAACTGGGATTACATTACTCTTTACTTCATGGACAAAGTAATCTCACTACTCATTACTTTTACTACAGTGTAAAGCTAAACTAAAATACAAATGGCTAAACCAAGAAATTAGCCTGCACAAACACTTTGCCTCAAAATGAATATGAATATTTATGAATAAACTTTATTTTTTCCCTGATTGAAAAAATCGACCATGGCCTCCCTAGCCATGGATGCTGCTCTCTGTTTTTCAGAACGACTTTCATTATCCATCAGTTTCATGTTTGCAGGTTAAATTCTTTCAGATTACCAGGTTAACGCACGTCCCAGTACCAAAGTCAGGCAGTCAGCTGACACAAGTAGTTCATACGCAAATTATGCATAAGAACCTGACCCATTTTAAAAGCAACGCACATCAATTTGGTTTTTTTCTACAGATGTATGAGTAATGCAAGTAACTCTCACTGTCATTGTATTTAGTAAACATAAGAAAATGGAATTTTATGCCTGCAACACACTAAAAAAAAAAGTTGTGACAGACAAAATAAGAATGGAAAAATTAACTGTATATTTAAGTTGTAGCAGATTATGACTGAGTATTAAAATGAGCATCCACCAAAGTATTTGCAATTAATAATGGGTCAAGGCCCAGCACTTTGTGTCAAACTTCATGAAAGAATTGTTAGTCAGTTAAAAAGAAACATTTTTCAACACCAGATTGCAAAGAATAAGGTCTTTCATCATCTACAGTGCACAATATTGTGTTTAGGGAATTTGTAGAAATCTCAGTCTGTGTAGGGCAAGGCTGGAAACCATTGCTGAATGTGCGTGGTCTTCAAGCTGTGCATGAGGAACTGTCATGCTGCTGTGACAAATATAGCCACACATACTCAGGACTACTTCCAGAAACACAGTCTGCCACTGCATCACAAAATTTAACCTAAAACTCTTTTATGCAAACTGGTAATGGACCAAGGTCACCTCTAAAGGGTCTTGGTGTGGTTGTTGTGCACCCCACCTTCCAAAAAACTGAACCAAGGGTTCAAATGCATTATGGATTGATCAAACAGACTAAAAGCTGCAAGTGTAAAGGCTTACTAAGTCTACTCTAGTGTACCAAGTGACACAAATTTGGCCCCATGCTAACATTAGCATGATTATGTAACGTAAAACTATAGCCGATTTGAGCATAGCCTTTTTTACACACACACAAGATAAATATCATTTAAAATTACTAATGCAGCCCAAATTTGGGTTTTATTTTCTCATTTTTCTCACTGAACATATTAGCCCTATTCCATCAGGACTATGCTGGTTACCTGTCTCTTTTAGAATTGATTTAAAAATTATTATTTATTATTTATTACTATTTAAAGCCATAAACTGACGAGCAACTGTTGTTTGACAGAAAAGCTTCCAAACAGGTCCTTAAGATCATCTAGTGCTGCCTGTAAAACATTCCAAAAGTAAAATACAGAAACAGGCAGAAGCAGCATTTTTTTTAATGCACCATAAAATATGGAACAACCTGCCTTTAAATATTCGTCAAGCTTCTTCTCTTTGTTTTTTTTTTAAAGCAGCTTAAAACATCTTATACCTGAGCTTTTAGTTAGAATAGTCTTATATTTTTTTCTCTTTTCTTTTTTATTTTGAGCTTGACAACATGCTTTTTGTTCATCCTAGCTTTTCGTTTTGTGTTGTATACATTTTTAATTTATTTACTTACTTTTATTTATTTTTTTGATCATTATTGTTTTATTATTTAATTTTTCTTTTTGTTATTTTTATGACTTGTTTTTGTTCTATTCTTGCACTTCCTGTAAAACACTTTGAGCTGCATTAAAAAGTGTGAAGGATACTCCATAAATAAAGTTATTACTATTATTATTAGGTTGAATTGGAGTTTTGCCAGTGTTCTGTAAAGTTTATCCAACCTAGTAACAGTTGCTACAATACAAAAATAAGTCATTCTCAGTGTCTGTTTTCTGCTCCATGTCTATCATTCACAACTTTCCATGTTACTTTTCCCCCGTGTGTGTCCATGTGTGTGTGTGATGTGTGGCTGCTGGCTCTTCTGCTGACAACGCTGCCATTCCACCAATATCTGGCATACCAAAATCTCATTGGATCAGAGTGCTGAACTTTCCAGAAACAGGTGCTACTAAAAGCGTTGTAAGCTATCCACAATGAAGCACTGCCAGTCATGAAAATATCTCAATAACACACACACACACACACCAGTCTCATACACTCAGCCTCTCTGTTGGCAGAGAGCCTTCTGGATCTGAACATTCGCTTGTGCAGAAATGTCCCCCCCCCACCCCACAACCCTCCCATCCCACAGCATATCCTGCTTGGCTCAGCCAACAACTTTCCATGCAGCATGACACTGGATCGTTTTCTTCCCACAAACTCCGGCCTGCAGAAGGACGGGGAGGGGGAGAGAGACATGGCTTTTTCTACTGGTACTATTACTGAATCCCAGATGTGCACACAAACAAAGAGAGAGATCAAGAGCGAGCCAGAAAGCGGGAGAGAGAGAGAGAGAGCGGGAGAGAGAGAGAGAGAGAGAGAGAGAGAGAGAGAGAGAGGGAGTGATTCACATGTTCTCTCTTCACTTCGTCAGCAGTGTGTTATTAACATTTCTCTTTGTTTGGGAACATGAGAGAAGAGAGGAGGCGCATACCGCGTGTTTTGGGCCTGTGTCCAGCACATTCTTCCGAGAAACAGTCAGGGATTGCATGCGGCTGGATGTGGACAGGATGTTAGACACACCAAGTATGGCCTCGTTTCTGTTTTTCATGGAGAGCATTGTTCCAGCATGGCCTACAGTAACAGTTTATAGTGCTCTTGTGTCACAAACAATACAGAATATTCAGTTACACACCAAAAAAGAAAAGTCTGATGCATGAACTTAATTTAGCCACACATTTCCTTTCTGTCAAACCGAGCCAGCATACACTTACTTTATTAGCACACACGCAGAGCGGAATTGGTGTTAATGTTAAAATATTCTGGATCAGTCAGAAGTTTCTCATTTAAAACTGAATGCAGTTAAATGTAATTCACTGGAAATTATTGGATTTAAAATCATGTAATGACTAGGAAGTTCGAGTGCAGAAAGTCTACGTGAGTATTTACACTGATGGTTGGTGAACCATTTAGAATTTAAGCCATTTTTATGCACAGGCCCTGATTTTCAGAGCACCAAGATTAACAGGACAGATGAGCACAGTCAAAAGTCCTTGAAAAACTCTATTAAACCCTAAGGTCTTTTCTTCAGTAAACACATGGACCATGGCCAAGTTATATAACCTACAATTAAAGAAATTGTTTGGTGAAAATGTATCTTATTCTCCACTTACGCAAAAAGTAGTCGATTGGCAAAGATGTTCTTCATCAAATTATTTTTTCTTTAGTTTACACTAACAAGGCTTGAGAAAAGTTCTGGTGATGTATTTTTGAGGAAACGTTTTGGGCTTTTTGGGTGACTATTGTGATCTAGGGCACCAGTGAAGAGCGGGTGGCAAAGTGGTTTTGCTAGCTTCATTCCGGAGCATTTTTCTATTTCACATCATTGCTATTTTAAGGCATTGAAATAACATTGTGCCTTTGACCAAACACCACGTCTAAAGTCAGTGGCGTATAATTAACCCATATTTAAATGCCATGTATTAGTAACATGCAGGTGCATGAAAGAGTGGCTACAGACACAGATATGTGCTTAAAGTGAACGGCACTCAAAAGTTGGAACAGTGCTGCTCCCATGAATGATTTTCACTTTTTGTATGTGAGTATATCTGTTTCCTCACTGAAAAACAATATTGTTTGTTTATTGCTTGTTAAGCCCAAAACACACCCCTGAATAATTAAGAGAGATGGGACAACCTTTTTGCACCTTGCACTGGTCTGATTTTTCCAAAAATCCATCAAAATAGCAAAATGGATTTGAACACACCTATAAATGTCACTGGCACATAATGCTTTGCGTTACATCATCAAAATAGAGCCCCTGTGGTTGTTAGGGATATTGTCATAACATTTGGACACCTAATAACTTAAAGATTATAAAACTATAAAAGCTGATTGACTACACCTGGGATAGAGAGAAAACCCAGCCCATACATGTCACCAGATGCTAGATGTCTTTACTGCTGATGTTTGGCCAAACTAATACCACTGTCACTTCTTCTTCTTGCCTCTGTTAGGTTTTTGCCTTCTTGCTAATCTGTTCTTTTGTTAGGGAAGTGGAATAAAATGCAGAGTGGGTAATTGACTTGGCCAGCAAAGAACATTAAGAGAACACATGGCCCTAAAAAACTCCCATAGTAGCTTTAGTAGTATGTTGGAGGCCATTGTCCTAAAGGGTCATCCACTTTTGGTTGTGACCTCTGCTGAAGCATCTATTCACATCTGAATTGATCCAGCTGCTGCTGTCTGCTATCATATCATCAATAAAGACAAGTTATCCAGTTTTACTGGCAGCCATTCAGGCTCAGTGCCAGCTTGTTTCACAGATGAGGTGAGATTGGGCAATTATTTATGGTTACCTTAAACGGCTGAAAGGGCTGTGAATTCTAAATAGTTCACCCAGTATAAATGTAAATACCCTCAAATTAAAGTCACTGCCTTCCTTGCAACAAACTGGGGTTTGATCTCCCACTTGGATAAGTGCACACCGTTACACCAACAGGAGTCCTTAGGCAAGACCTTTAATGTCTACCTGAATGTGACTACAAATTGTTAGTTGCTGTGCATAAGGGTATTTGCCAAATGTAATGTAGATACATCACATTTCCAGTGGCAGAATTGTTCATAGTGGTGGCGATAGGAACCAAACATCTGAATTACCATTGAAAGCTCCCTCATGAAGGTCATTAAATGCCTGGTTACAAATTCATTGCCTAATCTCTGAGACATCATTTTAAAATTAAAAGGGAACATGCAGGCAAAAAATTACACAAGAAATGTTTTTACTATTTTTTCCCCTCCAAATTTAGTCGTCTTTTGTTCCACCCACTTGCTAGGATCACCAGCACTGGGAGGGTGAGGGCTAACGTGCTTCCACAGAGTCACCTCAAGCACCACCACATCTTTTCAAACCACTGCTTTCGCAACGTCATTGGACAGAGTGAAGCACTTGTTAGGAGAACACTAATTGCCAATTGTTACATCGGTGCTGTGCAAGGTGGGAGAGGGAGGGCCATCCTACCCACCCAGAAAGCGAGGTCAGTTGTTTTCTGTCTCAGTGATTCAAACCAGCCGACAATAGGGCCAACGTTTAGATTCCTGAGCCACTCGAGATCCCAAATGTTCCACTACTTTAACATCATCATTACATAGAATGTGAGAAGGCACATGTAGGTCCACTGGTGGCTTGGGAAAGTAAATAAAATGGATATATTTGGGGTA
>JBBPDA010000039.1:896140-913535 GCA_037974385.1 Arnoldichthys spilopterus | reverse complement strand
TTACATAGAATGTGAGAAGGCACATGTAGGTCCACTGGTGGCTTGGGAAAGTAAATAAAATGGATATATTTGGGGTAGTAACAACATAACCCCTGCTCTGTAACATCACCAGTCCCCTCTATTGCACCCATTGCTTAATTTCAGACCCAAAACAATAGGAATTGTATCATAATCCAGTTCATTAAAGACAGCGCTGTATACGTATCCACCAAAATAGATTTCCTCAAGTCGACTGTTCATAATTAATCTCATTGCCACATTGGTATGCACAACGTGAAGCTGAAGACAGAAATGTAACAATACTCTAATCCAACACAGTGTGACTGGGTACAGACAGTACAGAGAACATGACAGGAGAGGGAGAGGGATAGAGAGAGAGAGAGAGAGAGAGAGAGAGCAAGAGAGAGATACTCTTTGATCTTCAGGGATACAGCAAGCGCATTATTCACTGCAAAGTGGTTATATAACAGGAGTCTGTGCCTCTACCTCGGGTCACTCTATCTTTTTTTCTTCCCCCCCCCAAATCCCTCATTCCTCTTCCTCTTTCCTCTTATAGTCAATGTCTCTTTCTGCCGTCTTCATTCTCCTCAACCTGGAGTGCACTGTCGAATACCACAGTGTTCTAATTGGAGGACATGTTTTCCATGGCTAAGAAGAGGGGAGGCTAGTATTTGTACTGTATGTGGTGGCGTGCCAGAAAAATCGTCCAACTCTAATTGCTCCCAGATCGAAAATGTGGAAAACAGGCCAACACGCAGAGCTGAACGCGAAGCCTCGCCAACATGGAGGAGGTACAGCGAAGAAGTCTCCTCCAGCAAGAGTGCAGAGAGAAAATACAAGTCAGCCTTGTGTTGAGACTTGTCGGAAGTGCTATTGACAACAGTAGTCGGGCTTGGCAGCCTTGGGCGTATAGACTAGTTACATTCGCATTGCAGGGTTGAAGTGGCACAGTTTTTTTTTCAGAGCACACAAAAAACAGCTCTAGTCTGTTATCCGTAGCCACTAGGTAATTTGCCTTTCTAAATAGGGGTTTATTATGCAATATGCAATGGCTGTTTAACAAAGGGGATACCTTTTGGTCATTTTGCTAATAAAGGGCAGCCACCCCCAAAAAAACCAACCCTCCCCACCCACCCCGCTTATCCCATCTTAAATACTTCGCTGTCTATTTGACCGTAATTATTATAAAATGAAATTTAAGTGTGTTTTTCAGACTTTTTTCAGAAATCAAAATTGTTTGTCGGCCTCCAGGCTTTGCTTTGTGTATTTCCGGCGTAGAAATCAGAAACATATACATGTGATGAAAGTTGATTCCTGGTCACATGTCAATGTCTTTGGCCCACTGGTTCTATGGTAAGTTGTAAGCATCAGTGTAGAGCACAACTTGCGTTTAACTGAAGCAGATAATCATTCAGTTACTCAGCTACAATTTATTAGTTTTCCTACTAAAGGCAGCTATGTTTTGCCACTCCAGCTAAGGGGCAGCATTCCAGGGAAAAGAAACATACATGCATAACCTCATTTACTTTGTCTGTCTACCGTCTTTGTTGTAGAACCATAGTTTTGTGCCTTTATTTTGCTAACCTGCAGTACCTTAAACTCACAGAGGAAAATGGTTAAGTTGTATGAGCAGGCATCTATTAGGTGCAGCTTAAAATCCAGCAAATCAAATGTTATGGTTTGGAAAAATCAAACCTTTTAAAGTAGCTTACTGCTATGATTTAAGGACAGCATCATTTTAGGGGGCTAAAAAAGGAACATGCACATTTGATTTCTGTGTAAGTTCTGCTGCCAAAGCTAATGCTTGTGTTCACTTAGTCCCTTACCCCTCAAAGAGCCCACTAAACAATCTTTACTTGGGCTAACAGAGTAAAGGAATAAGCATTAGGAGGGTGTTGGGGATTCCCCAGATGGGAAATAGCAACGCCAAATGGACAAGAACATTAGTGAAAGGACAATTTCCCACCTCAGAATCTTCGACTTTGCACCTAAAAGTGTTCATGCGACTTCAGCTGTTGAGGTCGGAAATGAAAGTGCACACTAAATATGAATAAAAGAGTTTTTTTGTGAGTACTTTGTTTATTCTGATAACGAATATTTTAATTAATTGATCAGATTTTCTATAAAAGCGCGCAGGTGGTGGCAGTGGTGGCCTAATGATTTGGACCTTGCCCAGAAGGTTGCAGGTTGAAGTCCGAACCCGGGCACCACAGAAGTTCCCTTGAGCAAGATACCATCCCACTACACTGGGTGCTGCTGACAGCTGCCTGCTGCTCCACGTGTGCACATGCTATGAGTTAAATGCAGAGGTCACGTTTCGTTGTATTGTGAGTTTGTTCACAATCACAGATATGTTACTGTCACCTATAAACACAAATGTAAACTGTCAAAGGTGCACTGAAACGATAGAAAAACCTATGCCTGGTGATTGAAATGAGAGTATGCTATCCTACTTGTTAGCAAATAGATCAAAGAACATCTGCCCTTGTTAACTTACTGACTGGTAAATGGAAATGGAAACTTTGGCGTGTGCCTGTGAACTCACCTACCCCCCTTCCACCAACAATAGTTTAACATCTGACCCTAACACCTGCCCCATGGCAACAAATTTTTATGTCTGTACCTCCCCCAGCCACTCCATGGGTCATCCCACTGGTTACAATATAACAGGTTGTGTACCTATGCCTATATTATCAAAGCTTTTTTGAAAACCCCAAACTTAAGAATACCACAGCCCAAATTGAAATCTCAAGCTCTTTTGTTGCCCACCCCAACCTTTAATCACTCTGATAAACACACAATCTTTCCTCTAATTACGGTTCTCCACAAATGATCAGTTATGAGATTTGTTCTGGTTCAGAAACAGGTCCGATAAATGAAGAATAACACATCATTTAAGTCCCATGGCTTTGTTTTATTAGTTCATGTTTCTTTTTTAATGTTTTACATATAAGACCTTTAATAATAAAGGTTAATAAATGTAATGGTTCAAAACTGATTACAGAATTAACATTTATTTATTCATTTAAACCACTTCTTGCAGGACACCTGCAGTTCCTTGATTGCCCAAGAGGGGGCCGCGACCCACACTTTGGGAAACACAACGCTTTTACCTGTGTTAGCAGCACCGGGTAATTTGATTAGATAAATGGGATGCATGTGGTTCCTTTCAGGGCTATGTTCACAGTAATGACAGATACTGATCACAAGTCCGAATTTGAAAACAGAAAGATGCAATCTGAGCCAAAAAATACATAATTTAACGTGAACATAGCCTAGCCTAGCAAAAGATCCTGAAACTGAGCCAAAACGCTTTTGGCTGCAGCTGCTGCTGCTGGTAGGGTTCCTTGTCAAAGCCTGACGTGCTCTTCTCTCCTGTTTGCCTTTGTGCAACGCCGCCTTTTTCTTTATCACATCAAATCATCAGCTGATCCCGATCCTCCTCTCCCTCAGCAATGTCTGTCTCGCGCACAAAAGCCTCTTCTGTCTGCCTCTCTCTCCCCCCTCTCCTCCACCTCCAGCCTCTCTCACTCGCTCCCTTCTTCTGTCAAGATCTGTTTTCGAGCTCTTTTGTTTTTGTTCCTCTTCGCCCGTCTCGTTTTTCTCTCTCCCTCCCTCCTCGCCTGGCGCTCACAGCTTTGCTCCAGTTTTTTTTTTTCTTCCTTCCACCCCCCCTGCACATTTGACGCTGTTCCAGCACCTGAAAGAAAACATGCCGACGAGCCTGAGTACACTAAGCTAGCTGTCTCGCGTTTCGCAAGGACAGAAGAGGGCCACTCATTTCCATTTCACAGGGAAAAAGGAAAAAAGAGAAGAAAAAAAGAAGGGAGAGAAAGAAGGGAAGGAAAGAAAAGAAAGAAAGTGGGCGTGTGAAAGACAGACACTGTACTTTGTGATTATTTCATCCATCATGTGAATTGCAGCCTACCGAGATTCCTGCAGGCCCCCCTTTTTTGACACTGCGGGCTAAAAATAGAGCCGTGTGGCTCTGTGGCAGGACGAAAGGGCATTAATCATGCAGGGGAAGAATACATTCCTCTGGTTACTTCTCAATCAGCCTCCCCCTCGCTCTGGAAACCCTCAGTGTTCCAAGCGAGGGAGGGGTCGGCCTGGGATTCGGGCGTTTTAGAGAGATAGGCCCTGTGTCTTGCCAGTCTGAGGTTGCAAAAATAGAAATCAATCAAGCGGCCGTCACACATTTCACAGCAAAACAAATCAAGCCGAGCAGAGTCGACCTTCAAGAGTGTCGAATGGGGGGCGTTTTCTCAGAAGTTGAGGGCGTACATGCTGGCGGAGGATGGGGTCCGCTCCCCGCTCGGGTAGAGAAGGGGCGCTGGGCTTCAGCTGTGTCCTATTAAACCCTCAGACTGAACATTCGGAGCCCTGCGAGATCAAAGAAGGAGCCGTGGGGCCTGGAGAGAAAGGGAAAGAAGGGGGGAAAAAAAGGGAGAGAGAGAGAGAGAGCAGCTTCATTGGAGATCAGCTGTTGCTTGCCTATTGCACTATCGTTTGAGGATGCATGAGCGAGACAGAGAGGGAGAGAGAGTTTGCGCAGTGTTTGAAATATATATGAAGATGATTCCACAGGCCCTGCAGGGCTGGGATGAATGTTGAATGCGGCGCAAGAATATACACCGTGGGTTTTTTCCCCCTTCTTTTCTATTTTCACGGTTCACTGAAGGAGCGGGAACAAAAAAAAGTCGCCCCCCCCCAAAAAAAATCAATATGAGCTTTCCTCCAATTGATAAGGCGCAATAAGACGCAGAGGCATGAAGGCGTGATTCGCTTCAATGAAGACTCATTTGCTTTATAGGGACACGTTTCCTGTAGGAACTTCCTCACCCATAAGGTGATTTCAGCCGAGTCAGTCGAGCTTTTAAGTCAGATTTTTTTGTTGTTTTGTTTTTGTTTTTTTTTTGTTTTTTTTTATGTAACAGTTTGGCCAATCGAGTGCTCTGTCTGAACCAGGACTGTCAAGGAGGAACAATGCCACTAATGTTAGAAACCTCATGACTCCAACCAAAATAGCCCTAACCATAAATCCTGTTCTGCATTCCTTTCTTTTTTCCCTCTATTTAGGGAGAAAAAAAGCCCTTGTCCTTGTTCCCTGTTGGCAGTGACCTGCTTTTGCCTTTACACTGCAGCCATCCATCGGCCGAGTGCCTGTCAGAGAGAGAGGGGAGGGGAGCAAATCATAGAGCACCAAAGGTGGGTGTAGGAAGTTAGTTCTATGCAGTTGGTGAACTGAGGGAGGATGTTATGCAAAATGATCAAAATTCAATTCTCCCGTTAGCCTGACATCACATAGCGCATGTGTGTTGGTTGGTGGTGGGAGATCAGGGGGCTGCTCCCATTGGACAGGGTCCGCATACTTTCTTAAACACCAGTTTCCAAGACTTTTCAGGCCCAGCAAGGCATAGTCTGAGACACGGATCATGGTTACTTACTGTTACAACACTGTTGCCTTGGCATTCTCTTTCTCACTCGCTTTCCGCTGCTTAACCTCTGCCATTCGACTTCAATCGCTCATGCACTCACATGATCATTGCACTTTTTCCAGAAAGGTGATGCATGAAATAAGGACGCACCAGCAGTGGGAGACATGCATGCAGACAGCGTAGCCCGTTTACTAGGGGTAAAAAGTTTAAACATTTTTATGAAAAATTCTGTTCTTGCACGAAAAACACAAAGATTAGCCACAACATTAAAACCACTAACAGGTGAAGTGAATAACTTTAACTATCTTGACGTCTTTTTACAATGGCACCTGTCGTGGGTGGGATATATAAGGCAGCAAGTGATCAGACAGTTCTTAAATGCTGGAGGCAGGAAAAATGGGCTGAGCCACTTTGACAAGGGCCTTATTGGGATGGCTAGGCGAGTCACAGCATCTCCAAAACAACAGGTCTTATGGAGTGTTCCAGGTATGCAGTATTTAGTACCTAGGACAACCAGAAAAATGGTGACAGGGTCATAGGCACCCAAGGCTCATTGCTGCTTGTGGGGAGTGAAGGCCTATCTATTTTGATCTCAAACCCCCCCCCCATGCTAAAAGATAACAACTCACCTACTGGATGTACAGACAAACAGGCAGAAAGGTGAAAAAACAAGGATTATTGGTTGGGTTGGGTGTGGGTGTGGGTGTGGTGGTGGTGGTGGTGGTGGTGGTGGTGGGGGGGGGGTTTGACTTTCCTTCTTTTCAAATTCGTTGGTTGAATT
This sequence comes from Arnoldichthys spilopterus, assembly GCA_037974385.1. Lineage (NCBI taxonomy): Eukaryota > Metazoa > Chordata > Actinopteri > Characiformes > Lepidarchidae > Arnoldichthys > Arnoldichthys spilopterus. The sequence continues at coordinate 907,316 of JBBPDA010000039.1, read as the reverse complement.
ATCATCTTAATCCGCCTCATGCCCATCCCTCTATATCTACAGCTTTCCTTCTCACTGAAGCGATTAAATCACAGAGTGTGCACTCATCTTTCATTCTAACAGAAAATCCCAACTCATCTGATTGACGTACACACAGCCTCCTCTTCTCACACCATTAATCTCCTTCCCCCTCAGGCTCCACCTGACGCGTATATACAGCATGTCACCACAGAGCACGAAACAACCCACAACAACTCCGAAAACTCGCAGGAGGCCATGCAACACTGTTGCAATTCTGGATTTCAGCTTCTATAATGCTGTGTATTCGCTTCACATGAAACACTGATTACTCGCTACTTTGAGTGAGACAGCGTTAGATCATCAGCCCTGTTTGAACCCAGCTAGACGACTGAAAGGTTTACTCAACAAAATGGAAAGCGCTGATGGGTTACGTCATTTACTTAAAGCAATGGTTTGGTGAAATGTCAAATTTATACAATTTTCCACCAGCTTTAGATCACCCAAGACATGTGGAGTCTTTGGTTCAGTGCTAGAACTATGAGGTTGATGTTGCAAACACTACAGGTCGTCACCCAAAGCTTTTCCAAAAACATATCCCCAAAACCTCAATCTGCTCAAACTACACCCGTCTCTTCATTTTTACATTTCTTACAAGATAAAACAAGTATCTACAAAACTGTAACTTTCCAGGAGAAGGCAAAAACTTTCCCTACTTGTGATGTAAATCAAAAGAAGGAACTTTTTAGAACATGTGATTTTTGGGCATTTCTATTGGTCTGTTCATCATGAAAGTTTCACAAAATGTGAAGGCCAGCTGCTGTGTTGATGTAGAAAATTAATAACTGAAAAAGCATAAATGGAGATGCATGTTTTTTCTCTGGACGGTAATGATATGTTCTTAATTTACCTTTTTTAAAAGGTCATATTGGACAGCGTAAAGCACTTGTCACATCAACTAATGCCTCGTTCACAATACACGATTCCAAAAGTGGCCTGTTCATTGTACTGTTCACACAACACGACCTCGAACCTCCCGATCACAAGCCAGACAGTTGAGTAGAGTGAACAGAAAGGGGACAAGGGGACACCAACTACACCATCTTTCAGCACACTGGTCCATCTGCTCTACAAAAAAACGTTCTGCCAGAAAGTCACATGAGAAATGACACAACCCTTGTGCCAAATGGATTTAAAAATGTACACTCAGCATATTTGCTTGATCATGCATTTAAACAAAGCACACAAAAGGGTGAAGGAATGGATCAGCACACATGGGCAGTGTGGATTTTTTGTTCTACAGAGAAAGTTGGAGGTAGGTCATTAAATTCTGTGATGTAGCCATGCTCTCCATCGTGGTTTTTGTCGGAGATAAGATGTTAGAATGTCCCTCACCTCCTTCTGTTGACTTAAATCCTGTGTTCTCATTGGCTGTAGCTTACCAGCTACTGACCCAGATATTTAGAAGGCTAGATATCTGGACAGAGTCTGAATCATAGTAGTGTTCACACACAGTGAATGTTGATTGCTGATGAAATGTTGGCAAGATTGTATTGAGTCCATATTTATCTTCTCAGTCAGTCTTATCTTGAATGAAGTCATAGCCAATACCTTGACCCTCAACACACTTTGTGGACTTTGTCTCCATAACAACCCATTCATATCACAAGCAGGCCGCCGTTGTTGACCAATGTTCAGTGAGACGCTATTCTTTAGCTGGCACTGATGTTTTTCTTACAGACTAAGCAGCAAGGTCAAAGGTCAGTGTTTGTACTGATATGCTTCGTCCAGAATAGAGCAGACAGGCTTTAAAACAGTTACCTCTTATATACTCTGTACACAGATCAGCCATAACATTAACACCACTGACAGGTAAACATTGACTCTCTAGTTATTTCATTATAATGACACTGTCAGGGAGGTGGGATGTATTAGGCAGCAAGTGAACAGTCAGTTCTTGAAGTTGATGTGCTGGAGGCAGGACAAATAGGTGAGCGCAAGGATCAGAGCCACTTTGACAAGGGCCTTGTGGCTTTTGGAGTGCTCCAAGTGTAGCAGTTAGTACCTACCAAAAGTGATCCAAGGAAGGACAATTGGTGAATCAGCGAGGGTATCAGGGTAATGAGCACCCAAGGCTCACTGATGCATGTGGGAAGTTGCAAGACTAGTCCATCTGGAAGCTACAGGAAGCTATATTCTACCTTCTATATGTCATCCCTGTCCAAGGAAAAACAAGAATCTCCCAATCTGTTACACAGTAGAAGGCAAAACATTCCTTACATCTAATGGAAGTTAATGGAAAATGTTAGAACAAGTGATTTTGGAGCATTTGTATTGGTCTGTTCATCATTAAAGTTTGACCCAATCTGTGTTGTTACAGAAAAGTTAAAATCTTAAAATTGAAAAAATGAATTGGTTGTCTCTGGACAGTGATGATATTCTGTATATTCTATATATATGTTCTAAACACAGTGCGTATCATGGCTGTCAGAACAAAACGTAAGTATTTTGGCCATTTTTTACATTTTTACAGAATTTGAAAACACATTCTAACCTTTACATTGTGTCAACATTTCATGATCAATGGAGCCAAAGTAACGGTTGTGAATTTCTTTAAATTGTACATTTTACATTAACTTCCTTTATTCGATAAGAAGGTTTTTTGTTTGTCTGGTAAAGTTAAATATAAGGTACATTTTGTCTGACAGCAACGATATGTTACATTTAGGGTCTCCCAGATAGGAACTAGTCAGTCTTGAGCTACATTTCCAAGGGAGAAATCCCATTCAGAAGGCTTTGTTCCAGGCCTGGGCCTGTTTACACTCCAACAATGAAATAGCATGACTTTGCTTAAAAGATCACATCAGCTGACCTTGAAGCCCTATTTCAACACAGAACTCTTCTTATGCAGCTCCATATTTGTGGGAAGTGGTGGCCTAGTGGTTAGGAGGCACTACTGAGGTTCCCTTGAGCAAGAAACCGTCCCACTACACAGCTCCCTGGGTGCTCTTGAAAGTTGCCTGCTGCTCTACGTGTGATGGGTTAAATGCAGAGGTCACATTTTGTTGTGGTGCTTGAGTGTGTTCGCAATGACACATTTTCACTTCACTAGAACAGCTAAGGGTTTATTGCTAGCTGTGATTGCTATATACAGCAGACATAAAACGCTGCACCACACCAGCAGCAGCCAGTTTATAAAACGTCTGTAATGGGGAATTTTTCAAAAACAAAGCAATGAAAAGGGCCAGGCGGTAAAAGCAGAGCGAGCGAGTGAGTAAGTAGTAGGAGTTTAGGATGGTTTGTGAGGCCGACCTTGCCAAAGATGACCATTTACAGAGATTTAACGTTCCACTAGTGCACCACACCCATGGCGGCCGCCTCGTCGGCAGAGCAGGGAGGCAGCCAGAGTGCAAAGGAGCGTTTTTTTTTTCCTCTTTTTTTTCTGCTTTTGAAAACACAGGAGATTGTGCAACACTTGTCAAACAGAGCCCGCAGAAAAAAAGGGCTGTTACACATTAACAAATGAGGTCAAGAAGCAGTTCCTCTGTTCTCCCCTTCCTCCCTCCCTCTCTCTCTCTTTTTCTTATTTTCCTTTGGTCTACAATCCACCCCCCCAATCCCTCCCCCATGTAGTAGGAACTGAAGCTCGTGCTGGGTGGGATATTTCATTACAAAGCATTCATTTTACACATCTAAGGAGGACCCCCCATAAGTCCCCCCCCCCCAAGGGATGGGATGCCCTGCGCCACGTGCACCAGAAAAACCCGAGCCCCCATCTTAAAAGGTTCTTTTAAAAAATGGCACTCGCACAAAGAGAGCCAGAAAGGATGCAAGGGATCCACTTTAAAGCCCAAATCTCCACCATCAGACTTCCTGAAACTGGAGCCTCCGTTTCAGAGTTGCTACTGGGCACAGGGAGAACAAGACTGGATCTGAAAACACTTTTGGATGAAATTTCACTGTTTTCCAATGCTGATTCCATCCCACATCCCTCTCCCCACCACCACTGTTCCATTCTTTTTTAACTTAGCCTACATTCAGACGAGATGTGTCATTCTCTTTGGAAAATGATTAATTAAAGCCTTTATTTAAAAGACAGCTCATCAGTGAACATGAGGAAGTGTGTGTGTGTGTGTGTGTGTGTGTGTGTGTGTGTGTGTGTGTGTGTGTGTGTGTGTGTGTGTGGAAGTGTGTCAGCTCTGTGCAGGGAGAGAGGGAAAAAAAAGGAGCAGCCAGCATACGATGACGGCGTGAGTGAGTGAAGTGTGATTGAGATGCCTCAAAGCACGTCTCATTGCAAAGCGTCTGCAAACTTGGAGGGAAGCTTTGATTAATTATGCCGCAAGAATCTTTCTGGCTCCGGCCCAGTTTGTCTCCGCATTTCCTGTTTCATTCATTAGCTCCGACTTCAGATTAATAATTGCTGATGGCTTCAAACTCTCTTCACTCTTTGCAATTATTATAAAGGCCTGAAAAGGGGCTTTTCTTCATTATAGGAATTATAAAGGCCTAAAAAGGCTTTCGCTACACTCGCCATGTCCCGATTGACCTATTCTTTGTGTTTAATCTATCTGGCAACATTTGAATTGTCTATTTCACTTTAGCCCTTAAAGAGCCCATGTCATGACAAAAAAAATATATTACTTGCATTGTGCGTGTAAAAGAATTTGCATGTATAAATTTCAAAAAAATTTATTTTTCTTTTTGTGATGTCACAAATAGGGATTGTGCTGGTCAAGCACAAATATGCCTAAAATAATTTGATAATTCCTCAAAGATTTGATCAAAAACAGAGGTCATGTGCTGACCTATGCAGGGTCATGTCTAAGGAGTTGACATGGGGTGGCAGCTCCCTTCCCCAAAAATCCCCCACCCCCCACCCCCTTGGTGCCAATCACATGGAGTCTAGAGTGCTGTCAATCTGCTCAGCACCACTGGATCACAGCGTTGTTGATAGCTGCCTGACGTGCGATGCAGAATCACCGTGCTTTTCAGCCAGAGAGACACGACTCGACCACACACCAACTTTCGGTTCATGGTGTTTTCAAACAGATATGGGGTGTTTGTCGTTCTCTGCTTTAATAATGTGGAGGTTTGTACTGAGTATTGCATATGGCACATGCACTATGAGTCATGCCTACCGATGGCGGAGGGCTGCTCCAGTAAAGACAACCCTTGCAGGCATAACAGCTTCAAAAGCTTCCAAGACTCCCATTGTAATTCTGTGTAGCTAGTTAGTTAGCTTAGCTAAGGTAATTTTGGCAGAGAGTAAATAGCTGACTCTCATGTTCAGCAGTGGTGCAGCACCACATCAATAGAAGACAAATACTCTAGTGGTTCTTCCTGTAGCTTTAAAGATTAAAGGTACAATAACTTTTACAAATTGGGCTTCTATAAAGTGGTGAAAGTGTGGGGGTGCCTAAAAATGATGCCCAGTGTTTTCTAAGGCAATTTTTTTTAACCCCTACGACTGGTTCTTGAACCCTCTGTGCCAAAATCCTGGAATTGTTTCTGAGGATTTGAGCCATTTAATTGCACATTTTGATCTGATTTTCTTCTTCTTGATCCCATTCTTTTCCAGATGAACTAAATATAAAATATTACAGCTGTTTTTTCTTTTTTTTCGTCAATTTACAGAACAGTTTGTGTTGTATGTAAGTGTCACATCCGTTACAAGATGTCATAGCTATGAATGAGTGGTTGGTGAAACAAACATGCATTTAAGGCTTAAGCACATTATATCATCGCTGCTGTAGCGAGGCCTTGTACCTTATAAATCCTGGAGTCCTGGAGGGCCAGTGTCCAGTGTTCAGTGGTTTTTCCTCTACTGAAGCAGTCACCCATGCCTGGCAATTTACAGGTAAGCTGAATCATGTGTGTTTAAGCAACTGCACTGAACAGGGGTTATGAGTTATGCTCATAATGCAGGTACTGGTTGATCTGTGAAGAAACATTCCTAACATTCCTAACATTACTAACCATTAATGTAATGTGACTTTATTCCAAGACATTTCTGTTAGTCCATTCATCACGAAATACTCCCCTCAGTGTAAAGGGCAGTGGGGGTGGGTGGGGAGGTGGGTTTCCAAATGGTGCAAAAAAGATTTAAAACATTTCCTATGACAGCATCAATACATATATTGTGTATATTTTGGCTTCCCATACCCCCACCCTCACCTTTCCCTTTATAGTACAAATGATCCCTTTAGACACTATATACCCACTAGCCTGAAGATTATGGAGCCTGCTTTGCCTGTATCCAACCCTGCTGCACTGCCAGCCAACCACATCATCCGCTGCACAACAGTAGCAGGCCAATAAAAGGCTGTTTCTGGGTCTGGGCTTGTGCCTGGTTGAGCCCTACCACCACCACCAACACCCCCAGCCCCAGTCTCGACTGACGTGGCACCTCCATATACCCTCTGTTTACTGATCCAGCAGGTAGCCAGGCAACACAGCCCCAACCCCCCCTTTTTTTACGCCACGCTCCTGCTTCAGAGAGGGTGTGATCGCTATATTTGGTGCGACACAAAAACCTTTCCTCCAGATAAAGGCCTCCAGTCAACAGGACACATGTTCCTTTCTTGGTGCTGCTGTGTGTGTGATTGATGGCAGGAGGCCTTCGCCTGTTTTCTGTCTAATTATAGGCAGTGCAGCTGCTGGATATATCTCTACCTCTCTCTCTCTCTCTCTCTCTCTCTCTCCCTGCCTCTCTCACTCAGTCCTCCCTCGTTACCTTTCACATTCTCTTCTGCTTTCTTTTTCTCCCCCTCTCTCAGAGCAAAGCTCCTGGAATGTGAACTGGGGTGTTTTGAACGCCCCCCCCCCTTCCTTTTCTGCCCCTCCTGTGAATGTGTGTCTGTGCATGTGTGTGCATTTGCTCAAGGCAAGCGTGTAATGTGCCAGCCATAAGGGCCGTTGCAGGATTCACACACACACACATCCCTGAGGTGGACTGGGCTCAAAGTGCTGACGTGGCAAACACACACACTACTCCACTTCCGCGGCCACGGTGCACACACACTTTAGCCCACTGCCTATGTGTTGACCTTCTAAAGCCTCGCTCGAGTCCGAAACCTGTGCTCCGAGTGGATCGTTCCAAGCCTGGAGCTGAACGCTCGCCCCAACCACCCCCTGCACACTTGACACCGAAATGTCAAAACTGCATGTCGGGGCTTCCATTCAGTTGCGTGCACACGCGCACACTCCAGCATTCTACACTGCTCGTCTGGGTTTGTGATGTGCATTTTAAAGCGGCCCAGAATGCACTGCATGCAGAATCAGACACTAGTGCAATATTCATAAAAGAATAATACAATTCGATAATAAATAAATGAGGTCGAAACATCATGGCTGAAGTGATCGCTTATGTTTTCCCCAAGGATGTGCGGAGAAGTGGAAGTTCATTTTTAAAAAATATTACAGCTTTTTACTTACAGCAACATGTTATTATGCCAAAAATGAGTTTCGCACTCATCCAGACATTTCATCACTATGGCCAGAATTTAATTTGTTTATGCTGGTCCAAGACCGAGTGCAAATTTAATGCAAAAAGCATGTCGGCCTGTATCTGAGCATGTTAAAATAATTAGTTTTTAGTCCAGCCAAAGCCAGTTCCCAGTGAAAGTAGGGCACGTTTTATTTCAGCCTACGTCGCTTTTCCCCCCTGAATAACAGCAGGCTGCTCTCTTCCCTTTCCAGCAGCGATAAACTCGATACGCCTAAAAGGTGTACGTTTCCTTTTTGGCAGAACGAAAGAAAATAGCCTGTAAATCAGGAAGGACCAATGACTGCGCAACCAAACGTTGTGTTAACTGTCTTTGTGACGACAAAAAAAGCTTGGAAGAAAAAAAAAAAAGGAAGAAAATCAACACTAACTAGGTAGGATGGGACAGCTGTACAAACAAAAGACAGAAAGAGCCTAAGTCCTTTCTGACTGCTACGTAATTTGAGCAAAGCTATTAATCTCCGACGACTGGCTTTTCCCCTCGGGGTGTTGAGTTTCGGTGACAGATGAAAAGAAATGAGCTGGCGCGGCTGGAATTTGAGGCAAGAGCCTGCGCCAACACAACAGATGAGCGGGGCATGTAGCAGGAACGCAAAAGCAAAAGCTGCAACAACCGCAAAGCCCGATTGGAAAGCACCATTCATGTATTCGCTTGCTTCTGTTTTACAGTCTACAACAAGCCTGTGCCTGGACGTGTGCCTCTATACAGAGCTTAGCTGGTACCAAATCCAGCAGGTCGACGAGACCAGCGGTGTGGATGGAAGGTGCTGAATTAGGGCTGGAACAGAGCTCCTAAAAGGTGGAGGGCTGCAGTGCAATGGTCAGCATGCTTCTGGATTTGTGATACATATTAGCTGCTATACCAAAAGCAAAACATCAGAACCTTGAATCCTTGAAATGGTCCCTTTACAGAAGAGGGAAAGGTTCTGTACTTGAAGGTTGACTGTTGGGCCAGTCATTATGTAGTGGTCACACAATATAAAGGAAGGGGGGTTTATGAGGTTTGGATGGTACCTATAGTAACTGGTAAATGTTTTATAAATCTATGGCCATACTGTAGTACTCTTGTAGTGTACTCGAATGGTGAGAATGAAAAAATAAGTAATATAAGCAAGTATAATCTTGCCAACTATTCAAGCGTAATAGTAACCCAGGCCCAGGTATTAATGGGTTAACCGTAGTCCTGCCGCTCCTCTGAATGGCAACTACATGTGAATTCTAGGCGGAACAGAGGCCTCATTCATTCCTGTACTGTGTGCGATCAACCTTGAACAGTAGCAGGCGTGTTGGGCTCAAAGCCCTTGATTGAGGAGACGGAGGACGGTGACTCAGGAATTCCACCAGGGCGACCACGTGATCCACTGCATTTTATGAGGATCAGGCAACAGGGCCGTCTTGGCTAACGGTGCCGTAAAACTCTGGAAAAGGCAAACACAGCCCAAGCCTTGCTTTCAGACGTCCACGTTTTCAAGAGGGACGGACTCCCTATTTCAGCACGAGGTCTGTGTTTTCAAGCCTGGTGGGAATCCATTTCATGTAGGCTTTGTGGCTACGTCTTGGATGGGAAAACAATTCCCTAAGGAGTGTAGAATATTACATATACCATCTTGCCTATAAAAGTATAGAAATGGCTGTAGAGGAACCCAACTTTCCATTCACCGAAAAAGGCCAAAGGGTGTTTACGAGGCCCTAACTTATGGCAAGTGGGAGTAAAAATAGCCATCTAGAGTGTCGGATTGCATGCCGCATTAAGTTACTCCACATGGGAGTTAACAACAATGTGTAGTGCAAGTCCCAACTTGCCCCCAGATAGACGGAAAGAGGGAAATTGGTGCGAATCCAGGTATTCTCGCTCCTCTGTCTCAGAAAAAGACTTTTCGAGGCAAAAACAACTCAGTAAATAATGAACACATTTGACTGCCGACACGTACACAGCACAAAATATCTCGCTCTCCCTTTGTCTCGTCGGCTCTTCCTTTCTTTTTTTCCCCCTGCCGAGTCCCATTTTGTTATTGCAGAGGCTGTTGCATCACCCACTCGCTCAACGTGATTCACAGGAGGGAGCGACTGCCTCTGAGAATAATGGCAAAAAGAAGCGAACCATAGACACTTCAGGTTGTTATTACAAGGTCAAAAATTGTATTTGGCAATTTTAAACAAGTGCATACAAGTACAGCTAGAAGCATTTCAGTTTTGCCAAGTGCTCATAGAGTAGGTTTAGTCACATTCTATGTTTAAACATGGACTGCCACCAGTTCTAATAGTACATTGATAATTGGCGTTGAACAACAACTGAAAAAGGAGGGGGTGGGGTGGGGGGGTCGAAAGTAGTCTGTTATAATGTGTACATACCTTTTTCATCTTCAAAAAAATATAGAAACAATGTATTCAAAAAAAAAAGGAAAATCAAAAAAATTTATACAGCCATGTTTACGAAGTGTACACTTCCCTTGTGTCCATATGTACATGTCCCATAATTTCTGGATTTTGGATGGTATGCAATTTGTGATTTACTCGTAGTCATCTGAAATTGTATATGCATGTATTTCATTTGTTGTTTTGCAAAAAAAAGTAACAAAAAAGAGAGGGAAAAAAAAAACAGAAAAGAAAAACCTGTGAGTGGGGAAAAAAAAAATCAAGGGTCTCTCTCCTTTTTTACTTTCACGTCTCCAGCCAAGATGGTGGCTATTTCCCCCTGCATGAAGGCCCAGGGCACGTTGGAGCCCACCAGTGGGCATTTTTCTCCGCTGGGGCAGTACACCTCCCCCGTGGCACCCTGCTGCTTGATGCTCTCGCGTGAGCACGGGAAGCAGAATTTGTGTGAGGGCACCGACGGGCACTGGACAAAATGTGTGTCCTCCAGCCGCTCGTGGCACAGGGTGCAGCACAGCGGGACACTGCCTGGGGGCACTGACGAGTCCGGGACGCTCTGGGGATGTCCTGGCTGGGGGTCTACGCCCGGGACATGGGCTGTGGTGCCTGTGCCGAGGGCACCGGCCACTCCTACGGCCATCACGTCCCTTTGGTTCAGCCTCTGGCTGCGCTGGCCTGTCGAGGAGGGCGAGAGCGGGCTGCCGCTGTTCCGCCGGCCCCCTGCTGCCGTGCTGGTGGTCGAATGCACCTGGTTGCCATCTTTGGGCGAGCCGGTGCCAGCCCCGGCGTTGTCTGCCGCCATGATGAGGGCGGCTATGGGCGACTGACCGTTCTGCGCCGCTGTGGCCGCTTCTGGGGGGGTGGTGCGGGAGTGAGGGGAGATGGTGGAAGGCGGGGTGGGCCCATAGCCAGGCAGGGCGGCCGAGGGAATCTTCAACACCTCAGACGGCGACGGAAGCCACGGCTGACCCTCGCCGTTCAGCTTGGCGGCGGCGCCCTCCCCCTCTGGCTCAGGGGAGGCTTTCCTCTTCATGGACCGCGGCTGCTTACCTCGGTCTGCAGAGCGAAATGGAGGGGGGGGGGTGAAGAAGAGAAAGTTAAACATTTAAACTAGAGATAGGACTGAGAAAAACAGACATGCAGCAAAAACAAGCCCTTTTGCTCTTAAGACTATAAGCATGACCTGTTGTTGGCACTGTTGGCCAATTTTTTGCCACGAGCTCAGAGAGGGAGAGAGAGAGAGAGAGAGAGAGAGAGAGAGAGAGAGAGAGAGAGAGAGAGAGAGAGAGAGAGAGAGAG
>JBBPDA010000039.1:876254-893263 GCA_037974385.1 Arnoldichthys spilopterus | reverse complement strand
GAGAGAGAGAGAGAGAGAGAGAGAGAGAGAGAGAGATACAAAAACATGGCCAGGCATGAAATGTGCACGGGAATTGTGATTTTGTCCACGTCTCGTACAGAAGCGAACTAACTGAATTGACTGATTTAACACACCGACACAAACACACACAAAGCGACGCCTCACCTGTTTTGGAGGGAGCTGAGCTCGTGTCGTAGCCCATCCTGTGCTGCATGGCTGCGTGCTCCTTCTTGAACCTGTTGTCCAGCGTGTGCAGCGCCATGAGGTCCCTCACCGTCTTGCCTTTGCTCATCCACTCCTCTGCGCGCTTGTGACCGTCGCCCAACTCGCCCAAGCCGTCGCCGCGGTGCTTGTCCTTTCCGTCCTCCCGCTTGCCACCATGCTCCGTCAGGCTGGGGATCCCCATCTGCGGCGGGCGCCCGTTGAGCGCGTGCACGGACGGCAGGCCCCCGTTCATGATGGGCATGAGGCTGGGTGGCACGGCGCTAGTCCTGCGCGGGTTGGGGCTCTGGCGGTTCAGCTCGGGTGGCTCGTCCGGCTTAGGGAAGCCGTTGGGCACGGGGATGCCGTTGGCCTGCCTCGCCGCGGACGGATATTCGGGCCCCAGGCGGGGCGGTCGGTCTGGGGCGAGCGGGTAGCGGTCGAGGGGCTGCGGCGGACGCGAGCCAGCCTCGGCTGCGGCTGCAGCCGCCGCCGCCACGGCCGCCGCGTGGTTCACTGGCTGCAGCTCCTTGGCCGCCTTGCCCGGGCCGGGGCTCCGACCCTCCTGGAAGCCGTGAGCGCGCTTAAGCTGCCGCGCTGTCTCGATCACGAACTCGATGCGGTCCGCGCCCTCGTAGTTCACGCATCCGCGGCACACCGGCTCTGTAAAATCCCAAATCATGGCCCATGGCATGCGGGGGAGGTCGCACAGGTAGCACGACTGCCGTCTCGAGGCGGCCACCGCCGCGGAGGACATGGCTGGCTGTTGTTTGGCAGGGGGGAAAGGGGGAAGAAGAAGGAGGGAGGAAAAAAAACAAGAAAATTCTCCCAAATGTCTGCCGCGCGCCTTTTCAGCTCGATGAAGAAGAAGAAGGAGAAAGAGAAGAAGAAGAAGAAGCGAAATTGGCTGTAGCTTTTCCTCCCGCCGGCGACAAAAAAAAACCACACACACACACGAAAGCGAAGTTACACTCCGAAGTTCATGGCAGTTGTGGACTTTGCCCGTGCGCGCCTCCGTCTAGCTCGCGCGCTCCCGCGCCGCCGGGCAGGGTCGCTTGCGCGGTGGTGACGTCACCCGAGCGCCGAGTCTGTTTACTCGATTCTTCGACAACCGCGCATGCGCAGTGCGTGAGCGAGCGAGAGAGAGAGAGAGAGAGAGAGAGAGAGAGAGAGAGAGAGAGAGAGAGAGAGAGAGAGAGAGAGAGAGAGAGAGAGTCTGTGTGCAAAATGGGGAGACAGGATCTGAAATAAAATATTGAAGGCTAGATGTATTTTATTGTTGTTATTTGCATTTTAATGAACATTTCCACATATTTAGATCTCAGAGAACATAAAAGAACATGTATAAATAGATGGATTGTGTTACTAAAGTGACCTACACAATTATTAAAAAATTGAAAATTATTATTTTAACAGCCAGTCTAAATGCACCTTTTAATACAAGCCCAGTATATAGAAAATACCTAAATTATAGTATTTTGTTACATGCAGTTTTTTTTATTATTCGCCTATTTGGTCCCGAAAGGCTCTAATGAAGCCGGATTCATTTTTAGAAGTAATAATATCAGCCCACGTGCCAGTAAAAATCATAAAGTCATAACTAGGACAGTACTGGTTCTTTATGCAAATTAATGCAGCTAGTTTTGCTCTTGCAAAAGCAGCGATTCCCGTTAAAAAAAACAACAACAACAAACATAGTCACTGGTGCTTCTTTTTTAACGAGGCTGCTGTTTGCACGACCGAAACTAGCTCTGCACAAGAAACCCAAGTGCAGCCTCCAGCCCCGGTTAATCCCACATTCCAATCCGCCTGCCAGCGCGACGTCACGCGGTTGCCGGGCCGCAGCCAGCCGGGCTCAAGCCATTCAGGGCCAGGCAACCGCAGCGCAGTCACACCGCGGAGCCTTTAACCCCAAACGAGCCGGAGAGCAACAAATAAACAGCGAGAATTTTACAGCGGCGTTCAAACGCATGTACATGCAACGAGGCCGTTCCTGCAGTATCAGCAAAAAATGTCATTCTCTAACACGAGGACAACTTCCTTCTCGTGTCTGATCGTGGGGGAGGGGTATAGTGACGGCCATCGTGGGTAAATAATTTATCTTCAGGCGCTTGGACTTTGCTCAGACTGGGTTGACTCACGTTGGCCAAGCCCATGTGATTCAGGGAGTGAAAAAAGCGTGTTGGAGCTGGAGGACGAGACGGAAAGCCCCATAATCAGAGGCGAGTCTAGACCACGTCAGCTGTGCGCTTCCTTATCTTGTGTTTTTAAGTGCGCTCAGGTCATATGACTCATAGCTTAACCAGCTAAACCAAATAAACGGCCTCTTTTTGTGACGAGGAGGCGCATGCAACAAGTGAACCTACCACGAACGTACATTTAATTGACATTTTGTTTACAGAAGCTACGTGTAAACAGCATGTTTTAGCCTCATCGACGTGGGGCCATTGTCACAACAAATAACCTCTCAGCTAAAAGCTAACACTGGCCTGGCCCGGTACATGGGGGGGCACTTGCTGTCAGATAATCCTCACTTTTGGCTTCAATTCTCTGGGCTACTTTGTGAAATCCCCGCGCTGGCTGGGGGGAGCTAGCTGAAAGAAGTGGGGCATGTTTTTGCAAGCTCTCATGACGACGCTGGAAACGAGGAAGTGAGATATGGAGTCACGTAGCCTCGCCTCGCCCACACAGACTGAAAACAAACCCGAACACCCCCAACCATCCCCCCTTTCCTCCCACCCGCAGCTTAGAGCTACATTAGCTTGCCTTCAGCCCACATGCTGGAGGTTTAAAGCCTGTTTCGAGTGCGTGGCCGCAGTGTCGCTACCGCCACGGGCTACAACAACAAAAAAACAAACAGGAAGTAGAGTTTTTTTCGGTGAAAGTGACTTCCGCTAAAGGCTAAAAACAACAACAACGGAATATATGAGTAGATCAGCCACGGCGGCTGTCTTATTCGCCGGGGTCTTAGTCGGAATTTCCTGTCAGAAAGTTCAGCTTCGCTCAGCTACGGGTCGATGGGGAGATGAGAGGATATAGAGGGCGGGTTAATATCGCTGAGTAAGGGGGAACGGTGCAGCATCAGACCGCCCGCCCTCTTACACCAGCACCCAGCGCGCTGCTCTAGTTTCGTGGTGAACGTTATCGGCTACAGCTGACTGCGTGTGTGTGTGAGAGAGAGAGGATGAATGTGTGTATATGTATGTGTTGGTGTAGCAGAGCAGCATTACGACATGCTGTCTTCCGCCTTAAAGTAGCTAGTCAGCAACACACGAAGATAAAGAGAGAGCGAACGCCACATCAGTGAACAATGCGTTCCACTGTAGCACAGCCGCGGGCTGGGAGAGTCAAATTAGAGTCGTTCTTTGCATACTGTACAACATGAACACCCACGGCCCAGCGTTTCACTGCGCAGGCAAATAGAGCCGAATGAATAGGGATGACAGCTCATAGAAGGACACTGCCGTTCAACATGATGATAATAACAACAACAATAATAAGAATACATTAAAGGGTATTGATTATTAATGCCAGTTTATAGGACACTCCCTTTTTAACATACCAATAATAATCATAATAATATAATGGATTATGGTATATCAGTCATTAATGTCAGCTCATACAAAGGCACTGCCTTTTTAACATTTATTTCAACAACAATAATAATATTACGTTACGTACATGGGATATAAAGATAGAACACCTTTAAAAAAGATTAGTACTAGTAATAATCATATGCATTATGTGATAACGTATTACAAATACTTATTAAATGCTAAAGCAGAGGAATGCATAAGATATTAGCTCAACAAAAACAGTAAAGCTAATAATCCTTGTATTAATACTATTAATAACTTCTCTTTGTCATCTTTTTCCGACTGTTATTATTTAAGCCTGAGTTTGGCAGAATGCATGGAAGAAACCTCTAGCTGGTTCAGCAGGCATAAAGGCAGATCCAGGCATTCTTGTGAAAGCTTGATGAAACACAAAGGAATGTCATGGTCATACACCGCACCACCCACTGTCCCGACCATGTCTTCTCGTCATCTCACTTTTTGCACATCACTTTTATCATCAAAATCAATGGATGAGCTTTGTTTTTTTTATTTCTACTCAGAGTATGGAGTACCATCAAATGAAAGGGCAAAGCCCTAAAATATGTTTATTAGTAATAATAATAATAACTACTGATGCTGATTTTCATTTCACTCATGGATGAGATGACACCCCTGCCGCACATAATTACTTGCTGTTATATATTATCAATAAAGTGTCCATGACGTTTTCAGTCCTGACATCTGTTTTGTAGTGCAAAAGCAGCACATCCCATTAGCAGCCACCATGCACGCTTATGGCCGTAATCCATTCTAGTGGCAGTTGTGATTAAAGCACATGGCTGCTTACGGGCATGTTTCCTCCTAGCAAAGACCTTTACACAGGCTTTCCCCTCCTGACGTACCAGTGCGTCTGCAAGGGTAAACCCCCTTTAGTAAGACTCTTAGATAAGCCTGCTAAGTAGAGTGGGAACATCCCTAACCCATGATGGCCTTGTCTCGAGTAAATGCACCCCCGCTGTTTCTGTTTGTACCAGTTTGACATGGCAGCCATTATTATTTTTAACAACCGTTTTCCCTCTGCTGGGCACACATACACACACTATGTATGGTCCACATCCTGCTTACACAGATTTTATTGCGGGCCTGGCTCGCAGACATGTGGTCTGCTGGTGATAGGATTAAGATGGCTCCTATCGGAGGCACTACTTCAGTCAACGGCCCATGAGAAAGAAGTGTTACACAAATTGGTGATGACAAAAGCCTCTCTGAAATGTTGTTTTGGGGTTGGTGCGTGTGCCACATCAAAGACTTAGTTACCGTAAAAGCAGGTGCTTTCTGATCACCTGGTCGTTCCACTGAAAGAGGCTCGCTATTCTAGTGTATACTCTGTCTGACCCCTTCTGTGCCTGACAAAAGCCCTCAAATCTACGTCTGTTCCTCAATGCCCACAGTTTCTCCTAAGCAATTCAACCACAAAGGAAGAAGCAGTGTGTCAGTTTTGGAGCAACACTTCATTCAGGGCTCCATGCTTCACTATGCGTCAGCCCCTTAGGAGACTTCCTGGAATTGTTGGCCAGACAAACAGTTTGCACACACGGCCTAACAGCCGGGGTGTCTATCTGGCTTAGCTGATTCGCATGGGAGGAAGTCAACAAATCCAAAGCTGGGCTGGGTGGGGTGGGGGGTTGAGGGGGGTCAGGTGTTCACAAGCCAAGTGTGCTTATTATCTCACCCAAGCATAAACAGAAACCAAGGCTTGCAAGCACATCCACACTGCATTGACTCAATTTTAGGACATGTTTATCTGCCATATGTTTATTGGATAGCAAAGTGGCTAAAGTATTGACTGCTGCAGTTTGAGTGTTGACCAGACCATCAAATATGCAGACATTTCCCGCTTACCCGAATTATAAGCTAATGGTTAGTAATTTTACATCAGAGCTCTGAAGCTAATGTTGCTTACATTAATGCCTTGTTCATGCTACATGATTTTAAGCCTTTTTTTGAGTTGCCCACAAAAGCTCTCGAACAAAACCTGTTATGTGTGAACACTACAATGACTAGTCACGGACTTCAACCACATATCTAGTCTGTGCCAGCAAGCTACAGCCAATGAAAGCACTGGACATGAGTTGATTGAAAGAGGTGGGGAACATTCACCTCAGCAAAAAAAAAAAAAAAAAGAGAGAGCATGGCTGCGTCATGGTGGATTCAGCAAACTGAGTAGAATTGAATGGCATACCTCCAGCTCTCTCTGTTGTCCTGATTCATTCATTCACCCACACCAGTTTCTTTTTCCTTTTACACAGTGTTTTCAAACTTATGAATGCACAAACTCCTGTTTTGTGCAAGGGTCAGATCATTTCTCACGTGACCTTTAATGACAGAATATTGTTGTATTGAAAGATGGCTTCACATCTGTGGCTGCTCTGTTCACACTACACAAGTGTTTGACTTGTAATTGGGAGTCTCACAAGGCTTTACCAAATTGCATCACATACTTAAATCACACTTGCCTCAAACAAGTGTCAGATTATATGAAAAGCAGCAGGAAACAGATACACTTCAGTTCAGGGCAATTTTTAAAACTGTTAAAAAAACACCTATACAGTGTTAATAGCAGTAATCCTTTTCTGTTCTTGTAGTATGCTAGTGCCAAGCTAACAATGATGCATCACCTTTGAGGTTTGAAAAAGATATTTCATGTTTTGTTTGACACCTGTAACAGACGTGTGTACGTACATGCATACAAACACTATATATATGTATGTAGCTTTAGTAGGTCTATTCTATAAATCCCAAATCAAGGTTAAAAACAGTACTTCTCAGTGTCTATGAGGCACTCAAACTCCAGAAAAATTTGGGGCCTTACATTTACAGTTTTAAAGTGACTCCCTTAAGTAGAGACCTGGCATGAAGCTGCTGCTGCTGTTGCTATTTTACATTTTTGATTGCTGGCTGAAACCTGGTTCATATTCACAGTCCATTTTTGACAATAAGCTTAACAGTGAAATAAAAGGAGTATTGCAATGCCTGCAGAGTTACAATGAACAATGATTCTATTCAATAAAAAAGAATGTAAAATGGTGGATATTTTAGGTTCCAAAATTATTGGGGCCTTCTTGAAGGCCTTGATGACCCTGAGGGTTCCCTTCTTTAAAAAAAAATATAAATGGTCCTATAGTCAGGCTTTAAGACCATAAGGCTATGACATCTTTATAAAGAACAGTGCGCCATACAGTGTTAGAAACCACATGAGCAAATCTATTTTAGATGTTAAACTTGACACAGTTTGTGGTAAGCTTGTGATCATTTATGCATGCAGTTTCCACAGTGCTAACTGGGGGCTATAAGCTACTATTAGGTCCTAGCTACAGCAACCTTGCAGTTAAGTGCAGTACTAAATAAGCACTACATTTCTACATTAGTGTAAAATTGTGCCAATTAGCTTTTTGGCCAAACCATCTCTATAAACTGTTAAGGATGTGGGGAGGATCGGGGCCTGCTTGGAGAGAATTCCTGGAGTAAGATGCAACCTTTGAAATGAATAATCCAATCTGAGCAGGTGCACCTTGGGAGTAAGTGAAGCAGGTATAGGAATGACTGCACTCTTTTCACTCTTTCACTCTGCAACTTGGGGAAAAAACTCGTGCTGCGTTTCTTTAATAATTGAACAAATTGCTTTGTAGCTACGCTTTGATGTGTAAAAGGCTTTTAATTTTTAAACAGCGCATATTTTTAATTAAGCATTCTGAACATGGTGTGCAGCTTTGTCCCGGAGTGCGACTCGCAGAGAGTGAAAGGCACTCAGTGTGAGTCGCATTCCAGCAGGAAAATAATACAAATTGTCTGGAGCATTTTTCTTCCAGTCTACTGCAGATGATTCAAGGACAGTTAGGAAAGAAAGGTGAGCATGTAGTAGCTACTGTAGTGCATCAGTCCCATATACGACAATGAAATATATTGTTATATAATATTGTATATATATATACATAATCCAAACCTCCATCTATTTTGGGTCACAGGGTTCACTCAGGACAGGAGGCCAACCCATCACAAGGCAACACAGAGACAGACAACCATTCACACTCACACCTATGGGTAATTTAGAGTATCCAATCAACCTTAACCACAAGCCTTTTGGACACAGAGAAAACCCACATCCTGGTTCAAGTCCTGGCCCAGGAACTTTTGAGCAAGGTACTGTCCCACTACACTGTTCAACAGGCACTGTTGATAGCTGCGTGCTGCAGCAACTTTGGGTGCGTTAAATATAAATGCAAAGGTCACATTTTGCTGTGGTGCATTTGAAGTGAAAGTGAGTCATTGTGAACACACTCAAGCACCACAACGAAATGTGACCTCTGCATTTAACCCATCAGACGTGTACACATGGAGCAGTGGGCAGCTACCAACAACACCCAGGCAGCAGTGTAGTGGGACAGTACCTTGCTCAAGGGAACCTCAGTAGTGCCCGGCCCGGGACTCGAACCTGCGACCTTCAGGTCCCAAAGGCAGCGTCCTAACCACTAGGCCACCACTGCCCACTTGTAATGTGATGAGGTGTGTACACGATGACAAGAAGTCACGTTCACTTCCCTTCAACAGACTCCCTCTCTAACTGTTTAATGATCTTAAAGAATGGCCTTAGGCCTTTGCTGAAGGAGCCACTGTAAACCTACAGCATATAAATGATGTTACCATGTTTGTGAATGAGAATATCCACCCTTGTTGACTGAGGATAATATAAGTCCATTTGAGTGCTAACATTAGCAAGTAAACATTTTCGTATCTGTGGTAATGAATTACTTATTATAATTTAACCCTTTTGCACATGCACCAGAACAGCAGATTCAAAACATCAGTTTTAGGCCGGTGAGAATATAGACAGCAAGCATCTAACCCTAACCCTAAAAATCTAGAGTTTAAGATGCTAGTGTTGTTTTATTGTAGTTTTGTATCACAAACTGATCAGAAATCCACCTAAAACCACAGAAAAAAATGAATAAAGTGTTGCCGCCTGTTGAACCCCAGGGGCTGCTGTACTCTTTTGTCGGTTTTGCTATTAAGCATGTCCAGTATGTTGGATAGTTAAGCAAAGTGACTATTGGTTACAGGGTTACATTACAAAAAAGAGCACATTTAGTGTTATACTCTGGAATGAACTGCACTATGTTGGCTGTGTCGCTGGTTCTGTGTGATTTGTTCACTGATCAACTTTTAAAATGTAAAACAGTGAAAATATATAAAAGCTCTGAGTGTACAGACAATGGGTTATCAGTTGTAATATTGAACTGCTATTAACTATGTTAAACACTAAACGTATTATTATATTCTACCTCTCCATGTGACATGTTTTTGTGTGTGTGTGAGAATGAAATGAAGTGTGTGAAATGCTTTGTGCTGTATTTAAAGCAGAGCTGCACAATATGGACAAAATATCAGTATTTTTATATTGCTACATATTGCGATTGTGAAGTTTTTCAGTATATTAAAGGGTTCAGTTCCCGTTTCTCTAATTAAAAAGGCTTGAAATGTGTACACATTGATAAAGCTTCACAATGTACATTCACTCTCATGTCCATACAGTCCATATATGGAAACTAAGCTTTAAAACCAGGCCGTTTTCAAATCGTCGTTTAAAAAGACAATGATTTGGGTTTAACTCTGCAAAGCCACAAGGCCAGATTGCACATGTTTGCACGATCTGTCATTGGCAATATTTACCTGACTGCAGTCAGACGGAATAAGGCAGAGTGAAATATAGCATCAGATATCAGTGATGTAATCTGTTGAAGAGCGCTTCTCTGCCCAGTGTGAGTCACTTTTCAGGTCGGCCTGCTCCTTACACAGGAAGGCGTAACTATGGCAACTGTGGCCTTATCAGGATGGCCTGTGTGACTAACCTCTTCCTGTTTACAGCGTTTATGGGTTGCTTTCACCGTTCAGCTCTGCAGGCCTCCAGCAGAGTAAAACAAACACACACACACACACACACCAGTGCTGCAGGGTGTCAGGCAGGTAGGCTGGGGTCATTTCCGCAGAGTCTGAAAATAAAGTGTAAAGTGCTGCTACACACATGAAGCCCCTTCTCGCCCTAATGCGCCACTGTTTTATTCACCCACTCAGAGCAAGTGGCGAGTGGCCTGCTGTGGTGATTTAGGGTGATTGGAAAGCATGGTGCTCTGATCGGGGCCCCCGCTGAGTGTGCAAGCATTAAATCGTAGCATCGCCTCCTTCGGTGAAGGACGGCGGCAAAAGAAATACTCCCATCCCAGCGAGGAGAACAGGGAGGATATATGGCCCATTGGCAGATGACGAAGCCCCTGCAGAACAAATCAATACACAGTCGAAATGGACGCAGGACAGGAAAAAGAGCGTGGGGTTAAGCTACAAAAATAAATCTGTGCAGCTAGAGAAGCCTAGGTGTTACTACTCGTTATGACACCTGCTAAGAAAGGTAGCGCGTTGTGTTTTTACTAGTGGCTAATCATGTAAAACATGGGATACCTACTAAACGAGACACACCATGTTGTGGTTCATAGTATGGCCACTGTTAATGTTAGCTTAAGTGGTTTTTGCTATATTGAAATGTATTAGTTGCAGCTCCCTTTATAGACGAAATTTTAGAAACATTTGGCAGGTGTCCAAAAAATGTAGTAAAGATACAGTGTGACAAATATTTTTGTAAGATATTTGCTAGCGAAGCACCAGCTTGGGCAGTGGTTAGGAACTATGTGATCGGAGGGTTGCTGGCTCAAGTCCCAGCCCAAGTACCACTGAGCTACCTTTTAGGAAGGTACCGTACTGCTACGCTGCTCCCTGGGCGCTGCTGATAGCTGCTCACTGCTCCACATGTAGATTGGCTAAATGCTAAGGTCATTGCGGTGCACTTTTTGTGATGGGGTGTATTCACAATGACAAATAGTTACTTTTTGCATTGACGTTATTCACTAGGCACTACAGTCATGCACTGCCTAGATGCCAACCTGCCATACAAGTTATGTAATTTTTAAGCAAGAGCCCAAAAAGTGCTAAGTGCTGACCATTTTTCAGGGGGACACGCCCACATGGAGACACATACCTCTTACTCTGTATCAGCCATGTGGAGCTAAAACTAAGCCACGTTCATGTAGATGGGTGAAGTATGAAAAAAAACTATATGACCGCCACTGGGTGAACTGAAAAAGCCCACCTCATAGCCCTTGTAGTCTTTTGAAACTGACTTCTTCCTTCAGGATACATCAACAGAAAACTATTTTCCTAGTCTTTAGACCTACTGTAAGAGTAAATAAGACACATGTAGCAATGGTTACATTTTCCGTTCTAGCTCAAGTGTCCCTTAAATTAGGTTGTGCCAGTAAAACTTCACTGAGAGATAGAAAGAGGGTGTTGCTACTCATTATGGTGCATGCAAGGAACAAATTCTCGATTAATCTTGGGACCAAAGATGATTCGGTCGTTTTCAGTTTGGCACCTCCTGAAAAGTCTGGGATGGGAACGCCCAGTATGTCTGGGATGGGCACACCCAAACACCCCCCTCCTCCAACACACATGACTAGCCTCACCACCACCACTACCACCACCCAACATGTAGGTGATAAAAGGGACAGATAGGCTTATAAAATGTTGCATTCTGAACGAGATGGTACTGTTTTGGATGAGGAGAAGGTGATGTCACGTAAAATCTCTGTCTCTGTCTCTTTTTCTCTCTCCCTGGCTCTCTCAACCACCCACCCCCCACCCCCACCCCCAAAACTCTAATCCTCTTTGCAGGCCTGGAAAGGCTAGTGGAAGGCTGCCAAGGCAAAGACTGCTGGGAAAAGGTGGAAGCTGCCAATGCGGGCCTGTGTCGCCGCCGCCGTTATAGAAGCACACACATTCTTTGTTCTCGGACCTGGTGTTCTGCCACAGGCCTCGTTACAGCCTCCACATTATGGTTGCCCTGGATGCTTGCCAAACTACTGAAAGATTCCTACCTCTCTCACTTTCCTGCATCTGAACCCCCCTTCGCCACCTCTTTTTCTCTCTGTTTCTCTCCATCTCTCTCGCTCTCCCTCGCTCCCTTATTCATCAGCCATTTACGGCTCGCTGCCAAACGCTCGGCAGTTGCCATGGCAGCCCGAAAGAGTGGAACATTGGAGACGGCGCTGCAAAATGAGTCATTCCTGGATCCAGATGTGCCACATCTGCAGCAGAAAGAGCAGGCAGCAAAACAACCAGGCGCAGACGACAGCTACCCACTCTGCTACAACTGCAAGCTTCACAATGAGGGCTGTGAAAATGGCAGACGTCTTGCACAATCCGCCAGAGCCTGTATGTGAAAACGAGAGCAAAAGCCCGTCTGGGTTTGTGTGGCCAGACTGCACGGGGTAGGGGGCTGTTTGTCAATGCCAAAGGAAGCATGTTGTAATGGGATTTGCTTTGAATATCGCATTTGTTGTACAAGAAAGATGAGGTTAGTGCGTATGTTTTTTGCCTGAATTACATAACACCTCCAGTACATGACACACATGAGCATCTTGTTTATTGTAAGATGAAAGTGAAAGTATTTGTCATTTTTAGCACAACCCGTCACACAATGTTCACCACAACGAAGTGTAATCTCTACATTTAACCCATCCACATGTGGAGCAGTGGGCAGCTATCAACAGCAACCAGGGAGCAGTGTAGTGGATTTCTGACCTTGCTCAAGGGTACCTCTCTGACACCTGGGCTGGGACTTGAACCAACAACCCTCAGAAGTGAAAGTGAAAGTGACTCTTTGTCATTGTGAACACACTCAAGCACCGCAACGAAATGTGAACTCTGCATTTAACCCATCACATGTGCACACGTGGAGCAGCAGGCAGCTACCAAAGGCGCCCGGGAGCAGTGTAGTGGGACGGTACCCTGCTCAAGGGTACCTCAGTAGTGCCCGGGCTGGGACTCAAACCTGCTACCTTTAGGTCCCAAAGGCAGCGTCCAAACCAAGATTGTAAGACTGATAAGATTCTTAGCAGGTTCCCAGTAGGCGATGCTGTCATCTCTCTTTTTAGCATAATTTTGACCTAGATAATCAGCTTAGCGGAGACGTTCACATCAAGGGGTTTGTAAATAAAGCCTCTAAGCAGTTTCTCACTGTAATGGCAAGAAATGGGCTCCCCATCAAAGACCTGGTTGAGATCTATAATATACTGGTTAGACCATGTCTAGCGTATGGACAGTGGTGGTGTAGCACTTAGGGAGTTGCCCCTGTGATCTGAAGGTTGCCAGTTAAAATCCCAAGCCCGTGCAAGTACCACTGAGGTTCCCATGGGCGAGGAACCGAGAGACAAATCTAATGACTTTTTGGACAAACCCGCCCCCCTCCCCCAGTCAACAAATCTAAAGGTCCACCCCTGCTGATGAATTAACACCCCTCATCACCACCACCACCAAAAGAGGGTGCTCCCATTGGGCCAAAAATAGACCAATAATCCACTCCCGCATAAAAAAATGGCAGATTACCTCCTGCAGATGGCCCACTTTTTTATGATGAAATATTTGCATGAGCATTAGCGCCTTTGGCTGAGAGAAAGAGTACAGTGGGTTTTAATGTCGGAGCTGTTTTTTCCCTGACAGTTAACTCAAATTCACTTCAGCGCAAGCTCTGAATGCCTGGGAGCCATGTGGTATAGTCATCAACGAAACCTCAGCTGAACCGAATCCGGTTTTGCTCTCATCTCTCTCCCTTTCTCTTTTGCACTCTCTTTCTCTCTCTCTCTCTCTAACAGGAAAAAACTCCTGTCTTTGTTTCTGATCACTTCCCCCTCCCCCAGTTCCCTGTCCTCTCAGCCGCTCACAATGCAGGTAACTGACATGAGCAGTTTTCACATGGCCTCCAAAAATAACACGGGCGCAGCAAAGTTCACTGTGATGTAACTAAGCCCCAGAGCAAGAGCCGGCGAATAATGACAGCTTATGTAATGTCCAGACAGCCTCTCTCTCTCTCTCTCTCTCTCTCTCTCTTTCTCGCTCTCTCCCTCTCTCTCTGACATCAAATGTTGCCGTGCCTCGCTTTAAGGTTCCTCTGTGTTTATTTTGATGTGTGTGAGGGGGATGGACTGTTCTAAAAGCTGCTGTCTTCTTGGAGAGCAGCTAGAGGCTTTCAGAAGCAATGTGATTGACTTCATCAGTGGGTTAGTGTTTGCAAGAGACTCCAGCTAAATCTGTCTCCCCCCAAGATATTCAGCAGCACTTGAATTCTCATGCTGTGGACATCATGCTGTGGATATCATCTGAGGACATCATCTGAGGACACTGACCTCAGACTTTGTTTCTTCTCAAACTTTCCAACGTCAACCTGCATCGGCTTTCTGGGAGCAGGGCTGCATGATATGGACAGAAACCATTCATATTGTAAAATTCTGACTTTACATGCTTCTAAATAAAATGAACGCTCATAAAATTTGGTTAGCCAACTCATTCAGAAACCAGGTTATGGCATTTTAAAGTGGAGCACCTGTGAAAAGGAAAACAGCCAGAAAATTAAGTTTGAAAGATTTAGGCAAGAGCCAATGCTTTTGTATTTATGAATACACGGCCCCATATGCACGTCATTAACATTAAAGTATATACCATTTAGAAAGTTATAATACATTATTATATTGCGCTGTTATTGCCTCTGTCCTTCCAGCTGGGTACACTGCTGCAGAAAACCTCCTTTTTTCACGGGTGCTGCTCTACCACTCACCACTTTCACTTTCGGATTTTGCGGCAGTTAATAAACAATAATCACAACATCAGTTACTTCAGTTTACTACACACAGACCTGTCACTGCTCCTTCACCCACATTCAGGTAGTATTGTTTCATTTCGGGTTTTAATTATTTTTAACTCATTTCTTCTTCTTCTTTTGCAGTGAAAGTGTACAAGGCTAGCCTGGTAACGGTAGCCATCTCCTTGCCTAGAAACTACAGAAATACACAAGCAAAAGTGTCACCATATGTATTGCGTTTAGGAATGCAACAACACTTTGCAGTTGCGGTGTATTAAAATGCATTATGCTATTAGTAATGTGGCATGGTTAACCCTTTAATGGCCACACTCAGAAAGAAAGCATCGCATTTTATATTAGTTTGGCACAATAATAACAATAAATTACATTTTTTATGCAGCAAACCTATAGTTTTTTAAACATAGGCCTCTTTCAAACAGTGAAGATATTTATTTATCGTAAAACTTTAAATACTTAAATAAATTAGTAAAATCAAATACAATTTGCACTTAAAATTTCTCATAGAGAACCATAAAACATCCTCAAATGTGTTTTAGTGCAAAAGAACCATCTCCAGTTAGTATGACTTTTGCATATATATATACATTTTTAGCACACCCTTCCTTAAAGATATCATCATTTTAAACTGCTGCTAACACAACATCACTGGACGGCTCAACATGCTTGGAGGAGAACTAACTGCCAATTCTGCTGTTTCAGATGAGGGATGGGGGAGATATAGCGCAGTCCTGGTGTGGATTGGTCAGTCAAACCCATTGTGATTGGTTAGTGGGCTCATTTGCATATTCCAGCCTATTGGATTAATAACTACCAAACTAAATATTGTGCATCCCTAACTAGGGTCATATTAGAATACACAGTAAGCCCTGTTTGCTTAATGTGTACTGTTGCACCCATATCTCAAGCCACTGGCTGTAATCTGTGGAATTCTGATCACAAGCCTGTGATGAAGCTCATTTTTTCCTGTGGTTTCTCTCCTTCTCTCTCTCCATCTCCCTTTGTGTGGTTTGGACTGTCGGCTCGTAAAAACAAGCCCCCTTTACGAGTACTCGTGTCAAGAAAACCTCTGCGCGATATATAACTCTCATGAATCAACTTCTCATTTCCAAGTATCTGGAGCTGTTTCCTGGCTTCCCCTGGCTGCTGTCATTCAGCCCAGATGAAGCTCCTCCTGAGACACCGCACAGAGTGACCGCAAAACTTTCCCCTGCACTGGAACACACCGAGCACTTTATCAGGCCTTTCATTGGTACCAGATGGAAAGATCCTTACAAAAGTGCTTGCTATCTCGCTCTCTCTCTCTCTCTCTCTCTCTCTCTCCCCTTGCCATAGTGCCAGCCATTTGCATGCATTATCTTTCTCTCATCTGTGTTCCCTCTTTCTCGTGGCACAGTTTGCAGCCCATAACACGTCCTCCTCCCTTCCTTTCTCCTTTCTGTTCAGTCACTTTGGTCAGCCATTGAAACTGGTGTGACCCGGAATGTCCTAATTCACTTCTCACATTACTCAAGGAAGAATGCGGCGGGGTTTCGTGACAGTGCAAATCTGTAGTTCCCTTTCTTACTGTAACTTAACACTCACAGGCGTAGCTCGCGAGTGTTTAAGGCTCTCCCTGGGGACCAGCTGGCTGGGAGTGGGTTTGAAGGTGCTTTTGCTGAGTTGCATTGTGCTTTCGCGATGGCCTGAAATTAAAGGCCTGAGCAGCGCTGAGAACCAGTTGGACCTGTCAGTCTGCTGGGGTCATTCCATAGCAGTGGCCACCTGGTCTTGTCAGTACAATGCTTTTATTATAGTGCATAATTAATTTCCATAATGTCATAGTATACACATTTTTGCCATATTTGGCCATAACTGGTGTTATAAACTGGACACCAATAGCATAATTAGATATATTACTCATGACTGGGTGGGTGGGAGGGGGTTGTTAGGCGGTTAAGTCGAAACCTAAATTGTAGAGTGTGTATATGCAAAAAAATTGCTTTTACATAATTGAAAGCAGTGATTCCAGTCTTTTAAAGTAAATGTTTTTCCAATTTGCAGCATAATTAAGTGGTTGGGATTCAGAATGGTGTGATGTGAGGTGATTAATTATCATTATAATCTTTATATCTGTATATGTTAATTAATGTATAGACTCAAATTTCATTAAAGTGGTGGCAAATGGAACCAGGAGTCAATGACTTCTACACAAATTTGATTTACTATCCAAAATTATTTTTTATTTTTTATAATAACCTTATATGTAATGCTGATATTGCTAAAATCATAACCATTGCTTTGGGGACTGTTTTGTCTAACAACACTCCCCTTGCACCGTTTTGGGTTTTTAAAAATATACAAAACCTTCTTCGACCGTCAGTGTCAAAATGCATTCATAACCAATTAATGTGAAAACTTTAGTTGTGGGGCGGCACGGTGGTGCACTGTCGCCTCACAGTGAGAAGGTCCTGGGTTCGATCCCCGGGTTGGCCACAGGTGCCTTTCTGTGCGGA
>JBBPDA010000039.1:837931-876154 GCA_037974385.1 Arnoldichthys spilopterus | reverse complement strand
GTCAGCTGGGATTGGCTCCAGCTTCCCCGTGACCCAGAAACGGAAGAAGCGGTTGGAAAATGGATGGATGGATGGAACTTTCAGTGAAGAGTGCAACACTGGTTTTTCTTGGTGCCTGGTTTCTATCGGCACCACTGTGACATTACTGTACGAGCGAACATTTGCCATCAAACTGCTCTGAATGCTGCAAAATGGGTGGAATTTCCTTGCAACACTCTTGGTGTGTTCTGCACTACCTGCCAAAGCCCTGTTTGTTCTGGCCTGTAATTCACTTTTGCCTGAAGCTTTCCTATCATAGTTTCCCTGTTAGCCATTATCTATTAGTTTATCTGTCTCACACAAGTACTACACACACACATACACAAGCTTGCACGCACAGACACACATTGCCAGAAGCAGGGAGCAGAGTACACTAGGTGCCCTTGACGAGACAGATAAGCTGGAGTAATATGATTACACGTCCCACATTGTGCAACCCATGACTCACAGCTCTACTTAACAGCTGTGATGGGGTCAGTCTGGCCAGGGAGAAGCGATTGCTGTTTGCAGGTCAGCGTGTACGCGTGTGCGTGCTTATGTGTGTGTGTGTGTATGCAAGCACGCACAGGCTATTTGTATGCCTGGGCATGTGTGTAGGCACAGCCCATAAGATGACTTTCCAAGCTTGGTTCTGCTGAATTAGCTGGAAGCCGCTTGCTAAGAAGCAAAACAGGCTTGCGTTTGCATCGCCAGCCATGAATATACAGTAATCACACACACACACACACACACTGGACAGGGATATAAAAGCTCTCATTCAGACCAGACATAATCACCTTTTTCAGCATTTTGAAACAAAGACGTGCGGTAAACAAAAAGATTAGTAATTGTTGTTAGTGCCTTGATTCTGCTACAAGAGCAAGACTAAGGGAAGATTAGGCAAGCGCCGATTGGCTAGAAACAGCTCGAGCCTGCTTATTGCAACATTACATCACCATGAAGGCCAGGTTGGACGTTCATGGCAGCCAGCAGATTGTGCAGTGACTACACAAACACCTCCATCTCCAAACAACAGAGCTGGACCCTGCCCCCGTGAGCGATATCTCCAGCGGATCTGCGCTAACCTTTCCTCATCACGGCCGTTAAACATTAAACCGCCCTTATCGCTGTTTCTGTGTAGGCCGCCGTTAACTGCAGCGAAGGAGTGCAGAGTCAATGTTTTATCAGCATGGCACTTTGAATAGCCTACACTACTGCAGAATAACCATTCGGTACTTTAGAAGCAAGATTCAGTGATATAATTTGTCGCAGATACATGCAGGAGAGAGTAGGCCAATGTTTCGTTGGCGTGTAACCACGGCCGGCCCAGGCCTTTATGAGGCACTAAGCAGAATTTTATTTGGGGGTCCCCCAACACTTCAGTGCCACCCATACTTTTTATGTATGATTTATTTATAGACTTTTCAACACAGAGGGAAAAATGTAAAATGTAAGTCATATTAAAGAAATCTTACAATCCAATAGGGTGAACATTTACAATATTTCCAGAGTAAATATTGAAACCAAGAGGGTAATTGAGCACACAGAGACACATGCAAAAAAACGTGAAGACAAAAAAAAAAATACACATCAAGAAATACAAAAAAAGACAGAAAAATACAAGAAATAATGATGAAGAACAAATAAAAAGACTCAAAAGACACAAGGCACTGTTGCATTTCAGGGGTTAGCAGCACCAATACTTTTACCTATTATCAGTGCCTAACCATTCACCCAACCATTCGATTAGTTGAAGCTGTGGTGATCACATCATACCACTGTCAGCCTGGTATTGTTTAATCCTTCTACTGTTTTTAATCAGTTGGCAAGAGTCACCACTCACAAGAGTGGTCTGGTGTTCATTTACACCTAAAAATTCAAAGTGAATAATGCTGCCTTTCTTTTTGATATAGAGGAGAGCACTGTAAAATAACATAAGTCTGACTGACTATGCTAGCATCAAAATGTACCTAACAGTGCACATGTGCATGTGTGTGACTAGCTTTGGCAGAGGCAGCAGAAACTGATTAATCCCAGTAGTATTTGCTAACCAGACAGTTAGCATATACACACCTACCTAGATAGAAAAGCCTTTTATTTCATAGTAGCCATGTAGAGCTATGATCACACCAAGTTTCAGAAGGATTAGTGAAGTTTAAGTATATGATATAGTCTGTTTAAAAAAAAAACTTTTCACAACATATAATTAGTAGCAATAGCATCGAGAAACATTGGGACATTAATATCCAGAATTCCTCATATTTCTAAATGAGTGATCCAGTCTCAAGGCATCTAAGTTCACAAAATAATTTTTGTTGGTGTATAAATGTAATATTTATAACATTGTGACTTTTTTTGCCTCTCAAATCCTTAAACTACTGAGTAAAATGTGTAAATGTGGGCCTCACATGCGACGTGCAGTCTGACAAGTTTAAATCTATACAGAGTAAACTATTGTATAAATCATAAAAATTGTAATAAAAAGGCCATTCTAAAAATTCCAGGTCAGTCCAGGTCACCTCCACCCCCCATATTGTCCTTTGGACAGTACTGGAGGTCGCAGGCCATGTCGTTCCATGTAAAACATGTGCTGTTGCCAAAGCTGCTGAGCTCAAAGTGTGTAAAGTAATTGACAGATCTGGAGGTAAATCAGCCTGGTTGCGCGGACTTACTGTCACTGTCAACAGTCACACCTTGTCCCTGGGGCACTCTGACCCTGTTTTAACAGCCCTTAGTCCTACAAGTGGTCAATGCTGTGACAACATGGCAAGATTATTTATGGGCCTGTTTCACATGGTGTGTCGAAAAACAATAAAAGTCAGAGCAGGCGCATTTCACAATATGGGATATGATCACAACAATGAAGTGTATTAGCACCGTCTGGGGGGGGTGTCTGGTTTACACATGTCTACATATGGAATACATATTTGTACAATTAGAGAAAAAGTACAGTTATGTAGTCTATACCTGAAGCCAGTTCTCGTGCATGCACCAAAAATTCAAACGCATAAGACTTCAAGTTGAATTTAAACTCACATACAAGGCTGCAATTATAGAAGTGCTTCTCATTCTTGTACCCAACCCATCCAAACCCCACCCCTCTAAAGTGTGTTTTGGAATCCTGAGGAAAAATGAGGCTATTCCTCTCCAAGAACCGCTGTTATGAGGTCCAATCGAAATCATGCCAGCAGTTCAGAAACTAGCTTAATTCCCTTTTTTCCCATGCATCATTGGCAGAACAGTCCGCTCTTACTTACCCACTGGTGTAGTTATGGCTTCTTTTTTGGCTGAATACTGTGTTTATTGCTGTTAAAAGAAATTATCCTCATGTGAGTCTATATAGAAACTGCCAGTGGAAGGGTTGTTGTTTATTTCCCCCAGAAAAAAATGAAATATTAAAAAAAAAAAAGTAAGTAGTCTTGTTAATACAAGAATCTGTTTGTTTCATTGTGTTTACTTATTATTTGAAGTGTCATTAAAAATACATAGACTACTAAGTTGAGGTAACGTAAGGTAAGGTAAGGTAAGATAAAAACTTTATTAATCCTAAAGGGGAAATTCCTGTGCTCATTACATGCTCATTGAACAAAGACAGAAACAGAAGTGAAAACAAAGCAGAAACAGAAATATAAAGTTAAAATCAAAAGAACTCTATGGGAGATGCCAACCCTCCTTGCCATCACAAAATATCAGAGCTAGTGTAGCATTTAGTCCAATGATGAAGAACAACAAACCAGAGCTTCAGACCTTGGTGGTAGCATTGCTGGGAATCAGATGTATACAGGCATATACAGTGACATAATGACGTGGCTCTTTGGTGGCACTCTAGCCCTTGGAAAAGCCAACCTGATCTTGGAAGGTTTGCAAGTTAAACCAACTGGCTTGGTGGAAAAGGGGTTTTATGACTGGGCTTTTACAGTAAACAGTTCTAAGGATTTTTGAAAGGAACTTCCCACCGACGACGTCCCCCGAGAAGTAAAGGCCTTCATGGGATTATGTCTCTTTGCATTCACTCTGGTCAATCTGCAATCGCCATGCACTTTCACCTGGACCAGTAACCATACACTTACGTCACTTATGGTCCCTTTAGTGAAAAAAAGTTCTGACCCTGAAAGAGCTAAAAAGTTCCTCAAAATGTCATTCTAAGAAATATAAGCATTCTCATTTCCTGCAGTGGTAACACACAAAAATGGGGGAACGGTTTTCCAGTTGGAAAGCGCCTATTAAGTTATTTGAGTATCTATGTGAAGACCTACTTTTATGCAATTACTATGTGTTTATTTTATATATTCTTGTAATATTTTTGCCGTAGCAAACCATGGATATTAGAGTTATTCCCCCGTCCATTTTTTGATCGAATTCATGGATCATGGCAAGACTGTTTAGCTCCTGAAGGCGTAACCAATAGGAGATACTACAAAAAAAAAATTTCAATTATTTTCTGTTTCAAGAATTTAAGCTTAAAACCACATTTCTAATACATAAAAATTAACTAAAATCTCAAACAAACGTGCTTTTGAAGTTCTCAGAAATCAGTAGGCCTTCTCTGAGGGACAAAGTCCTGAGGGTACTTCTGACACACACATGCAATCGCAGTCCTGCAGTGTTGCCTTTAAAAGCGTTTGTGTGTGAGAGAGCAGGGATAAGCCCGTACAGGACTGTGAATGAATGGCAGCAGCAGCAGCAGGTTAAACAAATGAGCGCTTGTGGCCTGATCACAGAGGGGGCGGGGCTAGAGCAGGAAACAGACAGGACAGCTCGAGGCCTCGCTGACTCAGCATTTCTGCTTGGCTTATTTCAATCAGTCTATTTAAATAGAGCCATGCCGTGTGAGTACACACACACACACACACACACACACACACACACACACACACACACACATACACTCGCACTCACAAAATAGCCCAGAGGTGCGTCAGAGCTTTCACAGCTGACTGGCCTGAAATACGTCTGTCAGGAAAGGAGGAAGCTCAGCATGGGGGGGGGGGGATGGAGATAGTGGGAGAGCAAGGGAGGTTGTGGCAACAATGGTGACTAAAATCAGAAATAACCTCACAGTTTAAGGTCGAGAGAAAGGCAAAACAAAGAGCCTTTCACTCCTCTCCCAACTCGCCCAACTAGTGCAGCCTGCCAGTAAGTGAGGTCAAAGTTCAAATGAGCGCTGGGGCCCCTCCCCCTTCCACCCTCCCCCTCTGGTTAATATTTGAGGTTGTGTTGAGGCATGCGTCCAGATGTCTCTTCTCATCCCTCCTGATTCATTTTTCTCTTTTAAGGTATTGCGCAGCAGGAGCCAGGGCAGGACTGACCTAGATTAGAGGAGGAATGAAGCCCCCACGGGGTCAACAACAGGCAGGGGGGTGGGGGTGCAGACGGGACAGGGCCAAACAGGCCTTTCAAAAATCCTCTTTAATCCTACTAAACAAGAACAGACCAAAAGAAGTGCCCTTCATTCCAGTGACGTCGTTCACTTTTACTTGTGTGAAAATGTGCTGGCGTCGTAAAAAGGGCAACGCCTCTAATGTGTCGAGCTGTTCATAAATGAGGGCGGCAGGCAGGTGAGGTGCTATTAGCATATGGCCAAAGGGTTTTAGTGTGTATTCCATCCTGGCACATTTGCCAGTGAAAGAGGCAGTTTCAGGTGCCTTAAAAATAGAGGCTGAGAATGAAGAACTGAGGAACTGAAACTGAGACTCCAAACCAAAGGCAACAACAAAAGAGATGAGGCAAGGCAGGAAAAGAACAGACTCGCCATGGCTCTGTATTTGCATCATCAACAGGAAGAAAAGAGGAAGGCCAGTGTTACATCTACATTTCATGCGAAAACGTTGTCCCTTGAGAATTTCTTCGTCTTCATCTAGAACTTTCTTCTACTGCTCTTCTTTTTGGTCTTCTTCTTCTTCCTCCTCTTCTTCTTCTTCCTCTTCTTCTTCCTCCTCTTCTTCTTCTTCTTCTCCTTCTCCTTTATCTTGTTTTCTTGCTGTTCTTCATATTGCTTTTTTATTCTGGCACTTGTTTTCCTTCACTTTCTTCTTCAACGTTTCCTTACTCTTCTTCTTCATGTCTTCCTGACGCTCCCTTTCTTCTCCTTTTTGTGTTCTTCTTCGTGCCTAAACTTCATGCACCAAAACCTGCCCA
This sequence comes from Arnoldichthys spilopterus, assembly GCA_037974385.1. Classification (NCBI taxonomy): domain Eukaryota; kingdom Metazoa; phylum Chordata; class Actinopteri; order Characiformes; family Lepidarchidae; genus Arnoldichthys; species Arnoldichthys spilopterus. The sequence continues at coordinate 869,998 of JBBPDA010000039.1, read as the reverse complement.
TTGAGTGTCCTTTAATTCTTCAGTTTGGCTTTTCATCTTCTTCTTCTTCATCTTCTTCTTTCAATTCTCCATCTTGTTTTCCTGATGTTTTTGATCTTGTTCTTGTTCTTGACCTCATTCTTCATGCTTGTCTATTTCTTGTTTCTCTGTCTCCTCTCCATCTTTTTCTAGCTCTGTTTCTTCATCATCTTTTTTCTCTTCTTCATATACTCTTCTACTTCTTGCTATTTATCTTCCTTCATCCTCCTCCTCTTCCGCTTCTCGCTCTTCATTTTCTCCTCATGCCTTTCTTCCCTCGTTTCTCTCTTTGTACTGTAAGATGGCTGTGATGTCTCTTGGTGGATGTGTCTGAATCAGGCTTGTTGAGGTCACCCATCTGCCCCGTACATAAAGGCCCATTCTTACCGCTGGCCTGCATGTCCACGGCTTATCAGGAGGAAATGGCCAGCAGCCTTTCACATGAGCCTCCGCCGCTCCGATACCGTCTGCAAATCTTTTTTTTTCTTCCCTCTGCACAGATCACCATGTTCTTTCTTCGCAGGCCCCGCCCTGTGCTGTGTCCTTTCCTCCACGAACAATGGCGCTTCTCTTCGTTCAAAAAGAGAACCCGATATGGTCCCGCGCAGGCAGGCCGCTCGCCTATGGTCCAAGGCAACCGGATCTTGTGAGAGAAGAGGACCCACGACTTCACAGTATATTGAATGACCGGCATATTCACCGGCTCTGTGTGAGTAGGAGAGAGGGGAGAGAAAAAGCGAGAGGGAGATGTATGCGAGTGAGACATATGAGATAAAGAAAGGAGTGCAAAGTGTGAGTGTATACATGTGTGTATGGGGGTGGGGGAAGTGTGATGGTGTTATTTTACACTCTTTTGGAGGTCACAATAAGCAGAGACAGACACAAGGCCACTGGGACGATAACACAATTTGGGCTTCACTCACTTCACATTGAATGGAAATTAAAGGAGTAGATTCCTCCATTTATCCCAAATGGAGTCAGTAAGCCAAGACATGTTTGGGGCCTGGACTTTGCTTCTTTAGTTCTGCACAGGATCTATAAAGCTAATGTAGCTAACAAGCTATTTAGCAATTGGTACTGTGTCCCAAGTAGTGAGAGGAAATATGGTACAAATGCTTGGGCATTTGTTTTTTTTGGTGCCACATTGCCCTGGTGCTTTATTGTGGTTGACAGATGAGATTCTATACAGTGGGGAACAAAAAACAAATGAACGAAATGAAACAGCTAGTTGCACATATGCTGTTTACAGCCAGCCAAAGGTTTCAATGGGGCCAGGCAGAGTAATAGTCTATTACAGGCTATTACTGTTTCTATTTCAGTATAAGAAATGTCTGCCATTTACACTTCCCAACCAGAAACTCTCACTGAGAAAAACAGGAAACAATGAAGCCAGCAACAATAACAAGCAGGAAATTACAAGGAATTTTAGAATAAAAGTACCACAAATTACATGATAGCAGGTTAAAACATAATGAACAGAACATAATAATAATAATAATAATCTCAAGATCGTTTTTATAGATAGCAGTGTCATCATGGGACATATCCACTCCTTCAGAACATTAAATTAACATGTAAAGGCAGTAAAGATGTTTTCTTTACTCTCATCGGGAATTTGGATAAAAACTGATGCCAAGAAAAAGCTCCAGGTGATGTTTTTATAATGCCATCTGGATGTGCATACAACCAAACAGAAGTCATAAATGCCCATGTGGATGGTCAGATTCATTCCAATGCACAAAAAACTTTCACTTTGCCACCTCACCTGATGCCACAGACATCAGAAAAGCACTTGATTCAGACATCCATCTGGACTCGGCTTTAGGCATACAGTGCTAATAAATGGTGTAAATGCTTCCCTCACATTAGCTTCATAGCTCCAGCACAAAACAAAGCAAACTCCAGAAAATTAACTTCACAGGTTGACTGTATTTGGGGTTAAGGGAAAACTGCAGAAGTTAGAATTTTTGCCATACCGTCACTTTAAATTACACTGAAACCGACTACAATGTTCTGCCCAGTTTTAACCGGACCAGCGCGTCTCCCAGCACCTCCAAAATAACATCATGTAGCCACAAGGGTGGATAGTTATTGGAGTGTTCTTGAAGTCTCTCTCTCTTTCTCTCCCTCTGTCTCTCTAGCAGCTGTGTGGAGAAGGGAGCAGGCATTTCAGTCACGCAAAGGTGAAGGCTCGGTCAGCCGTCTGTACCCGAGAATTTCACACATGCCGTTCAGACAGTGAATCAGCGCCTCAGTGTTGGACATTACAGAGCATCCACCTCTCTACACACTCTCTGTCTGGAAGAGACACATGCAAAGACACTCTTTCTAACAGGTACACGTAAGTTCACCACAGTGTGTACACAAGGGCATCACTTCAAAAGTTTGCCACATTGGCTGACAGGGTTTGACCCAAGTTTAGCCTGTACTGGCCCTATGACCACTTCACATGAAGCCATTCCCTTCGTCCTTAGCAAATCCAGTAAAGCCACAGTGGATTTGAACATTAATGCTAAAGCTAGAACCCGGCCTAGGCTGCTGTTCAGAAGAATCCAGGGCTGCAGTGATTAGGCAACTTAAATAGGCCCCTATTACGACAGTTACCATTGATTCTGATGTTCACTATTAAAAACAAATCCTAACATTTAATTAGAATTTCTCCTACCCAAACTCTCTATCTAGCTAATATGTAAAATCCTTAGCAAATATGTAAAATAAATAAATAAATAAATAAATAAATTGCTGAGAGGTGTTAGAGATTTTAACATTGACACAATTAAGGCTTTTATCAGCTTGATTTGGAAGAAAATGCTTTCTTGAGTGTTGCTAAACTTTCACTTTCATTTTCACTTATAAAAGCATATTCACCAAACATGTGATTTTGCACTGGTTTGATAGAACTACAGTTTGTCTTATAGTAGATAAAAGCTGCACTGTGTATAGACAAGAGAACACTCAGTCCAGTAATGGGGGCCTAGCACATAATTACATACAGCACATAATGTGACCACCACAAATATTTAAGTTTTTTTTAACTGTGTCAGTTGCAGAGCCCTCAAAGATAAACGTTTACAAAATTTGGCATGCTTCCAAAGAATGTGGTGGTGATGCAGTGTGTCAGTTTTGTAAAACTGAAAAATGAAAAACTAGATTTTTGCACTGACATTAGTCCCTGGGTGGTGCTTCTCCACAAATGAGTCTTAATGAGCTAGGATCATATGATTACTAGTGGCTTTACCATAATTTTTGGCTAAATCGTTGTCAAGCAAAATTGCCTACTCAACTTCAGGGGTGCTAGGCAGTAAGAATTCCCAGCCCAGGCACTAATGAGATACCCTTGAGCAAGGTACCGTCCCGCAACACTGCTCCCTGGGCGATGTTGGTAGCTGCCCGCTGCTGCATGTGTGCATGTGTGACGGGTTAAATGCAGAGGTCACATTTCGTTGTGGTGCTTCTGTTTGCCTTTACAATAACTTCACTTTCTAAACCATCAGTTTAAATCTTGATTATTATATTTCATTCTACACTGTATATGTTATTACTGAAGAACAATTATAAATACAATTCTGAACTTTTAAACACTAGTGTATATCATTTTTGTCATTCTGACAGATTGCAGTACGTTACAGGAAGTGTAGAGGGCGATATAACATCTGTTGTTTTTACATTTACATTTACATTTACATTTATTCATTTGGCTGACGCTTTTATCCAAAGCGACTTCCAGGACAGAGGAAACAATCAAGCATTCGCATTGCATAGAGTAACACTGTGGTGGTGCCACAAGAAGACCAACACATTTCTCGTAGTTGTAAAAAAGAAATAACAGACACAACTACTATAATACATACATACGCCAAGTGCTTATACTACTACAGACAGCAACTACTGCAATAAATACATGTGCCAGGTGCTTACACTAACTACTACATTATAACAGTTGACAAGTGCTACAATAAAAACTACAGTTAAGACTAAGTGGAGCATTATTTTCTGGATGACATCTGGTCGGTTATCGGGTAGCAATAGTTCATATGTGACCACTGTGCTGAGGTGGGTGCGGAACAGTTGAGTCTTGAGTCGCTTCTTGAACGTTGAAAGAGACTCAGCTGATCTTGTGTCACTGGGCAGCTCATTCCACCATTGAGGAACAATGAAGGAGAAGAGTCTGGAATGGTGCTTGATACACCGAGGGGATGGAATCTCCAGCCGCTGTTCCCTTGCTGATTTGAGTGACCTGGTGGGTGTGTATGTCTGGATGAGTGATTTCAAGTAGCCAGGAGATGATCCATCGATGATCTTGTAGGCGAGCATCAAGGACTTGAACTTGATTCGAGCGGAGATGGGGAGCCAGTGTAGGGAGCGAAGTAGTGGTGTCACGTGAGCGTTTTTTTTTTTAAATTTTCAACCAGCCAAGCTGCTGCATTCTGAATCCTCTGGAGTGGCTTGATTGAGGTTGCAGGTAGACCGGACAGCAGCGAGTTGCAGCAGTCCAGGCGAGACATAACCAGTGCCTGGACTAGTAGTTGTGTGGCGTACTCTGGAAGGTATGGTTTGAACTTGCAGATGGTGTAGAGAATGAATCTGCATGACCTGCGTGTCCCTGTTTTTTATGCAATTTATAAGAGACCACATCAAGCAGGCCAAGAGAGAACAATGACTAAAGGTAGAATAGTCAGATTAGCCAATAAATTGTATAATTGTATATATAGAAATGAACACTAGTCTCAGCATTAGAAGAGTCACTCATGAGTCTCTGTCAGTGCTGGTGGAGGAGGAGAAGGAACCATCCATTCTGCTTCAGATAACAAGAAGGTCAGCCATGTCCTTGTTTACGTTTTGGAGCTGTAACAGTGCTACATCACACCATTGAGTCAAGTGAGGCAGGAGGAAACAGACACACACACACACACACACACACACACACACACACACACACACACACACACACACGCACACACATATATACACAGTAGGTCAGATGGTAAGGGGAGTGGCTGAGAATGCTCAGTGGGACGAGATGCTGCGTGAGAAGAGAGATAGAGGGATGGAGGGATAGAGAGAGAGAGAGCAAGAGAGAGAGGGAGAAAGAAATGCACACTGGCACTCCCATCTGCTGATGCTCTGTAGGGCCTCCGGCACTTTCCATTCAGTCTGCTGAGCCTGAGCTATCCCATCATGCATTGCTCCACTGCACAGAGATTTACTGTATACACACGTACACCCACACACACATAGACACGTGCACATTAGAGCTGAATGCACATACGCTATATGTACATTTTGCAGGGCTCTTTGTAAATTGCACATTTACTCTTTGCACATATTAGTATTGTGGTATAGTACCATGCAGTAGCGCCCATTAGTCCAATAAAAAAATTGTGCAGTTACAACTGTCACAGTTAAATTATACCTGACCTATATTGTAAATACCCTTTATTTATTTGTCCCTATATTTAGCTCATATACAGAAGATATTCACAATAGAGATTTACTTGTCATATCAACTCTTTTACCATAATAGGTTACTAATAACACATACTAGGGATGCACAATAATATCAGAATGATATCAGTATCAGTAGATATTTGAAAAAATAACAACAGCACTTTGACCAATATTTCAGATGTGTTTATGATGATGCATTTATTGCACTCTGGCAGACCAGAATGTTTGGAATGTTTACCTCATTTTTAAGCTTAAGAAAACAAATATACGTTCTATGCAAGTTCTAAGTAAATATAAATAATTTACAGTTACATATATTTAATCTGCTCATATATTTGCATACAATTAAATATTTCAAAATGACATGTAAATATATTTAGCACATAGCCAAACATTGCACATATTCTTGTGGGTATAGTTAGAAAATAAGTCACTTTCACTTTCACAATAAAATATATAAAATAGATGCATCATAATATTATCATTTTATTCAAATACCTGCAAGAAAACATTTTCATTAAAAACCATGATTTCAGATTTTAAAATGTGAATATTTGAACACTAATGTATATTGTACATTTACCTTTATGTGTATTTTTTGTTGTTCATTAATGCAAGCATCAAGTGTACTTTGTGTACTTGGCCAATAGAGTAATCAAAGCTTATACCCCAACAACTGCAGAGAAAAGTACATGACTGTAGTAAAAACAGCAGTAGCAGCCATTGTATCTGTATTAGTCCATGTTTACATTGTCATACGCTTTAGAAACCACATCAACAAGCCGATAAGAAATTACTGAGTAGCGGTTTTAGGGCTGTGTATGGTGATTTTGGCTTGCTGTTTGTAGTATGGACGCACCATTGTAGAAGTTGTAGGCAGATGCCATTAGCTAATATTTTTCATGCACATATCTGCTGATACTGATACAACAGACATTTTTTAAAAATGTAGAAATGGGGAGGATGTCTCCCTGGACTGATAAAACATACATTTACACCTTACATTTATTCCTACAGGCTTAAATTGTACATTAAACTGCAAAAAAGTAAAACATTTTATCATTCCAGCGCCTTCCGATCACATGGGCAAGTCCCTAACCACTAGGCTACCACTTCTGCTTCCAGAGTGTAAACACTCTAAATTAAAGATGAGTTTGATCTGTCTGATTCTGATATTATTTTTTCCAGAAAATATATGCCAATACTGATATAAACCTGATAACATTGTGCATCCCTAGTTTGTATGCTAACAGAACATGCTAGCAGCTACGTCCTTGTTAGCTACATTAGCCTTGTAGATATAGTGTAAAGCAAATTTCAGGGAGCAAGCATGCCTTGGCTCATCGATTACATTTGAGGTAAGGGGGAAATTGTGCAAATTTGTTCACTTTAAAACTATTCTGAGAGTGTAGCCAGTCGAACAGTACAATTGGAATGACCAACAGTCCATGTTGCAGTTCAGTGCACATCATATAAAGCGCACACCCATTAGTGAATGCGCGACTGCACATGTGCATAGTGCTCCATAGAGGACCAGCAGCAGACCTGCTGACACAAGCAAACACTGCAGCCGGCCTGGAATGAGTGATTACTCATGGAAAACTACCCTCCGCCTCCCTCTGACCCAGCCATTGATGCACTTAACATATTTTCCTGTTAGAGGCCCAGCCAGCCAGCCAACACACATACACACACACACACACACACACACACAAGGGAGAGTCACATTTTTATGCCTCCTTTCTGAGTCCTTAACTGCAGTCTGACAGGTTTTCTCTCTTGTTATACCACCCCCCACCCCGCACACACACATACACACACACACACACACACACCATGTTTTTATGCTTCCTTTTTGGCCCCTTAACTGCAGTCTGACAGGTTTCGCTCTCACCTTGTCACATACACACACACTTGCCCTCAGGAACCACCCTCCTTCTTGCCATTCACTGCTGGCTAAGAGGTGAGGAATGCTTTGTGCTAATGTTTATCTGTCTTGCCCTGAGGCCGTGTGTGAGATGACATGGGATAGGCTACCATTACAGCATTATCTCAGCCATCGCCATGCTTGTGTCCAAATATACACACTTTTTAGAATTATAAACTATGTTGTAAAACAGCCCCTTGATTTCTAAGTAAAGGCTATGAAGTTGGCATCTGCTCACCCATTTCCTCAAAATGGAAAACATCCTCAACATGATCAACACAAAAGCTATCTAATACACCTCTACTTAAAAAAAAGTTTTTTTGTTTTTTTGTTTGCACAATAATAAAATTAAGAAAACAAATGCAAGTGCTGGTGGTAGTGTGACTGGGGGGAGGGTGTGTGTGTGTGCCTGACATGTGCATGGAGACAAATAAATGGGGGGAATGTAAAATGCTAAATGTATAAATATAAATATATATGTTATAATTGTATTAATAATAATTTTTATAATTTTGTTAATTGTGTATTATTATTGTTATGAACAACAACAACAATAATAATAATAATAAAATGTAGAAACCACAGTGTAAGATGATATACATAAGAGTTACCCAGAGAGAGGAGATGGTCTTTGACCTGGTTTTTTGAAGCTGACGAGACTGTTCCAGTTTTTTAAATGAGGAGGTAAGGAGTATTAGATCAAAGGTGCTCGATGAGGGAGTGCAAACCATCTGAGTGAAGTCCTGAAAAAAGCTGTGTGGAGGTTATTAGACAAGTATCTTGTAGAGTATTGATGAACTTGAGATTTGTACTGAAAACTGTCTGGGAAAAAATAGAAAATAAAGTGAAATATTTGCAAGTGGTTCATGGTTACATTGGACTTTTGGTGCACTGAAGTCTAGAAAGCTTTCACTACGCTGACAAACCAAATTAAGAAATTATTTGGCTTGCCTTTTCCTCTTGGCTGCAGCCCGGTCATGCTTCATCCTATGTGTGCTTCCTCCAGCATCGAAGTGCTACTCTGTAAACAACCATAGCTCATGCTGTCTTTCACATCAGGACAGTGTGTTCAAGGTGAAACTCACCAGCGCCAGATTGGATAAAGTATTGTACAGAACACAGACTTCTAACAGCCAGCCAACACATTTCAGCATGTTGCTTCGGCAGTGGAAAAGCATGTCAGACTCATTTAAAACTCAGCTTTAGACAAAATGAAAGCAGACAAAAATAAAATCACCAAATGTAGCTAACATGTAATGCACTTATTAGTATCATGGACACTGTATAACTGAATTGTCATGCATTTACAGAATACGATTTTTGATTTTTGACACTGCATGACATCCTGTTATCCATAAAAACAGACAACTTATGTTGCATAATAGTAGGGATAATAGTAGTGGGGAACCCTCGGGGACTTCAACGAAAGCCTGGGAAATAAAAAATACTTCTGTATTATTAAGGCTAATAGGAAAATAACTGAATCACCATCTGCATGTGTTGTAGAAATAAGTTTTCATTATGTTTTGGTTTTGAAATATAGGGCTGAATTTACATTTGGCAGATGTTCTTATCCAGAGCTACTTACAGTGTAGGGTTGGGAGTCTTGCCCAAGGACTCTAAGTGTCCCAGTCTTCTATTTTGAACATCTAACACAAAGTGTAAGGTGCAAGGTCTAACTAACATTTATGGGCATGTCCAAATCCATTTAGCTATTTTGATGACAGAGATGTGTTTTGGGCTTAACATGCAATAAACCAATCAAAATGGCACATCACCTTATCTTTAAAATGCAGGGGCGCATGAGGTATGAGGTATTGCTATTATAATGGTGTGTTTATCTAGCAAACCAGATCGGTTTTTGGCAAGGAAAAGGATCTGCTTACTTGCAAAGTGAAAATCATTCATGAAAGCAGCACTGTTCCACCTAAGGCTTTCGAGTGCCATTAGTGAAATTCGAGCACGTACCTGTGCACTTGCACGTTACTAAAACACGCCACTTATGCATAGTTTAATAATACACCACTGACTTTAGACGTGGTTTTGGTCAAAAGCACAATGTACGTAATTTCACTGCCCTGCCTCACCTTATTTAAAAAAAAACACTACTCCTACATGCAGGAAACACATGCAAAATCATTTGTTATTTTAAAAACATGTGCACATGGCATGAAAATGAGGAATGTGCCGGGATGAAACTGGCAAAACCATTTTGCGTCACACTTTTCACTGGTGTGAAATAGGGCCCTGTGTGATGTAACATGGTGCACTTGCCCAGGCAGGGAATTGAATCCCAGTCTGATGTGGTGAAAACAATCACTACACCAAGTGTTGGGAAGTAATGAACTAACTGAACCAGTAGTTAAACTACATTTTTGCAGTAGCTTGCTGGTAGTTTAACTATATATATATATTTTTGGTCATTTTCTTTAATCATTGATTCTTTAAAGTAAATGCACGCCGCTTTGACCTCATTTCCTTTCGTTTTGAAGAAAGACTGCTCATGTGTCATATGAACAAGAAATTCTGCTCTGACTTGTATTGTATTGTATTATTTGTGTTTCGGTCATTGTTCAAGCTCGTTGTGTGTGCATGTGCATGCAGATCTGTTCCACCTAATACTTGTAGAGGAGCTGAGCTAAAGCAGAAAGAGAAAGTTTGATCGTGTTTGAAGGTGAAAAAGATTCGTTTAAAGTACTTTTTTTTGCAATACACTGGATTTGAGTGGCATTTGACCTTTCACTTGCATATTTAAAAATTTGTTTGAACTACTTGTTTGAAGCAGCTTTAGTTTCCTGAACTAGATTTCCTCTTAGGTTTACTTTGCTGCAGTTTAACTTCTTCCAGTAAGAAGCAGTTGGTTCTTGCAAAGCTATGCTTTCAAATTAGCTTCCCCAACACTGACTAAACCAACTCAAAGCACCAGTTTTTTTTTCTGCAGTATCTATTACTTTTTACAAGCTTCAAATATTAGTATTGGGGCAGTGATGAGTCAAACCCCAGCCCAGTACAAGTACCACTGAGGTACCGTCCCCAAGCACTGCTCCCCAGGCCATACCCACATCAACTGCCCACTGCTCCTACGTGTAAGTTAAGTGCAGAGGTTTCGTTGTGGTGCACTATGTGCTGTGGTGTGTTCACAATGACAAATACTCACTCACTTTGACTTTCAGTATTTAATCTCGAGCAGGGGTGCCCAAATCCAGTCCCGGAGGGGTGGTGTCCATCACAGTTTGTTGATTTTCCTGTTCAAACACACCTGGTTGAACCTTTTCATCACCAGGTTTAGTGAATGTGTTTAGGGAAGGAAACTACCAAACATGCTGGACACTGACTCGCCAGGACCAGATTTGGCACTGTTGTATTTTTTCTAATTTTGGTTGACCTTTGACATTTAAAGCCTCAACCGAAGGTCTAGATCTTGTAGTCTCAGTGTGGCAATAAGTAGTGGGGATATATTTGTACTTTGAAAAAAAAGTTCATTTGATATTACTTTGCAATTATTCCTGATCTACTATAAATGTACATCTCTGTAATTAAAATCTTTCCCCAAACTACTCCTTTCATTTTTCAGTGTATAAAGAGCCTCTCAGACTCATCCAGAGTCCTGCCGCAGGCTGTTAAACTGACTAAGCTCAGGCTTGACCAAAAGTTCAAAATCCAGTAATCTTATCCCAGATGATAGTCCTCTACAAGTGGCATTCACTCCAAGGCTTCTCTTAATCTGCGTCAAGGAAAACAGCTCAAAGCTGGTGATATCACTGTTTTGTTCCCACAAGCTCCGCCCCACAGCCTGGACGTTCAACATATGTGACGTTCCAGAGCCGCCCATAACTGACCTCAAATCAACCACAGCTGAAATGAGTCAGCCGTGGATGGCCCGGGCCTCTGAAGGACCCCTCCAGCTCGTGCTTTGATGCGTGCCGGTGTCAGCTCCCAGCCATGCTTATATTTGGAAGTGGATAGTGAGACACGCCCTTGGTCTCTTGTCATTGAACCAGATCCATCGGCTGTGGTCAGATGGCAGGGCCGCGCCCGAGCAACTGCGCCTCATCTCCGTTCCTGGAAATAAGATCAAGCTCCTTTGTCATTACATTTCCATTGGGGCCTTGGTCAAGGGGGCAGCTATACAGGCTTTGGCCGTAATGATTTTCACTGGGGCAAACGCTTATGTTGACAAATATACACAATTCCAAAAAAAGTTAGGCTACCCTATAATTTATATATATATATATATGGATGAATGGATGGATGGATGGATAGTGGATAGATAGATACGTGCATATTATCACTGATACATATCAATAATTAGATTTAATGCATATGGGTCAATATTATTATAATATTAAATATAGACAAACACACACATATGTGTGTAAATTCACACACACACACACACATATATATATACGTATATATCTGTGTGTGTGTGCATGCAGGTCATATATCCTTGAAGCTTCCCAGGAGCTCTGCAGGGACATCTGGGCCTCTCCAGGAGTCCTGAAACTTGGCCCAGTTTTCCCAGCATCCTCTGCTCCTCTGCAGGCTACCTGCTGTCCCTACTGAGTGACAGGATTAAGAGCCTGGAATCTTCCGGAAGACTGATGAGGGGGGTGGAATAGGACCATGGCCAACTTTTTTTAAATCACTCAGTACAAATGACTTCCGCTTTTACCTAGTCAAGCAAAATGAGCTCTCAGCTGTGCCTAAAAAATTACTGAACGACACCAATATCATTCATTTTAGTTTCTGTTAAAAGACGTTCGTTTGGAATGCAAATGATGTTCATTTGTGTGTGTGTGTTTTTTTCATCTTTCTTCTTCTAAACACCCTTTATCCCATAGGATTAAACAGGCCACATTTGTTTCTGTGCTTGCCTTTAACACTGACATATGTAGAAGAGCTTTGTTCTGATTGGCTGCTCTGTTTTGATCCTTTTGGTCTGGATTGAAAGATTCATTACAAACTCATTGTCAATGGGCGGGGCAAACTATTTTTTCTGACATCATAAAAAACAATGAATTCAACATGAACATTTTGGCACGTGAAATCAGACATATATATATAGATCATATCAACTGGAGAATAAATGATATGTTTAAAAATGTAACAGTGTTTCTGTTGTGGCCTGACCTGGAGGTGGTTAGGAGTGGGTTCCCATCCATACTTTGGCATTTCCCATCCAAAGGACTGAGTGTTTTTTGGGCCAGAATCATGTGTATAACTGTCAGAGTAGTTAAGTTTGTTAAGTTAGAGTCTGAAAAATGAACTGACAGTGCTTGAAAACTACATAGCGACAATTTTCTCTCACACATATACATATACAAATATATTACATAAATCTACATAGTATATATTTGGCCAGAAGGGCTAGACTTTACCTGCATCAATGAGCCTTCAGTGCCCATGACCTTTTCTCCAATTCACCAGTTGTACTTCCTTGGATCACTTTTGGTAAGTACTATCTACTGCAGATCTGGAACATTCCACAAGACCTTCTGTTCTGGAGATGCTCTGACTCAGTCGTCTAGCCATCACAATAAGGCCCATGTCAAAGTGGCTCAGATCCTTAAGCTTGCAAATTTTTTTCCTGTTTCCAACACATCAACTTTAAGAATTGATTGTTCACTTGCTGTGATTAATGATAAAATATGTCATTTATTTCTATAATTTTACTATTATTGGGTTTGTGTTGTGCAGTATAAGGAGTGAAGGTTGAGTGTTTTGGGTGAGGTTTAGGATAGGCTTCTTTGCTAGTTAGCTACTGCTAGCTTGACAGAGTGCTATAAAAAGCAATTCATGTTTTGGAGAATAAAAACTGCCCAATGGAAAGCTATGATTACCCCCCAGTTGGTGAAATCTATATCCGGGCCTGGTTTATGGTCCTGATATAGACCCTATTATAGGCTAAAGTGGTTTTTCTGTTGTTCATTCAAAGCAACAGTGGATAAAAAAGAAACTCTCGTCATCGATACTAGCGCGTCTTTTCTTAGAAATTACATACTTTAGCTATGGAGCTTTCTGTGAGTAAGAACACAAATGGAAAATAGCGCAAAAGGGCAACAGCTAGTCATGTGTGCAGTGTGTGTGTTGATGTGCAGGTGAGAGACGGGATGAAATGCGTTTGCTATTTCAGGGCATGCAGTGTGAATTCTATTGCCTTTCTTGTGCTGTAGATTATGGCTAAGCGTCAGGAGCCAAACACATCCAGCCTCACAAAAAAAAAACAGACTGCCCCCCTTTCTCCTCTACCCCCCCCCCCCTTCCATTTCCCTCCTTCCTAAACTCCACCAAGGGGTTTTCTAATGTTAGTAATACCCTGGATCTCTCGCTCTCTCTCTCGCTCTCTCTCTCCTCTCTTTGAACTGTGATGGAAAAAAGGGAGGGGAAAAAACACTCCATCCTGTGGGAACAGCTGTGACCCATCATCTGCGCAAGGCCGGCCCCCTTTTTCCCTCTCGCCTGGAAATAGGGCCCTTAATGGATCCACCACTCCAAGCCTGCGGTGTGTGTGTGTGTGATTATCTGTGTGTGTGTAGCACTGGACTTTGGATAGGGTTCCACTGGCCAGTTTTGGGGGAGGAACAAATGTGGCCCTGGGTTACTGGAAGTCTCCAAGTGTTCCCTAGGGCCAGGTGAGTGTGTTCTAAAACGAGTCAGAGTCTGCATGAGTGTCGAGACCTAGCATACTTGACCTTAAAATTAAAAAAATACCTCAAAGCAAAGGACATCGCTGCATCAGACCTGATATAGTAAGGCATCAATGTTGACGAGAGCCAGACTGGAAAATGAAAGGCAAGAAGAGGCCAGCGATGCTATCTGAGCAGGAGCTGGAGCACGCTTAATGGAAAAGCCATGTGATGGTCAAACAGCTGAATTTGCTTTAGCAACTAAATAGCAACTACAGTCCAGAGTAGCCAGCCATTTAATCATCAGAAACTCAAGCAGCGGCTGGACCGTGATGACCAAAATATTTGTCGTAAAATTAGTGCGGAACGAAGTCGCTTTGTGTAAGTGAGACAGAGGAAGATATGTGAGTGTGTGTGTGTGTGTGTGTAGAGAAAAAGAAGGGAGAGAGAAAGATAGAGAGAGGGAGGTAGAGAAGAAGAGGAATAAGGAATAGAGAGAGAGATTATGCCTCAGTGATCTTCCTTGGTTGTCTTTTTCCGAGTCTCATGGTTTGTTTCTTTAGTTGTTGTTGACAACAGTTCCTAAAACGCATTACTGACAGTCAGCAGACAAGCAGCTCTCTCTCTCTCTCTCTCTCTCTATCACACACACACACACACACACACACACACACACACATGCCCTGAAGCGTGTGACAAACATGGCCTAGTATCTCTCTCTCTCTCTCTTACACACACACACATACACACACACTCTCTCCATGTCTGTATCTTGCATCATGCGGGGTGGGGTGCTCTGAGGGAATGCAAGTCAGGATTACAGCCAGAGAGGAGAGACGCAGAGGAGGGGTTTATCACGCAACTTTCACAGCAACGGCCCTCTCTCTCTCTCTCTCACTCTCTCTCTCTCTCTCTCTAACTCCCTCTCCAACTCTTTTGGCTGCCTGCTGTGCACAACATAGCCTGTGTTTTGGCCAGGCTTGACAGGAGGAGGGAAGCAAAAGGGTTAGCAAATTTCTTTAATTGCCCTTCTTTTCCTCTGTGTCCTTCTTACTTTCCTGTTTTGTACCCTCTTAAACCCTTAGGGTCTGTAAATGTATCCATCAGTTCCTCACGCTCTTAACTACATAACAGATTAGTCTTGTCTTAGTTACTGATTCATGGTATTTACTGAATTTACAGTAGATGCTAAATCGTCCATAGTAGTTCATGAATAATTCATAGTAGATACTAAATAATTAATCTTAGATACTGAATCGTTCATAGTAGATGTGGGCAGTGGTGGCCTAGTGATTAGGATGCTGCCGTTGGGACCTGAAAGTCGCAGGTTCGAGTCCCGGCCCGGGCACTACTGAGGTACCCTTGAGTAAGGTACCGTCCCGCTAAACTGCTCCCTGGGTTCTGCTGATAGCTGCACGCTGCTAGATACTGAGCCATTCATATTAGATTCTGAGTCATTCATAGTAGATACTGAATCATTCATAGTAGATACTGAATCATTCATGGCATGGTACATGCTGAATAAGTCATAGTAGTTTCTTAATAATTATACTTGATACTGAAAAATTCATAGTAGATACTTAATAATTCATAGAAGATATTAAATAACTCATAATAGATATTACATAATACTTAGTAGTTGCTAAATAATTTGCAAACTGAATACTTAATAGTAGATACTTAATAATTCATAGTAGTTGCTGAATAATTTTTTAGTAGATAGTGAATAATTCATAGTAGTTGCTGAATAAGACACAGGCCTAAAGTTTATTAACTGAACTAAAGGACGAGAGTTTAAAGGGTTAAGCCACTCTGACGGGCCTAAAGTCCATTGTGCTGTATCTGACTCACCTCAAGGCCTATAATGTCTTGTATTGTCTTTTTATTCCGAAGCTGCTTGGCCTACCTTCCCACACAATCAGGGCAAGCCAGCATTGCATAATGCCTCACTGTATAAGCAAATCAAACAAATCATAAAAGCCAAATTAGAGCTGCTCTCCAAAAGGAAAAAGGGGGCAAAAAAGAAAAGAAAGACTCTACTCATAAACAAACAAACGTTGCATAAGAGTCAGCTGAATTCTCGTTAAAGTTGTTTGGGGGAAAGTTGCGCAGGGAGTACAGATACAGCCCTGCATTCCAATGAAGGCACGGCCGAGCCAAGTGCACGTCCTTCTCGGGGCCGGCCGTAATCTTCTCGTCCTTGGCGAATTGGCAGCTTGAGCTGTAGGTGAATGCAGGGTCATGCCGGCCTAGCTCACGTCACTCACTCGACAAGAGCTGCACAGCTTCTCCCTCGCTCTTTTCCTCCCTCTATCCCTCCATCTCTCCCTTCTCCATAACTCCATCCATCCCTCCCTCCCTGCACTTGGCTGCCTCCCAAATGTTAACTCCTTCAGCACTGCAGGGTTCTGTAGCTCATGGCAAGTTTTTCCTTTATTACACAACTACATTGGCAGTAAAGTTTGTCTTTGAACCTGCTATGCTGAATTCCAACATTTATTTGTTTCACCGTATGTGTGTGAACGTGTGTAATACTGGCTTTGCTAGTATTAATATTGCTAGGGGGCATTCATGGCCTAATGGGTAGTAAAATGGGTTTGTAACCAGAAGGTCGCTGGTTCAATTCCCAGCTAAATTGCTGCAACATTAATTACCCACTGCTCCAGGTGTGTGTGCTCACAATATGTTGTATTTGTATAACTGAGTATGTGATGAATAAATCCTAATGACTTGATAGTTATTTCATTTATGCCCAGCAGTTAGCCTACATTTATTATTAGCAAAAACACCCTTTGCAGATTAGCCTGTGGCAAATGTTGTATAGTACCACCTTAGGTTAACAATTAATACTTACTTATTCCTTCATTTATTTATTTATTTTCCTTTAATTTGTGTTTCAAAAAAGTCATACTTTTATTTGTTTGAACATCAACATGTGACCAAATGGCTACTATTAAATCTGTAGGTTTGAGAAGAGGGTGGACTTGAATTTTTTGGTTCCTCCCTCTCCCTCTATGCTGCGCTCCTGCCTTGCCTTCGAAGCCCCTCCCCTCAGACGAGGCTTCCATGCACCTAGTTATGCAGAGTTTAGCAACCAGTTTGCTTTCCATTAACAAAACATGAACTTAACTCCACACAGCTAGATATAACATATATTACAGATGCTTTTGTCCGTCTGTACTTTAGCTAGAAACTTGGTCAGGTAGAAATATAGTATTTGCACCTCTGGTATCTCCCTCCAGCTTTAAAAATGCTGCTTATTTTTACTTTTGTTTTATCTCTGGCTTGGTCTATTTCTTTGGGGTTTTTTTTACTTTTCTTCCTCTGTCTAAGCTGTTGTTGGCAATGGAGGAAGGAGGAGTTTGTGTTTGTGGGGGGTGGGGGTAGGGGGTTGGGGACACTGCCCACAACATGTGTAAAAGCAGTGATTGGCACTCCATCAAACACTCCCGCTGGCTCTGATTGGTTGTTTTTATTCGCAGTGGATTCTTTCAAACGGCATTAAGAGCACTCAGTGGAGCCAGATAAGCCTGATTTTCTCAGGCACTACTGTCAGGACACAATCTAGCTTGTAGTAATGTAGTGGGAAACCTGCCGTGCTCCAGTAGAACTGTGCTTTCATTGGAGGGAGTTTTTTTTTCTTCGGTTAAACCAAAATAAAAGAAAAATGACTGCATAATGGCTGACCTGAAGCTGAGTTATGCTAGTAGACAGCAAAATGACATATTGATTCAGGTCACATAGGTGCATTTTGACTTGACTTCACAGAAAACGTCATGTGGGTAAAGGGCATTTTCACTCCTCTGAAACCCTTAATAATGCTTGGCCTCCTTCCAAACAACAGTTCTCAGGGAAGAAAAGCAAGTGCATACCAAGATTTATGATGGGTCAGTGCTGCAGGCGTTGTGACATATTCTGAGAACGTACACACACACCAGCACATTTGCACACAAACACAAACACACACACACACACACACACACACACCTACACCCCCACAGCAACCAGTAAAAAAGCTCACCAGACAAGCCCTAAAGGAGTAAACACTAAAACAAAACATGCTTTTGTAATCGGATTCCTGAGCCTTACAACACAACCTGGCCTGGCTCGATAAGAGAACTGGTATCCATGGGAAAAGAAAAAAAAAGGAATCTGGCTATAGTGAAGTTGCGAGGTTTGAACCTAGCTGCACAGACATGTGCAAAGCTCATTGGTCACCAGGGGGATGTTTCTGAGAAAGGCCACAGGGAGGGGGGGCGAGTTTTTGCTGAAACCTGGCTCTATGTGCAATGGTCAAAGGTCATGGGGATAAATCTGGAGGCGAGACTCTGGCTCCTGATAGTGATCCAAGCAGTCAGCTGGCAGGACAGCGGTGGGGCGCGTTGCAGCCAGCTGATTTATGGAAGTGGAGGATGCACCGCAGAGCGGCACAGAAGGGCAAGGAAAGTTCCGCCAGCCTTGCTCCAGGTGGCCATTTTGGGACAACATTGCTATTCCAAGGCTCCGGCCTTACAAAGCGTTTGAACAGGAGTTGAGAAGGAATTGAGCAGATTCTGATATTTACATCACGCTCTGAGCTCATCTCAAGCAGGCGTTTCACATTTGACCAGTGAAGTCATGAAATCAGGGCAACTTTGCTAATAACAAGCTCTGCTTTCTGTCACTGTGGTCTACTTAGGACTTCTTCATTTCAGTAGTGCTGCTAAAGGGGAAATTCCACTGATTAGTCTAAATTTCTGCATAATTCAGTCGTGATGTAAACACATTCACAGTGGCTGAAATGGTGAATTGTGGAGAAATGCACCATCTATACAATAGTGGTGAATAGAACCAGGTGTCTACAACACAAATATATATACATTTATTCTCAACTCACCAGTAAACCTACAATTCTCTGAGTTTTAATATACAATGCTGATGATAGTAAAATAATGGTAAACCTAAAAATAAATAATCCAAAAAAACAATGGACTATTTTTGCCTTATAACGGCCTGCAATTATCAGACACCCCACCTCTCCTGGAAGTTCTGGGAGTCTCCCACATATTCACTGCAGCTCCCCGAGGCCCACAACTTATAAACAGTGTTCCAGGAATCTATTTTAAGTCATATTAAGGAGTTTAACAGATGTCACTTCTTCATTAGCATAGATAACGTCATTTATACTAGCTGGCTAGCTGCTCAGGAGATACTTTATTGATTGCCTACATGATAAGACTAAACTCCCTGTAAACTTGCTTTACGAATTAATATAATTAAAAAGCAGCTTCATAAGTTGCTATATATATAATATAATATAATATAATATAATATAATATAATATAATATAATAATCGTCTGCACATTGTCACTATCCAAGAAAAAACAACTATGTCCAAAATTATAAATTATAAAACTATAAAATTAATTCTTATGTAAATTAATGGAGGAACATTTTAAAACAAGTGGTTTTGGAGCATTTCTATTGGTCTGTTCATCATGAAAACTTCACACAGTGTGAGGGCCAGCTGCTGTATTCACAAAGATAAATAAAACTTGAAAATACAAAAATGGAGAAAAGTGGGGTTTTTTGGACATCGATGATATATGTCTGAATCATTAAAAATCTTAAAAAATAAGTTTTACACCAAAAATTTATTTCAGTGCTTATTTAGTTTATTCATAACCATTTTATGTAATAACTTTCTGTTGTGGAGCTTTAAAGCCATTAAACTCTTTGGACATCTGGTTCCATTCACCACCACTGTGCCAACAACCTTGACAAATCTCTCTAGAACAGTGCATTTCACACCTGATCACTCTGAATGACTTTGTTTACGGCTTAACAACTGAAATGTTGAGCATTTTTGGAAAGATTGGTGGAGTTCCCCTTTTTCATGAAGCCATTCATTCTTGTACTTTACAGACAGTGTATTTTATAACATCCTGTCTATCGGTGATAGTCGCTGATAGCGTATTGTAAAGCTTATAAAGGCAGCATTACAGTGAATGTTGGCTTTTCACGGATGTGACTTTGAGCCGGTGTGACGCGCTGATTCTTCCCCTTTGTTTAGCAGGCAAGGTCGACCATTTTGTGCCCTTTGCATGCTCTGTTTACATTACAGCGCATTCCTACGGGCATGACTAAGAGGGCGCCCACAGTGCAGAACATTCATGATGAAACGTTTTCAGGAATCCTCCTCAATTGCTTCATCTGGTTAAGCAACTTCTGCTTTTGTTTCCTCAACTGAAAATATGCGGTTGCATGAAAAAAAAAAAGTTTCACTCAAGAAAACCAGCTGCTATGCTGGCATGTGAAAGCATGTCTGGAGAGCGCCATTCTGTGCCGTTTCGACAGATCTTATCTGCTGTAGATGGATGGGAGTGGACGGCATGTTCACACCACACCTGGCAAAAAAAACAATCCAAAGCATGGGCCTAAACTGAATCCCTGAGAACTTAATTAGAGCATTACGGGAACATTTCAAAGGGCTCTCACACATTTTGACTTCTTTCCAACATCTCGACAGGCGGAAGAAGACTGGATGACCTCATATACGAGAAGACAGCAGGCCGCTCCAGGAATGCAGAAGTGAAAGTGGAAAAGTGGGGGAAAACATTTTGACCATGCTTCGGTCCTTATGCTGCTTCTCCTCGTAAAGCCCTGCCCACCGACCTTCACACGCCCACGTGCCGTTGCCAGGCAACCGTGCTTCGCTTCAAAAATGCCTCGTCGCCGTGGCGACGGAATGCTCACGTGGAACTGTTTTTTTTCTTTCTTGCTTTTTGTTCTCTGAGCGCGGGAAACGGTTCTTTGTGTTTTGTGTTACTCACAGGTGACTCGTAGCTGTGCACTAGTCAGCCATGACATTAACACCACTGACGGGGAAGTGATTAACATTGATCATCTTGGATGGGATATATTAAGCAGCAAGTGAACAGTCAGTTCTTAGAGTTGATGTGTTGGAAGCAGGAAAAATGGGCAAGCATAAGGATCTGTGGGCCAAACTGTGATGGCTAGACAACTGGGTCAGAGTATTTGAGGTGTTCCCAGTATGCAGTGGTCAAAACCTTCCAAAAGCTGGCTATGATTAAGTGGTATCAGATCATAGTCAGGGGGACCTACAAAAGGAATGAGCGGGACCTACAAAACACCAGGCAGGTTTTTTCACTGGAAAACGTTTTTACATATTTACAGTGACCTCACATAATAAACCATAATTGTGAAATGTCAGGATGTCAGTGCAACACTGATAGTTGCAGAACTGGTTCGTTTCTTTGGAAAGAGGCGCATGCGCATGAGTCAGCAACATCCTAACAGTTCTGCTTTCACTTGTGAGTTTTTTACTTCCTATACATCCTTGAGTTCATTTTTAAATGTTTAACTATAGCACTTAATATCTTGAGTTGCTGAACAATCTAACTATCTGTCTGTCTAGCAGAAAATAATACTAGTAATAGTACTTTGCAAAAATCTTAGGCACTTGAGAAAATGATTTTTAAAGCTGTGTGTCTGGGCAGTATTTCTCTCGCTCCAAAAAAGCACTACAATTAATACAGTAAACAGTAATGTTTGTGTGTGTCAGTGTGTTGGTTTTACCAATCCCAGAGCTCTCCTTATGGAAGCCTATCATTACTTGTAGTTTCCATTAAATCTCTGATTTGGGCTCAATCAGTCCTTCATTAGATAAAATAAGGTGCTGATGGAGCTTCACACATTCATGCAATGACTAGAGGCATGGATGAGAAATCTGAAGCCAAACCTGTTCTTTTACCCAGCTCACACATCAACTACTGTTTACACACAACAGCTCATCCTCATTGTTTTCACTGGCTTCTTGTTTGTTTGCATTGATTCAAATGTGAACCTGTGTTTTTGCTGCAAAAAGAAACTCATTGCTCAGAGAAATGGCTTTAATGTATTTGTATGCATGGATGTGAACAGTGGTTAGTTTTGGCCCCCCCTGCAACCTACCCTTGACCAATAGACTGCTTGAGTTAAATTGTGTCACCTACCTCATTAGCATGGTCTAGAGGAAAAATACAGACATAAATCAATAAAAGCATAAATAATTAATTGAATAAATAATTTATATAACCTTTTAATGAATTAATAAATTATATCTGCGCAAACTTTCCTTTGCTCTGGAATTTGATAGCAGTTTGCTTTACACTGATGATGCCTAACTCTGGCCCTGGAGATCTACAACCCTGCAGAGTTTAGTTCCAGCCCTAATCTAACATACTGATCCAGGTAATAAAGGCCCCCAAGGATGTCTGAATAGACTCAGGTGAGTTGAATCTGAACTCTTCAGGGTGGTAGACCTCCAGGACTGCAGTTGAGCATTCCTGCTTTGCAACAAATGACATTGTGCATTCTGATCTAAGGCATGAAACTCCTGAAGCACAGTTCTTGTGTTGATATTGACAGGCCATTCTTACATAACATCCTTCAGCACTTGGCAGCCCTGCTCTGCAAGTATGCTTCGTGTACCACTTTGTGGTTGAGCTGTTGTTGCTTCTAGACACTTCCACTTCACAAACATAGCACCTACAGTTGACCGGGGCAGAGCTAACTAGGCGGAAATGTCCCAAACTGACTTGTGGTGAAGGTGGCAGCCCATGACAGTGCCAATGTTTAAAGTCACAGAGATCTTCAGTACAACCCAATGTTCTGCCTTGTGTTCCTATGAAGATTGCATTACTATTTGCTTGATTTTGTACACAATAGCCACTGGTGTGGCTACATTATCTAGACCCAATAGTTTAGAGAGGTGCCCACATATTTTTGGCAATATCAAAAAATAGTTCTGCTGCATACAAGTGAAAGTCTGATTATGTGTAACTCACACACTGTGAAAAGGTCATCAACCCATTAACATACACACCAAGAAAAGTGTGGTGCAGACCTGTACCCAGGGGGGGTGCAATTAAGTTCTTTGCCTAAGGGCACTTTAGCTGTGAATGTGGGAGGTAATAAGCGCTGTTTACTCAATGACCCCTCCCACATTTTCTCTGCATGGCTGGGGGATTGAACCAACAACCCTTTGGTCTCAAGCCCTCCTCTCCAACCACTAGGCCATGGCTGTTGCTGTTGCTGTTGCTAGGCAGGTTGTGCCTTTGGTGCAACTGAATTAGTATGAACTGCACAGTAACATGTGCCAACATGTCTCAAGTGAGGTGGGTGGGGAAGGAGTTAAATGTGTTTTGACTGTTTCACTGAAGTGGAGATAACAGCACTGTGACGTAAAAAGGAGGAAGGCCTGAAGGGCACCACAAAGCCACAAGTGTTTCTCACCAGCTGGATTTTATCCAGGCCTACTTATCTATCTACCTATTTAAGAGTTTTTTTCTGTGTGTGTGTGTGTGTGTGTGTGTGTGGGGTGGGGGTGGGGGGTGGGGGGGTATATTAGAAGCAGCACCACTGAGTGGAAAGCAGACGTTTGGTCCAAGCCGCGTTAATTGATTCGTTCATCAGCAAAGTGTCAGTTTCATTCCACAGAGCTGCATATTGGGCAGAAAGACTTTGGTGGAGAGAGAAGGATGAAGGGAGAGAGGGCGCGAGACGCATTCTCTTCGAATGTCTTCTCCAGACTCTGCCTAGTGGTGATTACTTCGGAAAACTTGCATTACTTAACCCCCCCCTCCCTTTTCCTTCCATCACATTGGAAAAACAAACACGGTTACAGTCAGAGGCTTCAAAGCCCTGTGTGTTTCAGATAAAGACATCAAACGGCTCTTTCAGATGCAAATTGGTGTGGCAACGCTCACGGATTCGAAAATAAACATGCTTCAGCATTGTCACAATTATTCATCAGCAGAGCACTCTATACAATGAGAGAGGGGATTACGGGAGGAGAGGGAACAGCACTTGTTGGCTGAAGTGGCTGCAATGAGATAGGGCTAGAAAAGCATTGAAGGCCACAGTAGGGCCGGTGTAATACGTACACAATGCTGAACCAAAAATGCTGCAAAACACAGCATGCAAGCAGGAAGAAAAGGTTGCTAATTACTTTACTGTACCCGTTTAAAAAAGTCAAGGTGACATTCTTCTCAATTCCTGGAAGATGGAGGGAGGGAATATTAAAAAAAATATTATAACAACAGCAATGAACAAAATGTCGCTTCAAGATGGCAGGATTCACAAGTCACACCAGTAGATGTGTCTTTTGAATAGCAAACTTGCTATTTCAAGTCAAAGTAGCTCTAATCCACAACTCCCAGCTTGCTTCATTGATTGACCTCTAGGTTTCCTTTGATTATCTGTTTTATTATTATTAACTATTCATTCATTATTCAAACTACTATCCATGTTGGGTCACGGGGGAGTTGGACCCAATCCCAGCTGACTGTGAACCCAAGGCAGGGTTCACTCAGGACAGGAGGCCAACCCATCACAGAGCAACAGGCAGACAGAAAACCATTCACATACACACACACACACCAATAGGCAATTTATAGTATCCAGTCAACCTTTCGCAAGCCTTTGGAAACCAGAGCACCTGGAGGAAGCCCATGTGAACATAGGGAAAGCTTGAAAACTGCACAGAAAGGCACCTGAGACTGACCCAGGATCAAATCCAAGACCTTTTTGCTATGAGGTGACAGTACTAACCACTGCACTACTGTCCCCCCATTATTCATTATTGTTATTAGTACCTTTGCTTTGTAATTTTTATCTTTATTTCTTGTATCCGTATCGATTGTTTTGATTGTTCACTTTGTGTGCTTTATGAATACATTTGAACTTGACCTTTGACCTTACTAACACTTTGCTAACTCTTTTCATTAGCCTTGGGGCCACATACTTTTTACAACCTACACTGTGAATGTTTGAATAATGTATTACACGTAGGCAAGAACCATGCAATAATTTGTGTATTGTAGTATTGTGTATTGTGTAATTCTGTATATTCAATATAAGAATCATCTGTGACAGCACGGGTAAAATGCTTCTCAACCAATCAGATTGCCTCAGCTGACTAGTTGCAATTAGAGGAACTGGGTACATTTTATTTTTTGCTGAATTATTACTTTCAGTCAGCAAATGGCAGTACTGCCTGACTGTGTGTAGAGCAATGGCATTTTCTGCAGAGTGGGTGATCAAAAGCTGGCACAGTGAAAAGGTGCTTAGGCAGCCATTGCAGCGACGGGCTGGAGGCCACGGCATCTGTCACCCATCTCGTATGACAGGGCGGAGGACGCGTGGCCGGGCAGGCTCTCTGTAACTCGGCCCTGCTGCAGGGGTATCAACTCGTTTGCCCTTTTAACGTCCTCCCTTCTGGCTCTGTTTCCCTCTTTACCTACACTAGCAGCTGACGCTCTGGGCTGGTGGTGGTGGTGGTGTGTGTATGTGGGGGGGTACTTCTGGGGAGAGGAAGGGCAAGGGTTGGGGATATTTTAAGATAGAAGGCTTGTATTTTTAGGACAGCTGTACCCCCACAACGTCCATCGCGTTCCGGGGCGGATGAAAATAAACAAACAAAAGGCCGGGTTACTGAAGGGGGCAGCTGCTGCAGGCTGACAGAGACCAGGCCCGTCATCGAAATGGCTGCCACTTCTCGCATGCAGGCTTATTATTAGCAGTGGAAACGGTTACGCAGATACAGTGCTGAATGGGCCCCTGCGTGTGGACATGATAGGTCTAGGATGTAATTTCGTGGGCCTGTGCTAATGCAATGAGCCCCACAGGCCTATGGAGACTGCTACGGATAATGCTACGTCACCTGCTTGGCTTGAATTCGGACGTGGACCTTGTTGCTGTCAGAACCCACGACAAAAAGTCTCCAACACAAACTTCCTCTTTGCTGGCACACCAAAAGCAAGGCTGTGTTGCAAAAACGTGCTGAATCAGCATGCAAGCTGGTGACCTTGGCTGAGCACCTGCAAAGCTGACAGCTGCCTCCAGTCACCACCGTTCTGACCAGCTTCTCCTTTTACTGAGATGCAAATAGCAGAAATCACACCTGGACCTTATCAATGGCCATCAGCAGCAGCAGAGATAGGTACCAGATGTTGAGCTGCTGCTAGTGGGGGGCGGCAGGGCCTCGGCATTGAAAGGTCACTCAACACAAGGCAAATGGTGGAGGATAAGAAATGGTGTGTTGCTTTCTGTCGAAAATAGAATTTGGGGAGGGAGGGAGGGAGGGAGGGAGGGGAAATGGGGGTGGTGGTGGTGGTGGTGGTGGTGGTGGAGGGATTGCATCATCAGAGGACTCGTCTCTTTCTCTGGGAGGTGCCCTGCCCCCGGCCATGTAAACAGGAAACGAGAACAGCCAGATGATGAATGTGTGGAGGGAGAGGGGAAAAAAGACCAGCGCCTTTCATCATTTGAGTATTTCCTGAGGCGCGCTTCAGGCGGGGAGCGAGGGAGAAAAGAGGAGAGAGAGAGAGAGAGAGAGAGGGAGAGAGAGAAGGCTAAGCAAATGCAACCAAACTGGAAATGTTTTCCGAAGCTCGCGTTCCCAAACTTACTCAGAAAATATGGCCTCGGGCTTGTGCCAATGTATTCATGTGAGTCTTGACCTGAAACAAAGGCTTCAAAGCCTTGGAACACAATATGCAGGCAGAGGAATTCGGCGCAAAACACATCCTGCATAGTTCAGCAGTATCATACAAGCCGTTGCTAAACACACTTGAAGAGTGCGAATTAGCGTAAGGACAAACGTGCTTCTCACCAGTTAAGCAGGGCTAAATGTTCCTACTTAATTCCTGAATCCATTTATGAACACATACAAAGAAAACTATGGACACATAAATGAACTGTACAGGTTCCCCCGATACCAGAATTGCACTATAAAAAAGCAGCTGGCCATCATACTAATGGCTTTAATCCATCAAAAATGTTCTTTTGACTTTATCTGAAAGTAAAACCACCATTAAATACACTCACCAGTCCCAGAGAAATTTGGGTTGAGCTCACAGTAAAAACCCTATTTGTGGCAGCACCCAGGGGCAGCCCTAGGCCTGGTTTATTGGTGGGGTAAATGGTTAGCCCCACTAAGTAAATCCACATTATTCATTAAAATCATCAGTTGTGTACATCATCATTCATTCTTTTTTATTCAGCTGCATTCACCCCCCAGCAAAGAAAACTTTGCCCCATTCATGAATCTTCTGATGCCCATGGTTGCATCTTCAAGGCAAGATGCATCTTTGCTAATGCATCTTCTTGTCTTGGTCAAAAAATCTGTGTTGACCATTTTTAATGTATGTCTAGGAATGCTCTAATGGCTTGGGCTGTTACTGACCAGGGGGTGATATATTCTTTGTTTTGTCTTTATACAACAAAATTTCACATTAATCATTAAACCTCCATCCACAGCCTGAGCACATCACTTAGGCCAGCACCAAACGCAAGAACAAATATGAATGTGATGGAACTACTGATGCTTGTTGAGCCGCTTTTATTAGGAACACTGGATGTGATTAACCTTCCCATGTCTCTTTTCCCAGCAATCGTGAAAAACATTTATTGTATACAGGTACGTACATGGGTTAGCTAACATAACGTGGTGTTTGTGGCATTTGTGAGCATGCATCTCCTGGAAGAATCACTTTTCTGTAGCTGCTGCTTACACAACCTTGGTAGATGTCTCCGATTAGCAGCCATTGCTGCGACTGGAGTGCTATTTACATTTTCCACACTTATAAAAACATGGGTGTAGATGTGAAAACAGCTTCCCTTGTGTGTGTGGTGTGAGACGTAGAGGCCCAGAGACTCTAACTGAACCCCCTCACCCCACCCCCACCCCCACCATCTCCTGTTTCACAGGCTGAAGGCCATGACTATGGGAAACCCCGCTAAGGCTGGACCCAGCCGGCTAATCCCCTGCAGACGTGTCTCCAGAGGCCCTGCTAGTCACTGCAGGAAAAGTGATGGAGTGTAAAGCTAATCCTGCTTACACGGTTTCAGAGGCGGCGGAGCACAAGAAAAGAAGGCTCCTGTTCCACTGTCTCCAGCCCTTTTTGTGTTTTTTCCCCCTTTCGTTTTGCGGTTTCGCCCTGCGCTGCGGCGGACTAGCGCGTTACACACAAAAACACACCAAAAGTGCTTGGCCCCCTTTTAAAACCAATGACAGGATAAAAGAATGTTTCACTTCAATAATGGCTATTCATGGCTCTTTAATCATTGGATTTAAACAATCCCAATATAATTTGAAGGCAGTTCAAAAGGCTTAATTGGTATGCTCGGATGTGCCCACACGTGATCAATGCCTGTCTCTTTTCAAAGGCTTTAATCAGATCCATTGCAGGCGGACGCTGCATGCAGAGCATCAATCCCGGGCCATCTGCAGCGCCGGTGACCTCTGCCAAGCCGCTCCCGTGGATGTGCCTGGCTGGCTGGCACTAATGGCAGAAGCACACAGGGGCTGAACACAGAGCGGCTGAACAGGTGCAGATCAGCTATCCTCTCCTGCCCGCCTGATAATGTGATACAGGGCAGATTTTATACACCTCAAAGCCTCCATCCCCAGACATTTAAACTGACAATATGTGCGGCATTGGTAGAATGACAGCTATGATGCTGCCGAAAGGGCATTGTTTTGGTGTGTGTCCAGTAGATAGGAGGAACCCACCAGCTTGCCAGAAGGAAAAAGTGGGCCACCTTCTGATCTGCCAGTAAAAAATGTGGCATTTCAATAACAGTGCATTGATTTAGAGCAGGGGTGCCCAAATCCGGTCCTGGATAACTAGTTTGTTGATTACCCTGTTCAAACATGCCTGGGTCAACTCGCCTGTTCACTGCCAGGTTTACGGTTAGTGTGTTTGAGGAGGGGAACTACAAAACTGTGCAGGACAAAGGTCTTCCAGGACTGAATCTAGGCACCAATGATTCAGAGGGAGGTGAGGTTTTAATGGAAGAATTTCTAGCAAAATCTGATCAATATTATGTTAAAACAAGTAAAGTCTTGTTTCTTCATTGTGCATTGCTGGCTCACTGGCGATCACATGGCTTGTTACACCACCATAATAGGAAGCAGCATAAGTGCCACTGTGCTATCAAGGCCTTAATAATTAAATTCGCCTCATCGTGGAACAGTTTATACCCACTACTTTTGTTAAGTAATGTTATTTTATCTCAGTGCCACTGTTACATTTACTAATTATACCTTTAAAGACCAGGATCACACCATTTTTTTAGGATGTGTGTGTGTATATGTATTTAACACTTTATGAGGACCGAATGTCCTCATAATGACAGGAATACAGGAAAATCTGTCAAAGTGAGGACATTTTGCTGGTCCTCACAAGGTTGAACCATGTGGCTTCATCCACAAATTCAACTTTTTTAGGTACAACTAAAAGAAAGATTGTCTTTTGTTTTCTGAGGTTAAGGTTCGGGTAAGGTTTAGCTGTCAGTCAATGCAATGTACTTACAAAGTTAGCAATAACAAAATGTTTGTGTGTGTGTGTGTGTGTGTGTGTGTGTGTGTGTGTGTGTGTGTGTGTGTGTGTGTGTTTGTAGGATGAGTGTTAGCCTAGAGCAGCAGCTACCCCTACTGAAAGAAGAGAGACTCTGTCCCCTTCTCAATTGAGCTGCTTGCAGCACTGGAACCCACCCACACATATGCACACACACACACACATACACACTTCCCCATCTTCTGCACTTCTGCATGGCTGGAAAATGGACAAAAATATGTGGCATAGCTGAAAAGAGTAGCCATTGTGAAGGCTGAATGTTGTGTGTACTGATAGGTTTTGATGGCACTATGTCATACAGAGTACAAAACCACATAAGCAAGTCTGTTTGAGGTGACCCATCAAATATCAAATCCACACGTTTTAAAGCGAGCATGCAATGATGGCAGTAAACATGGTGCTCAGACGTGGCTAGATGTTACTTAGCTAAAAAAGCCTCGTAGCTTTAGCACAACACTCAAGAGGCAAACTTCAGACACCAGATGTGTCCTGGCTGATCGACTGCACTTGAGGTCAGGAGAAAATTGTGTACATCTGAGATCTGGCCAAACCTCTACGAAAGGACTAGCTGTAAGTCCAAGCATAAATTCTCTCGCTCTCTTTTTCTCTCAGTGGGATGAGCGAGCATTTGTGTGTTTCACCTCCCTTGACCCAGGCGCTGAAAGCTGTGATTTGAGTTGGGGAGCGGAGAGATTGCTGAGAGAGATCCACTGTTTACTGACCGTGAAAACCACTGCTGCCAAGCACTGGGCCAGGAGCAGGAGGCCTAATGGGCTCCCCAGGCCAAGAACCACACAGTACAGAAAAAAGGCTTTACTCTCTGTTTTTCCCTCTCTCTCTCACACACACTCTCTGCCTCTCTCTCTTTTCAACTTTTATCTCCCAATTCCTAGCTTACGAGCCACCCACACCAGCCCATTCCAGGTTCCACTACGTGTTCCTCCTTGAAAACACATTGGATGACGTTGTTTTTTTGGAAGCAAAGGCAGGCCGCTCTGGGTTCATGGAAAATACAGGGCCTGCCTGTCGCGAGGGCTTTATTGCTGGACGTTCCTGGGCAGCAGCTCAAAAAGTGGTGTATATTATTCCAGCCGAAAGAACGGAGGGGGGGATTTTTTCAGTTCCTGTCTCCTGGAGTAGCTCCATGCTGCACTGCGCCTGCCAAAGTTCACATAAAGCAGCTGCAGCTTGGGTAAAAATAATTACACCTCTGTTTGCCCCAAAGAAGAGGGAGGGAGGGATGGGAGAGAGAGAGAAAGAGAGGGAGAGAGGGGCGTCTCCAAAACCTCCTCTCCAGCTGAACCATTCACACAGAAATCACACAGCCACCACAACCACAGCCCTGATATTTACTGTCATGTGATGTCTGTGTGCGTGTGTGTTTGTGTGTGTGTGTGTGTGTGTGTTTGTGTGTGTGTGTGTTATAGTCCTCCTTTTGCTTAAACTGCTCTTCCCACAGTGCTGGATCATTTTGTAGTCTGCACTACACTTTGTGTGAGTATACACTTGAAGAATTGTCAGTTATGCATGATTGTTTACCATGAGTGAAATTACAGAATGATTCTGTAAAAATGTCAAACGGTCTGATATTTTCTGTTCAAGCCCAATACCATTTGTACACATGCACTTATGTACAAATGCCAGCACATAGGCCTACTCTCTTCTATGTCATCAGCCTTATCAAACATATACACTGAGTACTCAGTAACCCCCCCCCCCGACTACAAATACCATTATCTCAACACAATTACACAAGCTGTTTTCCATCTCTGTGTATTTACGACAGACAATGTCTGCCGTTCTGATGGGCTGCCTCATTCAAAAAGTCCAGAATTAAACACTCCTTACAGCTTCAGTGTGAATGGGTGGAGCTAATCCTCTGTAGGATGAATAGGCAGATATGTAAGTGTTCTGTTTCTGTGACATCACAGGAACAGTGTAATCAAAATAAGATGTTTTTGAAGCTTCATTTGCATATCTGGACTGTATGGACTGGAGAATTAATGGCTTAATTTGATCATTTTTTACATACCATCAAGCTATTTACTTAAAAAAAAAAGATATGATATGGGCCTTTTAAATGAAATCAGATGTGCTGCTAATGGAATTTTACTGTCCATGCATGGTTGGAGTCAAGGCTGTAGCCATGGAGTCGGTACTGGGGGTGGTGGCGGGGGGTGGGTAGGCATTGTAAGGCAATGTGAAGTAACAGAAATATTTTGTCAACATGGGTTAGGGGAAGGGGGTGTGGGGGTGGAGTGAACTAATAATTTTTCTTGCCAGGAGGATGGAAACAAAATTTTCTTGCTGACTGTGGGAGTGCCACAAAAAATTACCGGCAGAGGTGTGTGGTTATTTCCTGGACAGTGTCATTTTGCACATATTTGAATATTGGATGCAGGGAGAGTGGGTGGAGGGGGTGGTGCTAGTGCAGGATGTGGTGCTGGTGCATGGAGGGTGGATGAATGGATGGGGGGGGCAATAATAGCAGCATTGGTTGAAATGCACAGGAAAGTCAGGAGCCAAACTGCATTAATCTAGTTAAGATGAAAGTGACTGTTTGACACTCAAGCACCACAACGAAATGTGACCTCTGCATTTAACCCATCACACGTGCACACGTGGAGCAGCAGGCAGCTA
>JBBPDA010000039.1:794711-814857 GCA_037974385.1 Arnoldichthys spilopterus | reverse complement strand
AAGGTACCGTTCCACTACTCTGCTTCACGTCTTGAAAGTCGCTTTGGATAAAAGCGTCAGCCAAATGAATAAATGTAAATATATATGTACAATAAAATATTTTATTTTTTTTATTTATTTTAAATGCGTAAAATAAAACACTATAAAATAAAAATCTTACTATAATAAAAATCTTACTATAGTATACTATATTCCTTTAAGCCGCAGCTGAGAAGAAAGCGTCCAGTGTATGACACGGCACCAGCCCGAGAAAGCCATCTTTACCTCCTTTAACACAGTAATGTGATCTGAGCACAGTGCATACCCGTTGGCAGGGTCAGCAATGATGGCTCGTGGATTTATGAGGTCGCTGTCAAAGAGCACACGGCGGTGGAGTCCATCTAACTTGGACACCTCGATACGGTCCAAAATGGAGTCGGTCCAGTACATGTTTCGGGACAAGTGGTCGATTGCAATTCCTTCTGGACTTCCCAAATCTGTTGAGGCGAAAAAAGCAGACAAACTAAAAAAAACAACAACAATCTGATTCTCAGCAGCTGATTTTTACCACATTAAAGGGCCCATATCCTTAAACTGGTCTTTTTTAACATTTATATTTTTTCTTTTATCTTTGTGGTTAAATTAATTGTATAGATATGACTACAGGTGTGTAGTAAACATATACACACACAGACAACATAGTTGGGCAGTGGTTAGGATGTTGCCCTTGGGACCTGAAGGTCACAGGTTCAAGTCCTGGCCAAGGCACTCCTGAGGCACCGTCCCACTACACTGCTCATCAGGTGCTGTTGATAGCTGCCCACTGCTCCATGTGTGCACGTGTGATGGGTTAAATGCAGAGCATTTCGTTGTGGTGCTTGAGTGTGTTCACAATGACAAATAGTCACTTACTCAGTTCAATATTTTTTGATATTTTAATATTGCACTATATTCATTTTAACTTTTATTTTAAAAATCTATTAAGTTTTACTCTATTTTATTTTACTTAATCTATTTTATTCTGTTTACTTTATTGTAGCCTTATGGCTTTTATTTCTAAATGATACTGCCTTGTGTATTCTGTGTTGATGAGTATGCAAGCTGCTGGTACAACCTAATTCCCCACAGGGGATAAACAAAGTGTTATCACTTCTTTAAAAAATCATTTTTCTTATTTTTATATGATAATTTTTTAAACCTTCTTTAATATTGCTGTGCTGTGTTTTTATGACATTTTTTCCAAAACACAGACCCTTTAACTATGTCTTGTCCAGTCAGAATAATTCGCAATTGCTCATTTATCTGTACGTCCTGTGACAGTGTTCCTCTTTTACCCTTATGTAAACCCATAGAATGGAATCACATTTTTCAGTGTAGAGAAAACACTCTTCCAGCAAGTTATTCACATACAGCACTATGCTCTCCCAGAGTCAGAAAAAAACAGTTTATGACTTCATGTATCTTAGTAGAATGACAGCTGTTGATGGATTTAGCCCTACAGACAGAAGAACAGATATGGACTGTTGTTCGTCGCTCTGGATAAGAACGTCTGCTAAATGCTGTAAATGTAAATGTAAATGCTGGACTCCCAAGTGGTTCAACTGTCTAAGCACTGGCCCTGTCATCGGGACATCATGAGTGGTGCTGCAGCCATCCATGACCAAGTCCAAGACACCACAACTGGAGAGCACAACTGTGCTTTCCCTATGGGTGAGTAGAATGGCCCTCCCTCTCCCACATCAATGAGTTGATGTTGTGTTAGCGGCAGGTCAAAAAATTTGGGGGAAGCACATTGGGCAAAAAATCGGAGGAAAGAATTCTTAAGTCACCTGTTCAAAATACTACCTAAAAACAGCAGCAATCTTCCCGAAGTCTGAATTTTGTTTTCATTTTTTTCATTGTAAAACAGTATGTAGCTTCCATTAGCCTCAAAGGCCCAGTGTAAAACCAGAAGCAACCTTAGACACCAAACACATCTTAAATGTAAGAAAATCTCACTACTTTTGGTGAGTCAATGTGAAATGCGCAGTTACCTTTTGTAATGATGGCTGTAGGTTGGCCTCCTTGCAGGCTGGCTCTACCGATGGATGGCTCGGAGATGTCTGACCAGTACACCATGTTCTCAACACAGTCGTAAGCCACAGCTATTACCACCTTATCCTGAAAAATATCATTTTAACATCAGAGAAGCATAAGGAGACAATTGCAAACTTTATTTCAGCCTTTAAGCATACTCTAAAGGTGCCCCCCCCCACCCCGTTAGTCATGTTTACTAAAGTAATTTGAAGACAAAACAACTGCCCCAACAACAAACACATGTCTAGACTCTTTCACATGGCCTTTACTGTCGTATCTAATCCCAAACACACTAAAAAAAAGGAAAGATAGGCATAAATGTAAAGCTTTTGACTCAATCGCTATTATGAGGTGACTATAAATGCTGAGCAGATGGTAACTGTCTGGCTGCAAAATCATGAGACTGACTGGGAGGAATGTGAGGCATTCCAGAGTGGGTGTTCCAAAATAAGCACAGTTTTAGTCAACAATGAAAAAAAGACTTGCAAAATGAGTAAAAAGGAAGGAAATGCTTTGTCTGTGGGTTTGTAGTATTACAATACAGTAACACAAGACACTGCAGATGAATCATGGATTTCCATCTGCTATTGCTTCTCATTCACAACAATAAGAAGAGCTCATTCTTTGGCGTCTGCACTTTAAAACCCTCTTCTCAAATTCAATTGAATTATTTCTCTCTCATAGCCCTGAATGTCTGTATTCAAGGCTTAATGATAATTTCCTTTGGGATTTAAAGGTCTGTGGAGTATCTCAAGCTTCCCTTGTTTTCAGAACATCATCACGCCTTTAGGATTCCTTGATAAAGTCAATGCAATGCAGATATGAGTGGATTACAGCTGACCTAACCATCTTTCGACATTGCTGAGACTACTGGAGTAAATTCAAGGCCTTGGACCTGATCAAAAGGGATTCAGGCTTCACAATGTGCCCACCTTAATATGGCCATCAAAACAACAGCGAGTTTAAAGCCTTGAATTATGAACAGTGGGAATAACTCACGGGTAGATGTATCATGGTCTTGGCCTCCTCTTTCTTCATGCTGTTGCCATCCAATGGAATGTAGTCAATTTTGCCACTTTGGGCAAATACGAGGTTAGCTCCTGGAGAAACTGGACTGACGTCAGGCCTTGGTGTGGGGCCAACCACCGGAGGAAACACGTTATGATCCAAACCTAGAGGTGGACAGCAAAAGGCATAGCTTTGGACCACAAGAAGCAACAAAAATTTTGGGATAAGTTCCAAAAACTAAAATCAGGATCATCTGAATTGTTCAAAGAGCCTCAAACACTGTAGCTTACAGTGACCTCAGTGCACCCAGGCATGCTAACCTATTTACATATTTTTCCAAAAGGTATAATTTCTGCCTTGTGTTTATCTGGCTTCTGGTTTTATTTTATTCTTTGGTTATATGTAATATTTATACACAGATCAGCCATAACATTATGACCACCTGTCTAATATTGTGTATGTCCCCCTCATGCTGCTGAAACAGCTCTAACTGTGCTGCACTGTGTTCTGACACCTTGCTTTCATAGCCACCATTAACATTTTGTGATCCCTCTTTGGGATCGGACCAGACAAGCTAGCCTCGACTCCCCACATGCATCAGTGAACCCTGAGTCATTGATTCACCAGTTGTCCTTCTTTGAATAACTTTTGCTACTTAATACTGCGTACCTGGAACACTCCAGAAGGCCTGCCATTTTGGAGATGCTTACAATAAGAGTCTTGTCAATGTGATTCTGATCCTTACACTTCTTTATTTTTCCTGTTTCCAACACATTGATTTCTAAGTTTTGAATCAGTTTAAGTTGTTCACTTGCTGCCTAATATATCCCAAACAGGTGCCAGTGTAATAATAATAGTGAATGTTATTCACCTGTCAGTGGTGTTAATGTTATGGCTGATCGGTGTGAACCAGAGGGTAAAGGTCAGTCATTAAAAACAGAGGTCTGTTTCAGGTGAAAACCTTTTTTTTTTAACCCACCTGCCAGTTGACTAAACTGAGTACCATGTCTGCAGAGTGGGTTGAATACTGTGTCATGTTTTTTTCATTCTGTGCTTACATGTTGGTGTGCTTCCAGGTCCAGTTCTGGTTCCTGGGATCTCCTCTCCATTGCGGTCCACACACCAGCAGTGACCGATGCTGCCGTGGCACTGCATCGGCTCATACTCTCCGTAGGGGTCACAGGTTGGGACGTACTGACCCACAGCAGGGCGCGGGTGGAAGAAAACATGCCCTCCTGATGAGGCGGCCAGTGCTGACTCCCTGTGTTGCTCACAGGCAGTCTTCTCACGCTCTGAAACAAGGAAAAACAGTTGAGGGACAGGTACAGAGATATTTTTGGCAGGCAAGTCCAGACTCTCTGTGGTTCACCTCATACTAGTCATCCCCAAACACAGTCTAGCCACAACTGTAAACACTCACTCATAAATCCACAGCTGAGAGCAAGATGTAGAAGTGTTACACAATCAAGAGGTAAGAATTAAAAATGTATTAAAAATATTTTGTGTATTAAAAAAATTATATATATATATATATATATATATATATATGACATAAGGTTAAACTAGGGATATTAATTTATATTAATTTATATTCAGAATTAGTTTTTTAAAAGTAATAAATTCAAGTTAATTCATTATTTTGTTGCTCAGTTTCCTTGGTCATTTTCCAATCATCAGCAGCTCCATTTATCATTCTGGACCTTCTAAATCTCCTTAAAGGCACAATTACCATGGTAAACTGCCTTTTTCTTTCTTTTGTAAATAAAAGGTAAATATATTGAAATGTAGTTGAAAAATTGCATGTGAACCCAAACATGTGTCTATTTAGCCTACAAAGGTTTGGCCCTGGCTGCGCAGTTGTGGCCTAGTGGTTAGGCCGTTGCCTTTGGGACCTGAAGGTTGCAGCACTGAGCACTGGCACCACTGAGGTTCTCTTGAGCAAGTTACCGTCCCGCAACACTGCTCCCCGAGTGCTGTTAATAGCTGCCTGCTGCTGTGCATGTAGCCATGTGATAGGTTAAATGCAGATGTCACATTTCATTGTGGTGCTTGAGTATGTTCACAATGACAAGTTTTCACCATTTACACTATATGAAGTGTTTTAGTGCAGCCAATCAGAACAGAGCTCGTTTACATCCAATCGGCCTTACAGGAACAGTATCAAACACTGCCTGTTAAATTTTAAGGCATAAAGTTGGAAAACTGTCATGTACATTTACTCATTTGGCTTACGCTTTTATCCAAAGTGACTTCCAAGACGTGGAGCAGTGTAGAGGGACGGTACCTTGCTCAAGGGAACCTCAGTAGTACCTGGGCAATTCAGGTCCCAAGGGCAATGTCCTAACCACTAGGCCACTACTGCCCACCACGTCATTTAAATGTAATTACGACTCTTTTTATTACACAATAATAAATAATATGCAAAAAACATAGAATATGGACCTGTTAATAATCTGTAATGTAAAGTTGCTCACAGTCTTTTTACCTCATAGAAACTGCTTTCAATTTCTAAACTTCTAAACAACAGGGTGCGATGTCTGTGATGGGTTTCATTCATTAAACGTTCTAGTACAGGGTCAGCCACAGCCTTTTGGTTAGAGAAGCAGGTTGGCTACTGAATGGTTGCTGGTTTGAATCCCTGAACCAGCAGGAGTAGGATGTTCCCTTGGCCAAGGCACCTAACCCCCAACTGCTCCCTAGGCAAAGTTCTGGTTTCAACAAACAGCGCTGCATGTAATGGAGCGGGGGTCCAGATGTGGGTAGACTACTGGACGTGACATAAGATGGATATTCCTCCCGGACAGAGAGAGCTCAGCTGCACAGTCTCGTCATTCCTGAAAAAAATGCCAGGTGCACTCACTCACTCACTCAGTTTCACACCCCCATGACCCTTCTCCACCCCTTCTCCCAGCTCCCCTGTGACACTTGTGGGAAAGTCACAGAGGAGCTAGAAAAACCTCAGCTATACTTGTTCTGCTGTCGTCCCAAAACCTCGAATCTATGAAACGTTAACTTTTCAGAGGACAGAGAAATAATACTGACTGTAGGAAAAGAAACACTTCTTAACTTCAGTAGCTGTAGTAAAAATTTATTCAAAATCAAACAAACTGAATGTCAGTAAATGCTAGAGCCAAACATGATAAATGTGTATTTCTCTTAGTTTACACATTGTTTACCATTTTATTATCTTTTACTAATTCATTCTGTTCAGTCTTCAAAAGGAAATGGATGGTTTCCAAGTGGGGAGTGTGGCTGAGGGTGCGGAGGGGTGGTGTTGGTGGCACAAGATGATATAAATGATCTGTAGAAGTGTTTGGGGGTGCGGGAGTTTTCAAAAATTTCAAGACATATGTTAAGTTGGTGGGGGGTGGTTTTGGGGGGGGGAACTGTTTGGACAGTAATTATGGACAAGCTCTAACTGCAGTATCTCCTAAAACTGCAGTATGGCAGTGATGCAGATCAGAATGACA
Organism: Arnoldichthys spilopterus; assembly: GCA_037974385.1. Classification (NCBI taxonomy): domain Eukaryota; kingdom Metazoa; phylum Chordata; class Actinopteri; order Characiformes; family Lepidarchidae; genus Arnoldichthys; species Arnoldichthys spilopterus. Next base: position 808,324 of record JBBPDA010000039.1, on the reverse strand, counting down.
TGGGTTTTATTTATACCCTCTTATTTCACTTCTGTTGTTAAATAATTGTAACGATAAGGGGCAAGGCCCCTTTAAGACGAACGTGGAAATTGTCTCCATCTGGTGGTCAAGGCCGGTAGCCCCGAGACCCACACCTAACCCTAAGTGGGTTCAGGTGCTATGGGTTAAAAGGCTGAGGGCCGGGGTTGCTTAAGCTAGGGCAACCAGATGGAGGACGCCAAGCCAACTAGGCGTTTGTACGAACTATAGCTGAGCGTTTCCCTGTTTGGATTGTTATTGAAGGACTTTTGGAATTGTTGCCTTGGCCACGGTTTGGATTGCCCCTTTTGGTTCTGTTCACCCGCCTGTTTTTCAATAAAACAGGGTTTTTGACCTGCACTGGTGTCCTGCATCCCCATACACTGACAATAATGACCATTTTCTTCTGGTTTTACGATGAACAGTTTTGATGAAAACAGTGGTAAAAAAGTCACTAACTCTGAGTGTGCTCTAGAATTCTAGTGGGGTCTAAAAGGTTTCATGCCAGCCCCAGTAAAGCTTTGAATTGTACCAAAATAATTGTTTTAATTTCTGGTGAAATATAAGAATATCTCATTTCATAAAGAGCCTTCACAAAATATTGTGAGGTACTTCCTTCATCATGATACCAAAGGCCTTCAGGAGAGCGGGGGGGATGTAGGCATCCATATGCAAACCAAACAGTTGGAGCCAAAAACACTCCCATTCACATGCAGCCTCCAGCCTTTGACACACACTCATATCTCAGCCCAGACATACAGGAATCCAGTGTATTCCTCTTCAATCTACACACACTAAGAGCAGAGTGGGACTTCTGTGTGTGTGAGTCACAGCTGTCTGATTTACTGCTGTGTAGAAGTCAGATTATCTCAGTTTAGAAATTGTTTATAACTGCAGCAAATCAGATCTGCATCAGTATCTTCACTGTTTGGTATGAGGAATTACCCATGAGCAATATACAAAAAGACAAAACACTGCTGTAAATCTATAACAGATTTCTCTCTCTCTCTCTCTCTCTCTCTCTCTCTCTCTCCCTCTCTCCCTCTATATTGCTCATGCTCCTTTCTACCTCTCTGCTTCATTCACTTTCCTACACATGCACTACACGCTTGCTCTTCATACTCTGTACTTCTCTAACTAGTCCTTGGATTTTTGCATTTATTGTCTTGCAAATATTAGTATTATACTTGTCTGTTTCGCATATTTATCACATATAGCCTTTTCAATCTCTGTATTATTAATTATATATAATTATATATTATATATAACTGCTTATTAACAAAAAAATCAATACATAATTCACTGAATTATAACAAAATTACCATCATGTCGTGAGTAATGTGTTTCCCCTTGTTTTTACCAATGCGTTGTGGTAACTAATACATTACTATTCCCACAAGGTGGAGGTAAGTGAAGTGAAGGTGACCATTTGTCATAGTAAACACTCAAGTACAACACGAAATGTGACCTCTGCATTTAACCGATCACAAGTGCATACGTGGAGCAGTGGGCAGCTATCAACAGCACCCGGGGGTGAGGACTTGGGACCTTCAGTTCACCAGGGCAATGGCCTAACCACTAGGCCACCACTGTCCAATGCACCTAAAACTATTTGTCAACTGCCATTAAACAATAAATAATGACTTGGTGAGGGTGGAGTGAATAGAGAGCGATTTTCAAAGAATATTCAAATGGATCCCAGTAAAACAAACAGTAATATAGCTTGAAATGCCCATCCGTAATAATAACCATTAATAAGTACAGAAGCATGCTCTGCTCTTCACTTTGCTGTAGTAATGAAATTTTCTCTTTTTTGATGACAGAACATATATTTGGTGACATAAAACAAAATTTTACGTCATATTTTAGACTCCCAATCTGGTAAAGAAACCTTTAAGAGAACATGAAGTTGGTATAAAGGTGAAGATTAAATTAGGACACCTTAAATCAATCTGGTACCTACCTGATTCAGGTGTGCAGGTGAAACCATCCCCCTGGAAACCCGCATGGCACTGGCAGGTAAAGGATCCCTGTGTGTTGTAACAGACAGCATCTCTGTGGCAATGGCTAGCCTGACACTCGTCGATATCTATTAAGCACAGAGACAAAACAATTTAAGTGGTGGGTGGGGGGTGGGGGTGGGGGTGGGGGTGTTTGCGCCAGTTGAAAATGCCAGCTGCCTTTTACATTATCTGAGCATGTCATGGTAGATGGATCCGCTGAAATGGCTAAAATAACCTGTGATAATTTACATCAGCTACTAAAGTTATAAAGAGTTTTGGAGATACCAGGTCAGTGACAAAACAGTCTGTAGACAATGCAAAGCAGCCAGATATCTTGAAATGATTTCACCACGGATACAGGAATCCACTTCTGTCCAAATGTGGTTATTACAAAAGCAGGAGTAGAGGAAAAGGGAGGTGGATGGGAAAAGGGGGTGGATGGGAAAAGGGGGTGGTGGTAAAAGCTCAGCACAGCTGTGGAGCCTGGGGTTCTGAGCATTTCCTGTGCTGTACTCTGAACTTCCTCTCCCCTGGGGACTGGAGCGTGGGGGTACGTCCCATGTACAGCTCTTTCTGCTTCAGTGTGTTACTAGGCTAATGCAGACAGAGTGGGGCCTTCCTGCGAGTGAAACATTGTAACAAATTGGGCTGACAGTAGCATAATATTGCAGATGTTTAGAGCTCAATTGATTAATACAAGCTTAAAGCAGTAGTAGATCAAAAAACTCATTTACACATTTTGCCCCTTTATCCCAAAACTGCATGCATAAATCATCACACACATGCTTCAGACTGGGAGGAGGTGTTCACAATCTCAAACAGTGGTCCAGAAGCTAAATAAGCCTGGTTGAGTGGCTAGATTTGGAGGAAAGGGGGAATATTGCATAAATTGTGACTGTATGTTTATACAGTAAGGTACAGCAGATAAACCGAATTAATGATTTTCAAAATGTTCTACGTATCCACCAGCTCTTGATTAAACTTTCTCTCCCTCCCACAGACCCAGCAGCAAGCCCACAGAAAGGACACGCTACCCTGGCAGTTCCTGCCATCTCCACTGAAGCCTGGAAGACAGGAGCAGATGTAGGAGGATCCTCCGGTATAGCTGCACCGTGCACGTTCCCGAATGTCACAGTCATGAGTTCCCATCTGACAGTGATTGATAGGATGGTCCACATCTACAGAGAAAAAGCAGGGACATGGAGTTGAGACAAAACAAACAGAAAAACACTATCTGGCTTTTCCATTTTCCAACTCTACTCTTATTTCAATCTTACACTTTGGCTAGGGAGACTTTAGACAAGGGCTGAAATCTTGAAAGATCCAATAGAAAAGGTCTGATCATGTTATCTAGATTGATAAAGTCAAGCAAGCCTTCCCATTGGACGGGCCTGTAGAAGCTGGACTGAAGATTTACTAAGAACCAATTAGGAAGTGACTGTGGAACTAACCAATCACAATTTGTAAAGAAAATCGTCACTGTAGGCCTTCTGGAAGTCACAGATGAGTCACTGACTGTGAATAAGAGCTGTAGTCTTAACAGGATTCGATCAGATGTTAAAAATGGAAAACAGCAGTTCTGTGATAGGATGTGATACTGAAGCAGTAGCTGTGAAGGAATACTAAGATCAAATACATCACTGCTGTAGGAAAAAAAAACATGAAATTTCTAATTTTTTAAATTTTGTCTTTTTTTATTTTATACATTAACTTCTGTACATAATTTGGAAAAGTATTTCTTCCTCCCGCAAAGTTTTTTAGAGCATTAAGGTTTTGTCCTGACAGCGATGATATGGCATTTTTTATGTTTACGAACTCAAGTGATAGCTTATACCTAACAAAGTGCTAAAGATATTCCAATATTGACCATTATTGCAGGGAAACATTTTTTCTATTTTTTTAGCTCCAATAGTCACATGGCAGTGGTGGCCTAGTGGTTAGGATGCTGCCTTTGTGACCTGAAGGTCGCAGGTTCAAATCCCGGCCCAGGCACTACTGAGGTACCCTTGAGCAAGGTACCGTCCCACTACACTGCTCCCTGGGTGCTGTTGGTAGCTGCCCGCTGCTGCACATGTGATGGGTTAAATGCAGAGGTCACATTTCGTTGTGGTGCTTGAGTGTGTTCACAATGACAAATAGTCCCTTTCACATACCACCGCACGATTAATGTCTTTCTACATTTCATTTCTCACATTTTGAATCTGCCGATTGTACAGTGACAATAGTAATAACGTAATGATCTTAATGGTAAACCTTTGTTTGTGTTTGTGAAATGACGTTACACACAGAACATGCTACACTTACGGACACAGGTATGTCCATCGCTGGCAAACTGAAAGCCCTCCATACACTCGCAGCGGAAGGTGCCAGGTTGATTGTTACAGATGGCATGAGCTCCACAGATCCCAGGCGTCTCGCTACATTCATCAATATCTAAAAGATGAACATTAATAACAACGTTATCATTTAGTTAAATCCTCAAGTGAAAGCCACAGATTTTTTACCCCATTCTGGCTTTTTCGTCCAGTGTAAATGTGGTATATTCAGTTAAGACTTTCCCCACAATAATACCACACACACATTTGCAATACCACATACAAACACTGTTTAATCTGTGATTGTACTTTCTCAGTGACACAGTAAAAGCTGTTTTCCCAAATGCAACTAAAATGTTCTGCTGATCTTCAAGATAAAAATGGTTGCATTTGAAGATAGAAATCATTGAAGGTTTCTGGCTAACCGTGCACAGCCTGACTTGCCAGGCAATAATGCAACATACAAGCCAAGATCTTGGAAAAACAAGAGAAAAAACACTTTGGCTAAAATGAACTTTACATGTCTAGCCACAAAAACATCTTCCCATGATTTCCTTTATGGTCTGACTGGTGTTTGTGTATCTTATTTGGCCTTAAGTCTTGCCTGGGAAATGTTTAAGTGTAAAGTCAAATTCCATAACCCTGAACTGAGTTTTAGGCTCTAAGGTTGAGGTTAAGTTAAGGCACTTGAGTTTTTAACGGTGGCAAGATTTACAATTAAATTTGAAGCATTTAACCTGAAATAAATAGTTTTATGTAAATGGCCACAAATCTTATGTGTGAAATATACAGTACATATATGAACAGGTTTGTAATTACATAATAACACATACAGAATGTACATAACATGATTCTTTCAAAAAAGAGCTTAAAAATGATGAGACTTAGATAAATAGACCTGTAAGATTAATTCAAACCAGGAGTTTCACCCAAAATATAAAGTTTGCCATTGCCAATAATAATAATTATTATAATAATAATATGGTTTGACTGGAGTTTGTATTTCTATATAATAATTAAAAAAATTATTATTATTATTATTATTATTATAATAATATGGTTTGACTGGAGTTTGTATTTCTATATAATAATTAAAAATAATAATAATAATAATAATTATTATTATAATAATATGGTTTGACTGGAGTTTGTATTTCTATATAATAATTTAAAAAAAATAATAATAATAATAATAATTTGTAAAGAGTGTGACTGAAACCCTTTTGGCAATGCACTGCACATATGCCCTGAATTCAGATGTGCACATTGGAATCAAACAAATGAAACAGATTTTTTTTTGTGAACTTAAAACGATGATGAAGTGCAGGTTTAGCTTCTCACCGTGGCATGTTCGTCCATCTCCCCTGAATCCTGCAGCACACTCACAAGTGAACTGGTTTCCCTGGCCTGGCCGACATACGGCATTGGTGTCGCATCCATGTCTCCCAGTGAAACATGGGTTCTGCTGTGGAGTTCCACCTGAAATTACAGCCACAATCATTTACACAGAGATCTTCCAGATACAATACACTACAGCAGAAAGCAGTGGTTAAGTTGGTTGATCACTCAGCATTTCACTTCGAATGGTTTTATCCCTCAGCCCATATGGATCTCATGCACAACATGCACAGGCAAACTTTCCACTGCTAACGTCTTTAGCCACATCAACACTGATCATTCATTGCTCCTCCCCTTCCATCCAGGACTGAAACAAGCATTTCTTACACTAAAGCCCTGGATCGGTCACATCCAACTGGACCCGCTGAGTAAATAACATCATGCTTGCGACCCTCCTGGTGCTGGGAGCAGACATGTCGCCTGGCTGAGAGACAGCTGTTTATTACGGCCTGTGTTTGAAGTCTGGGCCCATCCAGGCCCCCCGACAGGAAGCCCTGCACAGATGTTACTTCTCTCTGGCTGTAAACTCCAGCTGAGTTAGGCCTGCTTACATAACCTGGCCCCCACACTCAGAACGTTACCCTACAGCCCCACGATCACCCACCCCCCACCTCAGCTCCAACCTAAAGCCTTACACACGCATGGACACACAAAAGCGTATACGCTCATGCAGAGGCACACATGATCACAGACATGCGCACATGTGTTTGTGGTAAATTTAAGTAAACCGAAGCAGGGCGCTCTCTTAACCTTTGCAGCCTTTGAGACCAGGGAAGGTTTTTCTCAAGCTGACAGCATGGGATCAGATTAACCCCTTCGACTTCCAGGAATATTACATCCTGAGGCTTATTATTCTACATGGACCACAATGCATACTGGCTGTGCTGGCGAATGGGTCCTGGATACTTAAAGGAGTAGTTTGCCAAAAAATTATCATTTATTTTTGATTTAGCGCAGATGTAGTCCATCATCCAAGACATGCTTGGATTCCACTTTTTGCTTCTTTAGTTTAAAACTGGAGGTAAACATCACTAACAAACACTACATGGCGATAGTCACCCAAACTACAGCTGTAAAAATCACCAAAACTTCTCGCACCCGTCACAACCTATTTATTATACCATATCCAGCACCTCATTAAGGAGGTGTACACATGTCTACGTGGTTTAGAACTCAGGACAACTTGCCATAGACTATAACAGCGAACAGACAGACAGCCAAAGTGCTACAGGCAGCCATTTCTGACCACACCAGGGATGATATTCACAAAGCAGTTGCAAGGAGGACTGATCTTAGATTTAGATCACAAAACTGATTCTAGATCAGCCCTCCTACTCCTGGTTCCTGAAAACAAAAGCTAGCATCAAAACAGTTGTCTGCGCTGTTTATCTACACTGTAAAGTTTTGTTCATTGTTTGGGCTGTGTCCTAAACCACATCCACAATTCTGCACCACTTTATTAATGAGATGAGTATGGTTTGAGCGGGTTGGGAGCTTTAAGTTTTAGAGATGCATTTACAGAGAAGATTTGGGCGATTATTGACGTCTACGGCTCTTTCTTAATGATCTAATGCAAAGTGTGAAGTGCAAGATGTAACTAACATTTATGTGCGTGTCCAAATCCATATTGCTTTTCTGACAGCAGCAAAAACAGCCTTGGTGCCAGAGCAAGGCACAGGAAGGTTGCCCCGATTCTCTATTATAATAGTTTGTTTACCTGGCAAACCAGATCGGTTTTCAGCAAGAAAAAGGACCTGTTCACACGCAAAGTAAAAATCATTCACCGGAGCAGCAGTTTCACCTTGAATGCCATTACCGCACTGTCTGTAACGAGCGTTGTGCAGCAGCACGTTACTAAAACGAGCCACTTTAAAATGGTTTAATAATACGCCACTGACTTTAGAAGTAGTGTTTGGTCAAAAGCACAACCTTATTTCACTTAAAATACCAACATGCCTACAATGTGCCCTGCCTCACCTCATTAAAAAAACACCATTCCTACGAGCAGGAAATGCAAAATCATGTATGTAAAAATGTATGCACGGTCCATACAGTATTTAACTACTATAACTAGTATAACTACTTTGCGTCATGCTTCGTGATGGGGCAAAATAGGGCCCTTACTGTTTAGGGCCTTAAACATGTCTAGACTGAGCACCAACATGTGGGGTAAATGGAAAAACTACTCCTTAAAAACAAGATGAAATGATACTGCTTTATCAATACTGCTACTGTGGGCAGCTGAGGCCTAGTGGACGCTGCCTTTGGGACCGGAAGGTCGCAGGTTCGAGTCCCAGCCCGGGCACTACTGAGGTTCTCTTGAGTAAGGTACTGTCCCACTACACTGCTCCCCGGGCGCTGTTGGTAGCTGCCCGCTGCTCCACATGTGCACGTGTGATGGATTAAATGCAGAGGTCATATTTCGTTGTGGTGCTTGAGTGTGTTCACAATGACAAAGAGTCACTTTCACTAAAAACTGCTAAGCTTTAAAATGATCCGATTCTTATTTTCCCTGCGATTCCTATCTACCATCTTCCGCTGATATCGGCCTGTTACTGATCTGGTATACATTCAGCTGTGTACGCAGTATATAGTTATAATTAATATAGTATATAGTGTAAAGAATGCTTATAGTACAGTGTATTTTGACTATATTATTATATTATATTTCATTCCTTTTAATTTTATTATTTCGTTTTGATTTTTCTTTCTTTCTTTCTTATCTCTTAGTGTCTGCTTGTCTTTTCTGTCTGAGCTGTCGAACCAACAATTTCCTCTGAATCTGAATATGAGATCAGTGCTTAAAAAACATTCATTACAACTTTGCTTGTTCAACAAGGACAAACCATCGAAAAATATGCTCCAATCACTGTTCCTAATTTGTAACACAGCATTAACGATGATCACATGTCACTGTTGGAACAGAAGCAGTTTTCCCAGGCAGCTGCAGTGCTCAGAACGCAGTCACAACTGAGGTGGAACAGCAACTGGGGTGTCTGAGGAGCAGATAATCTCGTCATGAGAGCAAACATGCTCCTTTCTAATGCAGAGTGTAATAATTGCAGGAACACTGGCTGGATGGCAGTAGAACTCTGAAGTTGTTTTCCTTTAATTACTGTGTTGGCACAGCTTCTGTCCTTTTCACTAACAGGGCAGCACGGTTCTCTAAGCTTCCAGAACAAGGCACTTACTGATGGAGCCGATCTTGTTGCTCATGGCATAACGAATGAGCTGGTTGGCGGAGTCGTACATGACGAAGACCTGATCCACACTGAGCTGCTGGCTGGCCTGGACAGGGTGCGATGCCTCAGCATGAGGGCAGCTCTCAAAAGTAATGCTCTGCCTCCACAGGTACATCAGATTCTGCACAGAGCCGTCGGGGAGGGTCACCTTGTAATCCCGTGTGGAGGAGGAGGTGATCACTGAGGAGGGAGAGAGAATTGGAAACAGGTGTTTTAGTTTCCACAGTGCAGGTAGCAGGCATCTCAGTTTTTTTGGAAGAAATTCTGGCACTGCAGTGAGTTGGGCCTGCTGGAGTGTTTCAAACAGCTGCAAGGATTAGCCAACAGTCAATAAAAGGCTGGCAACACTGATTTAGGGAAACAGTTGGTTGAGAAAAACATGTCTTATAACAGAGAACTTTGGTGGTGTGCCAAGGTGTATGGACGCTTGTCCCAGTATATTTTGACCGTTTAAGAATGTTCATCCAGATATTTAGAGAAAACAGAACTGAAACTGGCTGCTTAATGAATACAGCTCAGATCAGGGAGGGGAAGCAAGAGGGAAGCACACAGGGGTACAGATGGGCGACATCACTGATTTTCTTGTCAGTCCATTACCAAGTAATACACAGGCTTCACCGATAACGATACTGCTTTTTACAATGACAGCCTGGCAAGTACCAAAAACACATGAGCTGAAGATGAGGGAGAAGAGGTGAGGGGGAAAAACAAAAAAATATATTTAGTATAAAAATAACTAGTAGAACAAACAAGTCAGATTGTACATGTGATTTTTAACACCTTCTAAAGAGAACATATTGAAAAATGATGTGTTAAATTAATAAATCAATTACAATCAGTTATGCAGTTTCACTACTCTTGGCCATAATCAGTAATGTAAGTAATTACTTTTTCAATTAAATAAAAATGCAATTACAGTTGCTCAACTTTAAATGTTCTCCTTACTTGCTACTTTTGTGTGAACATTGTCATTTACGACAATGGTGTTTAATACCACTACATAACATAAGAGTCTATTTTATTTCTGTTCCTGAGTAAAAAGTGTGTTCTCCCAATCCCTTCTGCCTAAAATCAATTTAAAAAAAAAATCACAATTGTTCCATAAAAACTTTGCTTCTGTTCTCAGGACAATGACATATTGAAATGTATCTGTTTTCAAGAACGTTCTCAATTCACTTTACATGTTAAGTAGACTTCCAGAATATTCAGGAACTGTGAGAAATGTCCAGACGTTTCTAGAAATTTCTGGAATCTTTTAGAACTTTCTGGGACTGTGCAGAAAATACATAAATGTGCCTGTTTTGCGAATAAATAGGAAACATTTATGGGATGTGGGCATAAAATCGGAGTTTGAGATGAATAGAGCCACTATTACATAGGATTTAGACATAAGTACCTGAAATATAACACGTAGAAACCAGAAACAACAGATGTGTAACATTGTGTTTTGATTTTTCCTGCTAATCCTTCAAATCTCTGTTTTTGTGCATTGTCTTGAAGAGGAACTGTGGCTCACTAACAACTTTATGTCAAGCTTACAAAACTTTGCCAGTCTGTACTGAGCAGAACTAAGTCTTTATAGATATTTAAGATTGCCTGAAGTAAAAATCCCTCACTTTGTGGCTGAGTTGTAAATAGAATTTTGTAGTTTAGTGTTTGATGGTCAGGATTAAGTTTAAGTGTTTTGGATCAGTGTTGGGTTTGCATGTGGCCAAAAAGAACTTTTCATATAATTTATATCACTACTGCAACCCCCCCCCCCCCCCAAAAAAAAAAAAAACATGAGATATTGTGATAATTTTAAGTCTATATCGCCCATCCCTACTGCACACCAAAAAAGACGACAGATGAAACGAAATGGTGTTAATGCTGTGATGGGTGAAGAGAAAGGTGAGAGAAAGACATAACAATCCAATTAATCAGTCAATCGATCAATAATGGATAGGTTCATTATCTACAGAAATACTAAAGCAGACTCACAGCTGCTGGAGTACTGGTAGATCTCGTAGTAAGGGTCAATCTGGACAGTGGCCCCTTCTGGCACCTCTGGAATCCTCCCCTCCAACCGAGTGCTGACCACCAGGTGATCGTGCTCATCAATCCCTTTGAATTCCTGACTGATGGTCAGCTTCTCGCCACCTGGCTGGAAGGTCACTTCGGCCTGGCGGGTGAAAACGCCTCCTGTGGACAGAGGAGCAAAGAGGAGCGAGTGAAGCCAGACACTCTGGGATATCAGAGCGCAAGGCATGACCTCCAGCATGTGCTTTCACTTCAAACAAGGCCGCTTCTGGGGGATGAGAAGTCAGCTGGAAGCAATGTGCTGGAACAACAGCTGAATGGAAAGCTTTGTGCGTAGAGCAGAGAAGGCTAAAATGAACTCGCAGGCATCATCCTCCAGCCTGTATATATACTGAGAAATGCAGAGAATTTTAAGCAGAATTGCTGGTCCTTTCTACCATTTAGAGTCTACACAAAAATTCCACTGATAGAAATGAATATAAACATATTAATTGTGTGAAAATATGCATCTTCATTTAATTCCAACAGACACCAATAAGCCACACTGCTGCTTTACTGATCAAAAGGATGAAGACGGCATAGTTTTGAATTTTACTGTCTTTTTAATATTTGCCACATTTTGTTTTGTAATATTTAATAATATGTGCAACAGTAATTATATTATTCCTATTTAAATTTACACAAAAAACACAAATTATACATTTTTCACACATTGATAGCAACATGTTTTTATTGAATCCAGCAATAAACTACAAGCCTCCAATTATAGAAGAAAAGACAAAGACACAACATTAAACCAGAAACATACAATAATTTGCTCTTACCAACAACGCTGAAGCCGTTCTCATATCCCGGCTGCTCCAGGGCAAAGGCCCAGCCAATGACCCCCCCAAGGGAGGAGAGGGGCTGCAGGGAGGGCCCAAAGCTTGCTGGGATGGTGCTGATGGCTACATATGCACGACCATCATTGGCTACTACATATGAGTGCAAGTCATTGTTGGAGAACTCCTCTGGAGTGGGAGAGCTCCCGACATAGATTCTGCCGTTCACTTTTCCATTCATCCTCTGGGGCTTGCCTACAGATTGGGGAACACAGCAGTGTTATAGCCGATGGTGCACATGAGCGTCAATGCAAATTTAATGGAAATTTCCCAAATAAATGTCAATGCAATGTCTGGATTAACAAAATAACGGACATCTCTAATACACGGAAAGAGGCAAGTCTGCTGAACACAAATGCAGTGTTAAAGGTGAGATTACCATCAGCAACACAGTTCTTCCCATTGCCGTAATATCCAGGCTTACAATGACAGCAATAGCCGGTGGCATAGTCTCTGCATTCCGCAAAATTAGAGCACTTGTGTCTGTTGCTGGCGCATGTTTCATAATAAGAAAACACTGCAAAAGTGAAAAAGACCACAAGTCAGAAACTGTAGAGACAAAAGAATGATGTCACTGTGTTGAGCAATACAGCTTGATCTATAGTGCACTGCAGTTCTAACCTCACAGGCTCAGATGCATTGTATCAACACATTTCTTACTACACTGAACATTTCTTACTTACTAAAATTATTAAACAAAAGGTTCTTTGAGTAATGCCATAGAACCCTGCTCACTTAGCGATCATCGTGGTGCCTTGGTGGGCAGTGGTGGCCTAGTGGATAGGACATTGTCCTTAAGATCTAAAGGTCACAGGTTCCTGGCCTGGGCAGTGAAGAACCTTTATAAACAACCTTTACACAAGTTCTGTAAGTTTCTATTAAGAGAACCTTTATTAGTCCCACAAGAATATTCAAGAATTATTCCTAGAAACTTACATCTTGTGGAAGTTCTTTACACTTTTTATGGGTTCTTCACACTTACATCTCATTTTTTTAAAAAAAGAACCATCCCCAAAAGGTTATTCTGTGAACCAAAAGCACCTTCTTAACACCTTTATTCTTATGATTTTAAGCTAAGCAGTTTTTCATGTTGTGTTATGATATACCATGACATACTGTTTTTCCCCATTATAAATATTAGCAATATTATCATGAGAGATTGGCCTCTATAGTATTAAAGTCTCTCACCATTAACATTTAGTTCTTCCTCCGGTTCATCCACAACTACAACCTGGGGGTTGACTGGTTGGGCAAGGGCGGGCTCCAGCCTGGGGGGCAGTGGGTAACTAGACTGGCGATAAGTCAGCACGGCCTCCTCATTTAAAATGGGTAATTCTGACTCTAAAATTGACTCTGGTAAGGATGTTGACATCAGTGTTTCTAATGTGGGTGTTTCTGTAGAGAACGTTTCGTCTTCGTATGGTGGGTAATCTGGGGTCTCATCCTGTTCAGGGTAACTCAGCTCTGGGTTTGCAGTGATGCTCTGGACCGGCACGCTGTTCTCTGGGGTTACGGTGCTGACCTGGCCAGGTTTTATAGAGGTGAAGCCAGAAGCGGCACCAATCTCATACACCCACATTCCTTGCCTGCCTGAATTTGTAAGTCTGAGGAGAGAAAAAAACATTAGAATATTTAAATCCATACACACACATACATATATATATACACACGTGGACAAAATTGTTGGTACCCTTTAGTCAATGAAAGAAAAACTCACAATGGTCACAGAAATAACTT
>JBBPDA010000039.1:755637-787330 GCA_037974385.1 Arnoldichthys spilopterus | reverse complement strand
CTCCCCGGGCGCTGTTGATAGCTGCCCGCTGCTCCACGTGTGCACGTGTGATGGGTTAAATGCAGAGGTCATATTTCGCTGTGGTGCTTGAGTGTGTTCACAATGACAAATAGTCACCTTTACTAATAAATATATATATATATACTGTATATATATATATATGAGACTAAAAAGATGCAGTTTGTGTTCGTATATTGATTTAATATTTAATATTATTTAGTAATATAGTGGTGGGGAAGATAAGGACTCATTATGTGACAGTTTGTGAATAAATCACAGAAGTTACTGAACACAAAGTCTTTAGATAAGTACCTGAATAATAAACCTGTAGTTGAGGGGTGGAGGTGGTAGCAGCACAGACAGGCCGAGGCAGGACAAAGGATCCAGTCTTTTTGATTATTCAGAAGCACTGCACATGCTCCTCCATGTGCGACCTACATTTCAGAGGGAACCTGCATTACATATTGATGACGTGGACGCACGCTAAAGCACTGTGTTGGCTAGAGCTCTGATACCAAATCGAGGGCACATTTTCCACACACAGATTACACCTGACGCTAAAAAAAAGCTGTAGTCATAAAGACAGAACCTTCTATGTGTTAATACAGACTGGAATGGGAAAAAGACTGGTACTGCACTGCTATTCACACAATTCAGGCAAATATTTCAACTTTCATTTAGTGGCTAAAAGCCACAAAGCCATTTCATGCTCCTGTACTGTTCCTTTGGTCTGTTCTTACAGAGAAACAGGTTGAAATTACTGTATGTAGTAATAGACTGTATGACAGAGATTTGGTTCAAAACCAGGGTGAAATTTGCTTTCTGGTCAACAGACACGAGCACCCACACAGATCGTCTCAGTCATTTTCACTCAGATCAGCCATAACATTAAAAACACTGACAGGTAAAGTGAAAAACATTGGTTATTTCATTAGGGGGTGGGATATATTAGGCAGCAAGTGAACAGTCAGTTCAGTTGATGTACTGGAAGCAGGAAAAATAAACGAGCATAAGGACCTGAGCCATTTTGACAAGGGCCTTAGTGTGATGGCTAGTCAGAGCATCTCCAAAACAGCAGGTCTTGTGGAGTGTTCCAGGTGTGCAGTAGATACTACCTACCAAAACTGATCCAAGGACAGCTGGTAAATCAATAACAGGGTCATGGGTATGCAAGGCTCATTGGTGCATTTGGGGAGTGAAGGCCAGCCTGTCTGCTCCGATCCCACAGCTTTTAAGACTGATCTATGTAAATGAGCTCTGTTCTGATTGGCTTGTTATGCTTCAAACAAAAAATAGACCAGGCTGAAACTCTCCTTATAACTTGCAAGAGTGTAAGTGGGTGGGGCATTGTGCATTGTTGTTTTTTTTTTTTGGGACATCACCAATACTATGATTTTAAAACAGGTTGTAGCTCCAAATATGGACTAGGTAGTGGTAGCCTAGTGGTTAGGGACTTGCCCATGTGATCAGAAGGATGCAGGTTCAAGTCCCAGCCCAGGTACCACTGAGGTACCTTTGATGAAGGTACTGTCCTGGTACACTGCTCCCCGGGCTCTGTTGATAGCTGCCCACTTCTCCACGTGTGTATGGGTTAAATGCAGAGGTCATATTTTGTTGTGGTGCACTCTGTATGATGGAGTGTGTTCACTAGTACCTTTCACGTCACTTCAGACTGAATAGTAGGTAGTGGCACTTTAACCATGTTTACATACTAAATGTAACCTTTAATGATATGAGCCTTGTAATATAACCAGTTTTCAAACCGCTTGCCTTTGTGAGGTCTTTTGTAACTGATGTGTATATGCTTTGTTCATGAGGCAGAATAAAGTATTCGGCTGACATCCGTCCTCCTTTTTTGCCATGAGCAGGTTTTCTTCAAGGCCAAGTCGAAGTATTCTCCTCATCTGCTCAAGTACAAGTGAGTAATTACTGGATTGGCGCGGTCACCTGTCACTGCCCTTCATATCCTCGTTTGCCTTATAGTCCCTTACATAGCCTTAATGACCATTTTTACTTCATCACCCTCACAGTTCCTTAGACAAATCTCCAGTTTTCCCCCTTACTATGACCATCCAGTGGTGGTCACAGTGTTTGTGAATGTTTCTGTATTTATATATTTACACATGACTGATGTCCCTTCATGCTATCGCCCCCTAAATTGCAACAGGGACAAAGCACTTTTTGGATATTAGCTGGACAACTGTTTTGTCAGAATAATAATAATAATAATAATAAGTTGAATTTATATAGAACATTTCACAATTTACATTTACTCTTAACACACACACACACAACAAAACACACACAAAAAGAATGAGAAGTAGAAGTCCTTGAAGGTCTTCAGCTCAGATCTGAAGGTAGAAAGGGAAGAGCAATCACGTAGAGATAAATTCTGCTATTTGTATGGCAAGTGGGCCTCTAGGGGGCGAATGACCATTAAGACCATTGTAGCTTCACCACTGAATAACATCAATGGAAAAATCTAGAGCTTCACTTGCCAATATCTTCCAACATAAAGGTTCAAACTTCACAACATTCAGCATACTACACGGCCACCACATTCTCTGGAAAAACACACAAGTTTTGTGACGTTTCATCCATAGGGGGTGCTGCAACTGACACATTTCCAAATCCAGCTCAAATTCTCTCTGCAGTCATATTATACATCATATGCAGTATGTCTAGTTCTGATAGTCAATCAGTCAAGGTATGTGTACTGCCTAAAGGTTTCTTATCAATCTCTGAGTTCTAATGGCAGGAGCAGCTGTTAGAAGCCAGGCGTTTAACTGACCATTACACCACATGAATCAGAATTATAAAGATGTAGGAATATGACACAAAGTATCCCCTCTTTCTCCCTCAGGTTCCCTCTGTACCTGCTCTTTGTAGCTGTGAGTCTGCTGTTCCTGCTGGTCAATCTGGCCTGTGCTCTGCTAGTTAAAATGACGGACACGCAGGTGAAGACCATCGTGCTGGTGCGGGTCACCATTAACGACTCGCTCTTTGTCCTGTGTGCCATCTCTCTCTCTGTCTGCCTCTACAAGGTGGCCAAGATGTCTCTGGCCAACATCTATCTGGAGTCTAAGGTAGACGTCAAGCATCAAGAGAAGCAATTAAAACTGCCAAAGCAAAACTAAAACTACCATATATACACCAATCAGCCATAACATTACCACCACTGACAGGTCAAGTGAATTACACTGAATATCTAGTTATTTCATTACTATGGCACCTGTTCGGGGATATAGGATATATTAGGCAGGAAGTGAACAGTCAGTTCCAGAAGTGTTGAAAGCAAAATGAATGAGCATAAAGATGTGAACCACTTTGACAAGAGCCTGGTTGGCTAGGTGTTTTGGAGTGTTCCAGGTGTGCAGTAGTTAGTACCTACCAAAAGTAATTCAAGGAGGGACAACTGGTAAACTGGTGACAGGATCACGAACACCCAAGGCTTATTGATGCATGCGGGGAGTGAAGGCTAACCAATATTTAATATATAAGGGATCAAAACACACAGTGCACCACAGTCAGAGCTGTGGCAGGGGGTGTAATGTTATGGCTGATCAGTGTATAGAATTTGGGTATACTTATATGATTGTATATATTGATTACAAGCCATTATTACCCTGCTGACCATTGCCCGTCCAATAGCAAAGTTTTCATAGTTGATTAACTACATCCAGGCTTAACAGTTTCAGTTATAGTTTCTTACATACATGTTTTTTGTCTCCTCTTCATTATTTTGGCTACAGGGTACCTCAGTGTGTCAGGTGACCCTGATTGGCATCATGGTGATTCTCCTGTATGCTTCCAGAGCCTGCTACAACCTTGTGGTTCTGGCTCTGACAGACATTGAGACCATTAACTCCTTTGATTATGACTGGTACAATGTGTCTGACCAGGTAAGGACAGAAAAAAAGCAAAATAAACACTTATGTTCTGTATGCATTATGTTAGTAGTTACATGTAATATTACATATAGCCACTAACATAGAATTACATTAAATATGCAAAGTATTCAGTATATTGTCACAAAATCTTGAATTTCCATTTTTCTCATGAAATTTAAAACACTAGATGACATTTACCACCTAGGAATTGGCCAATAGAAATGGTCCAAATTAAATAAAATGTACACACACACACAATATAAATATATACACAGTACTGTGCAAAGTCTAGTCATTAAATAAACGGAGATAACATTAATATAGTAAACAGGGTTGTTTGTGTGTATCAGTGTGTCCTAGTGGAAGCCCAGTATTACTTGTAGTTCCCATCAGATCGCTGGTTTGGGCTCAATTAGTCCTTTATTAGACGAAATCAGGTGCTGATGGAGCTTCACACACATCCATGCAGTGACTGGAGACATGGAGGAGAAATCTGGGGCCAAACCTGTGTCTTCTAACAGCTCACACACCATCAACTACTGTTTACACACAAAAGAAATCCTCATTGTTTTCACTGCTTTCCGGTTTGTTTGCATTGATTCTTATGTTCACTTGTGTTTTTGCTGCAGAAAAAAACTCAGATAAACGGCTGTAATGTATTTGCACACACACACACACTTTTTACCTGTCTTGTCTCTTATCCTGCAGGCTGACCTAAGATCCAGTCTAGGTGATGCTGGCTATGTTGTGTTCGGGGTCATTCTATTTGTGTGGGAGCTGCTGCCCACTTCCCTGGTGGTCTTCTTCTTTAGAGTCCGTAAGCCAGCACAGGACAGGGTGAGGAGAACTGTTTGTGTATGTGAGTGAGCAAGCAGTCAAATATACCAGTGTAGCAAGGAAAGTAAAGCCGCTCTAAGCATTAACTTTATACTTTTTGCCTGTGTACAGGAATATTTCTGTCATTTCTCATTGTTTGATCATATGATGTTAGACAGACATTTTCACATAATAATCTTACTGCATACATTCAGTGAGGAGGGTGATCACAGCTCTTAAGCGTTACAAACTACAGCTACTATGTTCTGCCTGTTTCTTTCACATTACAAATATGTTCGTGAATATTAGATAAAAAATAAGGCGTTAAAACCAAACTGTTACATATGAAAGCTGATTGTGATTATTTCCTAACTTGTGTCTAGAGTGCATCTGCCATCCCCAGTCACGTCTTCTCCACCAAACGCTACTTCTTTGACAATCCCCGACGTTACGACAGTGATGATGATCTCGCCTGGGGCTCACATCCTCAGAGCTCTTCCACAAGGTACTGTTAGACGTACACTACATTAGACTGTGCCTAACACGAACAATATTATCAACCAATTAAATATTACTCAGTGTAGCAGACCTGATGGCATCAAAGCATTAACCCCAAATCTTATATATAGTACTCCAAAAAACATACAGTGCACAAGACGTAATCTGACTACACCGTTCAGCCAGAACATCAACGCCACCTGCCTAATATTGAGTAGGTCCCTCCTGCTGCTGAATCAGCTTTGACTGTGGTGCACTGTTGTGTTCTGACCCCTTTCTATCAGAGTCAGCGTTCACTTTTCAAAGCACAGTTGCTTTTCTTTTGGACTGGACCAGACAAGCTAGCCTTCACTTCCTCACATGCATCAAAAAAGAGCCTTGGGTGCCCATGACCCTGTCACCAATTGACCAGTTGTCCATTTGGTAGCTTCTATCTACTGTATATCTGGAACACTCCACAAGACCATCATCTAGCCATCACTATAAGGCCATTGTCAAATTGGCCAAGATCCTTACGCTTGCCCATGTTTCCAGCTTCCAGCACATCAACTTCAGGAACTGACTGTTCACTTGCTGCCTAATATATGCCACCCCTTGACAGGTGCTATTATAATTAAATAACTAGTCAATGTTATTCACCTCTACCTGTCAGTCAGTGGTGTTAATGTTATGGCTGATTGGTGTGTAATACATTTCTCAGGTCGTAAACCAGGTCTGTCTTTCTTAGTTTGTCCACAGACTGCTATGACTGGGGGAGCCGAAGCAGCAGCTTCCTTGTGCATCTGGGAGGAGAGAATCAACGCTCATCCCCTGCGACCCCAGGGCTGAGCCGTTAGCACCTGGCCCACATATCCTGCTATGTGTAAATTAGCTACGTGACTGCACTGCACTTTAATGTTCGCATCGTCTGCGTATGTGCACAGGGTTCGCTACTCTCATATGTCTTTACAGCCAACTAACACCACTGAGACGCAACACAGCCACAAAGGAAATCCTACAGAGTGAGTTTCCATGGCAATCCCTGCTAAGAGATCAGTTACTATGGCAATCCCAGTTAAGTGATGCACAAGGTACCATGATAACCCTAGCTCAGAGGTGCAGTTACCATGTAGGGATTACCACGGCATGATTTCTGGATGAATTAATTAGGGTAATCATGGTCTTTTTGATGGGAATACAATGGCATCTCTGAGGTTAGGGTTACCATGGTACTCTGTAGTACATTAATTACTATGGCAATCCTAATTAAGTGATGCATAACTAACTGTGGACCTACCTTAATGTGCAGTTACCATGGTAATCTGAGTTAAGAGAAACATCAGTTACTATGGCATTCCCAGTTAAGTAATGCACAAGGTACCATGGTAACCCTAGCTAAGAGATGCATTGGTTGCTATGGAAATCCTAGTTATGCCTAGTAACCATAATCCTAGCTATATGTTTCATTAGTTACCATGGTAACCCTAGTTTATTCATGCAAACATTACAATGGTAATCGTAACATCATGAATAAAAAGTTTAGATCACCACACACTGAAATATTATCTAGATTTTATAGACAACAGGCATTTTCCCAAATAATATTAACAATAATAATAACAGTATATTAAATTTAAAGGCATCTTTCAAAGCACTCAAGGTCACCTCACAAAGAAAAAAAATTATTAAAAATGTTTAATTTTAGACAGCATTAAAATACAATGATAAGCAATCCCAAATGCTTAAGACTAATATATGTAAAAGAATTTTCAATAAAATTATGACCATAAAAGTAGTGACGAAGTTACTGACAGCGATGACCTAATGATGCATTTAAAAAGCATTGAGAAACTGGTTAGCTTACAGCTATCTTGCAGTATGATAGTAAATAAGCCTTGAAGGTTAATGCAAACAATTCCCACAGGAACCCCAACTTCTGCAGATGAAACCCCTGTGTGAACGTGGGCAGAGCTGGAACACATTAATAGCACAATACTGTAGTGCAGGAAGTAGTACTATATATCGTGATCACAATGGGGAGGAAAATTGAAGAAATAAAGATACACAGTAACATAATGGAGCCCAAACATTAGAAGGCAAGAACTCAGCAGCAGATTCAGTCTTCAGCTCCATCCTGCTGGTTTGGGATGAACTGGAGAGGAAGGTGTACAATTAAAGCAGTAAAAGTTTTGGCACCTCTAGGAACCCAAACTTTTAGGGCTTCATTTATTTCCTATGCTTTAGGAAAGCTTTAAATTAACCAGGTCTTTCATTCCTGAAAAATTTTCCATGAAATTCACTTTTTTCAAAAATTGAAATTTTTTTTAATGTTATTCACTGTAGTCAAAATGCTTAAATAACCAGTAAAAACTGGAAAAATGTGGTGTTTTAAAACTTTTGATCAATAGCTAAAAGATGCAACAGTTACCATGACAATCCTATTAGGATGCATCGTAGGTGTGTAAAGTTACTATTAAAATGATGTGGCCTTTACAATGCTAATCCCAGTTAAGTGATGCATAAGTTATCATGGTAATCCCATCTGAGAGATGCATTAATTACCATAGCAATCCTAGCTAAATGATGCAGATGTTACCTTGGCAATGACACCCAACAGGAGTTTCTATGGTAATGAGACAGGGCTGGAGTTTCTTAGGAAGACTAAAAAAAGCAGTGCTGGCATCACAGACTGTAATAAAAATGCTAACTAGTGTAAAAGGTACAATAATCAAGATTTTTACATTTACAATTCACTCAAATATCATTTAAAATAAATAAAGACAACAAACCACATGAAATATCACAAATCCCAGTGTTTAAGTACATACATACTGCTCTCGTAATTTGCATAAAACATAATTGTTTCTTTGGCAAACATAGCAACAAATATGTTAAAAATAGTCTGATTTTAAGAGTGCTAAGTTGATTTAAAATGCTAAAAAAATCTTAATTACAGTACCTTTAAACACAGACAAGCGCTAGTAACTTAAATGTACAATCAAGTCATTAGATGTCATCAGTTCATGACAGTGAAAATAAAGACTATAAAATAAGCTATTATGTACAGCATGAATGTGTTATTTGCTTTTAAATATTTGTCTTAAAGACAAAAATGAAGAAAAAATAAATGCTGTCATGCTTGTTAGAGAGTAGGAATATTTTTGGCTTTCCCCATTTATTGATCCCTCAAAAAAAGTGATTTGTTTCTTGTATAGTATTTCACATCTTTTGTTAATGCTTATTAATTTGTCTTTTGTGTGAAATTCAGTCATTTTCTTTATGTTGGGTGGTTGAGAGTATTTTGTTGATCACAGAGATTGTAAAAGTTCACTAATAAAGAAAAAAATGTTTAAAAAAAGAATGTGTTTCTGTACGTAAGCTTTACACTGTAAAATAATCAGTTATAATCAGCGGACAAACACTGAGGGAAAAAAACAATTTTCAACTAATAGATTTATTCCTCTGTTCAAATAAATAGATTGGACAAGTACACAGCAACACAGGAACGGTTATACAGACAGTAAAGAGAGAACTGAAAAGGTTTCCTTCCTTAACAAATGGCGCAAAATCAGGGCCGAGTTTCTCAAAAGCATCATCGGTTCAAGCAATAGCTGCTCACTTTTGTGTTAAAGGAAGAAGACGGAGCATTAGCTGTGATTTGTCAATTGCATATCAACACTTTACTTATGGTCAAGAATTCAGTAGGACATTAAGAGTCAAAAGACTGCAAAATGAATTTGTACAAAAGCTTTTTTTGTGAAACTGCACCTGTTAATAAACAACATTCCATAATCATTTTCAGAATATTCCTCTCAATATGTCCATTTTTTCCTCTGGCTGCTACTTTAAACGAAGACACTGCAGACACTGGACTTTGCAGCAGAATTTAGGTTATGTTTGTGGCTGGGAAAAGTCTTCAGTAGGGGAATGAGACTGATTTGGGAATTTATGATAAAACAGATTTAAATGATTAAAATATGATCTTGTGTTCATCAGACAAACAATGGAACCAAAATATTTTTTCTATTCATTACAAACAACGTGGATAAAAGAAATTTCTCTCGGTGGAAGCGTCCACATAGATTCCTTTAAAAATATGAAAATACATATAAAATACACAATTTTTAAACAGCATAAAAGACAAGCCATGGGTGTTAATGAACAGTCACATTACGACACTGTGCACAGCATAGAACTATATTTTTTCCTTACAGTGTTATAATCAGTTCTTTTTCTTGTTTTATGCATCTCTGTATAATGTTTTGTGCATCTTACATACATTTTTCTGTATTTTCAATGGAATTTATGTTGTAGCTGAAGAAATTGATTATACATCTAGTATTGGGCAAAACAATTGAAATTTTCACTGAGCACTCAAGCTCCATCACATGCAGTGGAAATGACAGTTTCACTGTAAAATACTTTAGTTTCAGAATCAGTTTCAGAGTAGAGAGTTTGTGCTCAAACCATGTTAATCTGTAAATACAGAAATAAATGGGAACCTCAAAAGTTTGCAATACACAAAAGTGCTTTTACACGCATATGTTTCTCTGTAAGGGGCAGATTCACTAAAAGATAAGGTAATTACCAACTATATACAGCAAATCTGAGCTGGTCGGCATGGCCGTAATGCGGCAGGGCTGAACAATTTTGGCCCATTGCACTTAGTTGCAAGTCTGAAAAGCTTCATGTCTGAAAAAATTACTCTTTTGGGGGAAAAAGATCAGAAAACATTGTTTTCGTCATTTGTTTTCTGGCAGCAGATGGTCCAAATTTTTAGCGTTACTAATATTTTGAGAAAATTAGTCAATACTTTGAAATAATGAAAATTTCTCAAAATAGTGGGAAAAATATTTTGTGATAATTCAAATGTTGTGCAAATACAAATCAAACATTGCCACTGCAGCAAAAAAGTGTTTTTGTATTTTGTTACATTTTTGGTTGAGTGTCTCTGAGCAATAACAATGTCAGCACCAAAAATGAGACAAGCTTTACAGTCACTAAACAGCACAAACTGATTTTATGATGGGCGCTAAAGGGCCATTGTCATATGTCATATATAGCAAATTACAAAGCTGACTTTTAATGCCACAGAGGGCTGGCACATATGTAGATCTGCCCATAGAACTTTGTAGGGTTTCTGCCGTCCATTTTCCACTCTTTCCCCCAATAACAAAAAAGTCAAAGGCAAAAACATTGTAGAATGTAGCAAACACTAAAGACAAAAACTTCACTGTTTAATCTGTCGTGAGCTCGGTCATGAACAGGATTTCATCATGTTTAAGGCAGACAAGTATGCTCTGGTGCATTTCAAAGCGTGCCATGCTCATTTCCACGCACACAGACATAAACACACATAGCTGCTTTTATTCTTTACCATCTTCATGATTATGGTCATTACAGGCTTATCCCCATTCCTTCATGGGCCAGTGATATGATTTTCTGTATGTGTGTATGGGAAAAGTGCACATGCAGATTTAACCTTAATCAACCTGGTAGCACAAAAACCTTTGGAAGTGTCCACTCGTGCACCTCCAAGTGATTTAAGACCAGGAGGGAAGCAACAAAAAGTCACTGGAAAAATAAATCTTTGGTCCGAATCGTGTGATGGAGAACTTAAATTTAACAGACGTTTCTTGTAGAGCAGTTTGACTAAATAAAGCATCCACAGATCGTTTGTGCACACACACACACACACACCTTCACAATGAAAACTATAAATAATTTGTCTAAAGTCAAAAATAAACCAAAACAAGCACACGTGTGTCTATGGAACAAGCAGAGCATCCAATACAGGGAAGGTCTGTTGATGTCTGTGAGCTGCCAAAAAAAGAAGCTGAAGCACATTTCAAGCATCATCTGATCTTGTGGAATCGGCACATTATAGCTCGCTGACCACAAGTCACGCATCAGTTTATTCAACCATGATAAGGAAAGTCACTCGATTTACAAAAGTATTTTACTTAAGAGGTCATTTGTCCTATGTGAAAAATTCTAAATGTAAGATTGAAGGCGGGCGATATGACAATAATATCACTATCACAATAAATCACATGCCTTTCCTGTGCACTTCTAGACCAGGGGAATTATGAGGAGGAGGGGTAACGTGATTATGCTCTGAATATGGGACATCGGTCAATCAGAGTGAGAGATTTACCTTCTAAGAAAGAAACCATAGAAATGATCCAGGGTTATATAGATCCTTTGCTGTGTTGACCAATATTCCACCCTACCTTGTGAAAAGGCGTGTTTTCATGTTGACGTTGGTTAGGTTTTATCAGATGAGGTCAGACAACATTATGTGTAAGGAATTTTACTGTCTGATTTGTTGCTTCATATAAAGTATCTTTGGAAATCCCACAAATGGGCCTAAAACTGGTCCATGTAAAGAACCAATGTCAGGTATAAAAGCACTAGGTAGATAAAGTGGGCTGATCTTTGGGGCCACACAACAAGAATTTTACTTTAGATAGTTATAGATAATTAATTTTAATTAATCCTTCCCCTGCTATAAGCACTGGCCCACCACTACTACTGGAAGGTTACAGATTCAACCTCCGAATGTCTTGGTCACCCTTAGCTGGAGGTCAATGAGAGGACAACTGGCTTCACTCTCTGGGTGGGAAGGAAGGATCCTCCTTCTTCTCCCTGTCACCCACCACTGGCATCTGTTGGCTCGTGCAGTGGAACTGTCAGCACTCTCTGCCAAGTGCGTCACACTGGCCAATAAAGTTGCGTTAGTGTCAGTTAGAGAAGTTCACGTGACTCGGAGGAAGCACATGCTCACATTCACCCTCCCAGTGCTGGTGGTAAAGTGTGACTAGGGGAGAAACATGACACATGGGTGGAGTTGAAGACAACTCCATTAGGGTAGAAAATCTGAAAAATCAGGGGTAAAAAACTGTGAAGCTCGACTTTTTTCAACATTTTTCTATTGTGTCATTACATTACAATGAGGTAGATTAAAGAGGGACTACTGTTACTGAGCGATCAAAAAAATCTCAAAAATATTACTAGGTAATTTGCTCAACAATTACTATTAAGCAGACCTGCAAAAACTACATTCACTGTAGGAATTTCCTATCCTTTGCAAATCGGTCACTGATAAAATCACGTTATCCCACCTCCCCAAAACAAATCCAGTCTGTACAGTACTGAAAGTTTCTCTACTGTCGGGAGCTGCTT
The DNA here is from genome assembly GCA_037974385.1 of Arnoldichthys spilopterus. NCBI lineage: Eukaryota > Metazoa > Chordata > Actinopteri > Characiformes > Lepidarchidae > Arnoldichthys > Arnoldichthys spilopterus. The sequence goes on along the minus strand of JBBPDA010000039.1, from coordinate 774,962 downwards.
AAAGCATAACAGGTGCTGTGTATTTAGATGTAGACGTGTGAAAATACCATATACAACCTGTACAGCATCTTTAAAAGCTGCATTACTGGTGAACTGCCTCCCTTACAACTAATCAAAGCTCAGCACATCTAAATATCCTGACGCACGTCCTCATCTACTGCAAAGTACTGTGATTACATTACCATCCTATTGCCCTTTCCTAGTGTAGACCCGGTCTGTGACCGGAGTCTAGCGCCCCATTTTATTGCCACGGACAGTGAACTGCTTGTTACGAGTTGCTAAGTTTAGCGTCACAATGCTACATTTGCTTCCTTCAGGCAGCATAATACAGCACCAGTCAAACGTTTAGACACACAAACTAACTGAAAGGGTTATTTTCTAACCAACACTGCTAAATAAAGGGGACAGTGTTCTTTCCCTAAAGAACCTTTCAAATGATAGATTTTAAAATAACACTTCTTAATGTGTGAGAATTAGCTTTCAAATTTAAAGAACCTAACACATTATGTGGTTATTGGAAGAATCGGTACAGAACATGTACATCATCCAAAGGTTCTTTAAAGGTTCTTTACTCCTCATGTGTAAACATATCTCTTTAGTGAACTAAATGTCCACTTTCTGAAATCCTTTGTGTTTTTTTCTTTACTGAGTGTCTTATTTTAATCATTATAGAATAAAAGTAAAGACACGAGATATGATTATGCATGATTTTGCATATTTCAGATTCCAAAAAGCAGCTGCTTTTACGCACTCTTCTTCATGAGGAGGAACAGGCCTGAAGAAGTTCCACATATGTTTTTTTTTATGTAGGGGGTTCCACAGAACATGCATTTTAGGAATGAATGTTTAGGCATCTCCTGCACTAGAATTGTGGAATGGCTTTTCAAGACATTTCAGATGAGAAGATTCTTGGTGACCGACTTCCATTACTTGTTAGCAAAATTAGTGCCACGGCTCCAAGGCAAAAGAGAAGCACTGAAGAAAACCTCAGACAGTAAACACGTCTTGGCTGACAAACTGCTTACGAGATAAAGTGTTGAAGCAAAATTGGTTTCTCGTATCCTTCATGATAACGAAGAACACATTCAATGAGGTGTGTCTAAACATTTGACTGAAGACGAATGCAAAGCTGAGATTCAGACATGTTGCTTCTGTGGGAAAATACTCACTTGCAGGCTACATCGAACGGCGTGAGGGCTAATTGCATTATTTAGCTCCTACGTGATGTAACACTGTCAAATACTCGGTCTGCTCAGATGCAGAAGCGCTAACAAGCGTGCGTGCACTTCTATGCTTTAAATGAACTGAAGACTTAATCCTATATCATTACCAGGATCTGTGTTCAAGAGGTGAATACTTAAGCAGGACAGTATTTAATTATTAAATTGACACATATTCACACCCTGCTCTCACTCACGCAGCACATGTGCAGCAGATTTTTAAATATAATTAAAAAAAACAACAAAAAAACCAAAAAAAAAAACGAGACAAGGCAATGAGAGGCGTTTCGTTTTTTAAAAACTTGAAAAAAGGAAAACCACACAGAAGAGAAAAACACTGAAGCACTGCAAAGTCAGTGTGGACAACAAAGTAAAAAAAAGAGGCTCATGCACGCTCTGAGTGCTGGCTGCTATTCTTATTACATTAGAAGCTAACAGCTAGCATGACTCTGGCTTGCAGTGGTTTTCAGCTAGTCAGGCAGCAGAGCGGAGCATGGTGCTGGGGATGGGTGCCTTTTTGTCGGCCAGATATCGATCATGAAGTCCCTGATAGATGCCTTACTCTGAGGAAGGTAAGACTATTGCAGTGTCCTCTGGGCTGGCGCCACCTGGTGGCATGGATGTGTGTTACCTCTGATCCTTCAGCAGGGTCCTGAAATTATGAAGCTCTTTGATACTGGTGGAGAGCCTAAAGAGAGGGGCAGACAGCAAATAAAGGCGTCAGGGGACCTCAATGGTTCTCAAAGCCAAGACACGAGATATAATGCAACATATAAGTGGGACAAAGATGGCGATTGATCTCTGGCCTTAAAAATGAATAAACGCTTGAAAAAAAATGCAATGTTCAATAAAACTGTAGCATATCAAAATGAATTGTCCACTATAAGGTTGTTAGATTAATATTCATAATTTTATTACACATACTTATTCATTTTTGTAGCTTTTAAAAGTTACAACAACCAATAAATCTGCATAATAATTCTTCAATAACAACAATAATTAACTCCACTAAAAGCTCCTTATGTAAATGCAAGTTTGTCATGACAGTAGCTACAAACCGCTTCACACAATTTAAACACAACTCAAAGAGAATTTTTAACACAGTGGTCACGTTACTCAGGAGCACGGAGAAGCTCAGTAAAAAAAAAACTACAGTTTGTAACACAACATTCACACCAATCCAACTGTCGCTCTGGAGATGCATATGTGAGGGTTATATTGATCTGTTTTGTCAAAGTGGTCTGTTTACTGCACAAACAGACATTGGAATAACCATTAAAATACAATGTATTGTGCAGCCCTAATAAAACAGAGCAGAATAATATAAAACTCACCTCCCAAAGGCATTGAGCAAAGCGACAATCTCCTGGCGTGTGAGCTGGAAGCCCTTGGAGGGACTGTTCTCTGGAAGGTTCTTGATTTCTTTCTCAGAGAAGAGGATTTTCAAGGCCGTTCCCAGCCCCTGGGTCTGAGTGGAAGAGAATAGAAAGTTTAGGCTTTTTGTGCATTTTAAAGCTTAGTGTGTTTATGTTAAATTGTCAAAATTACACCCATTTCTTAACTAAACTACACCCATTTCTTAATTAAACTACACCCATTTCTTAACTAAACTACACCCATTTCTTAATTAAACTACACCCATTTCTTAATTAAACTACAGCCATTTCTTAACTAAACTACAGCCATTTCTTAACTAAACTACACCCATTTCTTAACTAAAAACTGAATTCAGTAGAGAATTCACAACAACAGTGTAATTTTGTTTAGTCCAGGCCTCATAAAAGGTTATACAATAAATCAGATGATAAAAAAATTATATAGCTATATTAAAAGTAATTGTTCAATAAAAATTTAAATTTAAGTTTTTTTCACTTACCCCAGATGCAACTGATTAGCCAAGACAGGGTTTGTGTCCTAATTTTGCTTCTCTAGGTTTTTTCGCCCCAGTTTTTGCGTTTACTTTTGCCTTATTAAGGTAGAACTGGAACCATGAAGCTAACCTTGCTAATAAACACCACCTTCTGTAAATACGTGCGTAAAACCTTTCTCAGATTGCATCCAGCTCTTCATTCAGGTGCTGCAGACTTGTAGCTGTGGTTTAGGACACAGTGATGACTTACTAAAAAAAGAACAAACCTGCCCTGTGTAGCTGAAAGCAGCAGAAGCCACTTTAGACAAGAGGGTCTGTTTTCAGAAACAACCTCAGCAGTAGAATCAGTGTGTGACAATGGCCATGACAAATATGGAGGAATCTGTACCAAGTCTTTCTTACAACAGCTTTGTGAGTTTTAGTGCTATTGTCTGAAAAGTTTAGTTTAGTTCTGTACATCACACGTCATACTGTGTCTGCATTACTTACTGATGAGCTGGAGAGAAGTTCTGCTGATGTATTTTGACAGAAACGATGTGGGTGCCTCTTGATTTCTAGTGTTCATTAGCAAAGTCAGCCTTTTACCTTCAGCGGCAAATGCCGCAGCAAAATTAGAACTCAAATCCTGTCTAGGCTCAACTACATGTGGGGTAAGGGGAAAATTCTGCATATTTGGAGAAAAAATGTGAAGTAGATGTTTTTGCTGCAGTTCCCTGGAGACCGTTTATACACTCATAGCCCGTTTCATCGACTCCATTGACCATACAGGTGCTCGCTGTAGTTAACAATCTGGACTGGAGTCCCCAGACTGTTCTTTACACTGCTCATCAATAGTCAGAACACCCACTGGACCACGAGTGAGCGGATATCATTCTCAGCACTGCAGTCACACTGAAATGCTAGCGGCATATTCGTGTGTGTGTGTGTGTTTGATGCCAGTGGAGAACACACAGCAGTGTTGCTGGAGTTTTATCACCTCAGTGCCACTGCCAGACTGAGAATACTCCACCAACCACAAAAAAACCTGCCAGTTGTGTCCTGTGTCCAGAAACTGACCACAACATCACATCATCAAGTACTAGAGAAAAGAAGAACAGCTAGTGTTACTAATGAATGGACAAATGAGGCAAGTGGATCTAATGTAAGTACCTTGGCAGAACTACTTGTGTAATTCACTTGTGCCAGTGCAACACGCACTAACTCTACAACTACCATGTCACAGTCACTGCTGTTTTGAGAATGACTCCCCACCCACATGATATCTGCTAAGTAGTGGTCTTGTCGGGGTCCCGATCATTGAAGAACACAGTAAGGAAAGGCTAATAAATGATTGACTACAGTCTGTAACTGCAGAACTGCAAAATGCACCTACATGGTGAATGTAGCTGATAAAATGGATGAAAATGTAGATAAAAGGTGATGTAAAGGCCAAAGTCTTAAATACACAAGATAAATACAGTTGTGTGGGGTTTTTTTTTTTATATTAACATATTTATAATGTAACACAATCACTTTGCAATCACTGTGCAATGTGCAATAATATGTGTAATATCACTTTTACATTTTTTTCCTATTAAAAAAGCGACTTTAGTTAGGACTGGATGTTGTGTGTGTATATATATATATATAGTTAGAGTTTTTAATTTTATTTTATGTATATATAGTCAGTATATAAATGTGTATATATAAATATATACGTATGTATATATCTGTACTTTTCAGTTGCTGTAACAAATACAACAGAGCAAATTTAGGCTAATGCGGGGGATTTAACCGAATAAAAGAAGCACTTTCATCTACCTGTAACTTTCCCCACAGTCGACATTTACTGCAGCCCACACAGTCCATTATGCGGGATATGTTCTTAAAATGGAGCCTGAACTCCTCCTGTGTCAGAGATGAACAAAAAGGGCTTGTTACACAAGACTTGTCTTCAGTTTGCATGCGTTTGCATAGTCTGCCCAATCAAATAAGACTAATGCAATCCATGCAAATCAGCAGTCAGATGACAACACTTGCTTTAAGACTTAAAACAGATGTATTTTCTTTCTTTCTTTTTTTTCATGTGACCTGATTAGTGGCTTGGTTAGACAGTTTGGTGGACAGACCATGTCAAAGCATCAGGTACGGTGTGTGTGAACTTACTAAAAGCTTTCTACATTCCCCTCCTTTAACATTTCAGCACTACAATGTGGATCCCATTAGTGAAGCAGGATTAAACGTTATGCTTTTACATCAGTAATTTTGAGCGAACAATACCTGCATTTTAACGGGAAAATAAACTGCATTTGGGGAAAAAAGCTGATTCACCTTTAACCGTTTGGCTTCCATTTTGTGTCCAGCAAACATGGAGCTCTCATCAAAGTGCATGGGGAAAACTCTAAGAGTGAGAGAGAGTGAGAGAGAAAGAGAGAGAAAGAGAGAGGGTAAGAGAGAGAGAGAGACAGAGAGAGAGAGAGAGAGAGAGAGAGAGAGACACACACACACACACACACACAATGATTGGTTTTACAACATGACATTCTGGAAGAGCTCAGGCTTTTGGGATGATAACTTGGGATGGGTTGAGTGAATATACCCTGCACATTCAGGAATGATACGCAGAGCATAATGATTCTGATTGGCCATAATAAAATGTTAGCACTCACAATAGAGAACTCAAATTTCATTATCTTCATTTTGCCTAATATATATATGTCCCCATTAAACAGAGCAGACTGAGGACTCATTTCAGGAGGCATGAGCCTTCCCATGGAAGCCTACCCCTGCTTAATGATACACTGAATTATTAAAAAAGGAAATCAATTTTTATTGGAAGGTTGAAAACATCCACAGCAAAAACGTTTCCACTGTATTTAAGGTTGTACTGAAAAAACACATTTGTAAATGTGATTTATGATTAAACTGCAGACTGCAATGGGTTTGCCCTTTATGCGCTTGTAGGGATTATGAATAAATATTTATATAAATATATCATTTACATTACCGATCAAAGGTTTTTGAACACTTAATTTTTCCATTTTTTACTGGTAATAAAGGCAGTTTGATTACAGGGACCTTAAATGGTACAAAAGTAAGTGGCTATGATAAATAAAAAATAAATAAAAAGCTTAGGTCCAAACTGAAATGTGATGTAGATTTCATGGACAGCAGGATTTTCCCCCAAGCATCAAGAACCTGGTGAACTTCCAGCTTTTCCCACAGCAGTGGGAATAAATTAAGCTTTTAAGATTTATGCAGACAATTCCCACAGGAGCCCCAACTTCTGCTGATGACCTACAAACCCCTCTGTGTGAACATGGACAGAGCTGGAAGACACTGTTCCTACAGCCTCTGCTGCATTATTAGCACTGTATTGTAGAGCAGGAAGTAGTACTGTATATCACTATCACAATGGGGAGGAAATGTCAAGAAACAAAGACAGATGGCAAGATAATGGCGCACAAACATTAGAAGAGAAGAACTCGGCAGTGGATACAGTTTATGTAAGAGGAACACAGCTTCAGCTGGTTTGGTATAAACCGGACAGAAGTGGGTGGAAGTATAGCAAATGTTGTGGCAGTTCTAAGAATTCTTTGCATTAGCTGTTAGGGCGACATTAATTTCCCATGCCTCATGAAAGCTGTAAGTTATCCAGGTCCTTCATTTCTGAAAAACGCTTATTATCTTTCTGTTTTTAGATTCTTTTTTTTTTTTACCTTAGGCAGTTTACCATTTAAAGATTTTTCACTGTAATCAAACTGCTTAAATGACCAGTCAAAACTGGAAAAATTGTGTGTATTAAACTTTGACTGTTAGTGTAAATATAAATGATGTATAAATTATATTTTCTAGCTCTCACTTGGTCTCGTTGAGAATCTGCAACAGCAGATCCTTAGTAATGAAGTCATCCTGAGAATTTCCCGTGTACAGGTTAATGAAGGAGCGCTCGAAATACGGGGCCACCTTGGACAGCGCTCTCAGCTCGATCAGGTACAGGAAGTAGAGGTTTTTTAGTCGCCGAGTCCCTTCCTCTTTAGTCTCCGGTGAGTCGAAGCGCCGGCGAAATTCATGAACATTTGGCCCCCAAATTGTCTTCCCCCAGCGTTCTGCATGGAGAACCAGACATGAGAGGGAACGTGATGCAACAGCAACACAGGTCACATTCCCCATATTCACACTAACCAGAAAGTTTAAAACTTTTGCACGTCACCTACTGACACAAATGCGACATCACTGAATTAGTTTTACACTTACCGTCCAGAAGGTATTCAGCACACAGGTGGATATTAATACTGCTGTGGAGGCCAGAGATGAGCCTGTAGAAAACTCTCTTCTCCAGACAAAGACCTAAAGCAAGAAATAAACACTGTTAAACACATAATAGCCAACATTATTACATACAAGGACTGTGGATGGGATGGGAATAGTAAGCAGGCTTGTTAGGTGATTTCAGCAGAGGGTGTAAACTTTTTGTGCTCTATATGCTTCACATGTAGTAATAATAATGATAATAAGATGAAGAAGAAGAAGAAGAAGAGAAGAGAGGAGAAGAAGATGAAGAAGAAGAAAAACAAAATGAAGACGACGAAGAAGAAGACGAAGGAGAAGAAAAAGAAAAAGACGAAGAAGACAAAGAGGAAGACGAAGGAGATGAAGAAGAAGAAAAATTAAAATAAATGAAGAAGATGATGAAGAAGATGAAGAAGAAACACCTATATCATGCCTTTCTTAAACCCAAGCACACTTTACATGGAAGGCAGGGAAAAAATCCAGAGTTTAAGGGCAGTAGCACTGAAATACATGCTGCACACGGTGGAAACATAAATATCAGGGATTCTCAAACATGGTATTGGTGCTAGATGACCTCAGAGAAAGAAAGGGGAAGTAAGACACAAGAAGATCATGGGGGTACAGAGGAGCAAGACTTTAGGGCTTTGAAAATCAGAAAGAGTATTTAAATTTAATGTGGGATTGGACTGGAAGCCAGTGGAGTTGGAAGAGGATGGGAGTGATGTGGGATGAACTAGAAGTGGAAATCTGGCAGCAGAGTTCAGGATATATTGAAGTAATTGTGTCTTTCAGGTCAGCAACAATCGACAGTCAATTAGCCATTAATGACTATAAATGACATCAATGTGTCATTTACTTAAAACACACTTTAATGTACATTTAATACACAGCCACTGGCAGCTCGTAACGTACTCCATGAAGTGCAGAGGCCATATAACTGCGGTTTTGCTGCACTATTGAAAAAAAAAGAACCCACTAACATTACAGGGCCTGTCTGAAAAGCACTAAGTACTGCAGTCTGGTCTCAGCCTGTATCTTAAGGAATTTTCTTGAAGAGGCTGCTGCTGAGTCTGCATTGATGCAGTCCCTGCCTAAGGCTACACTAAGGGAGCACAGAGGGTGCTTGTGCCTTTCTAAATGGCAAAATGAGAAATGGGACACCCAACCGTACTGCAAGTGTGCAAAAAGGGACAATGCTACACACAGAACTTTGCATTATAATAGCGCCATTACAGAGGCAAAATTAGGGGAAACCGCAAATAGCAAAATGGTTCAATTAGTTAAAGGGTCCATATCATTGCAAACAAAATAAAAAATAATCTAATTAAAAACATATCCAGTAGGATTCATGATTCAAATTTCCAAACAACATTTTCTCCATGCAAATTCAGCTGCAAAAACAGCCTGGGTTTAATTCAGTGTTGTCGTGGTGTCATGAAAACCCAGACACATTTACACACAGCCTACAGCAGTTTAGCTCCGCCCATTCATGTTGAGATTATAAAAGGGGTTTCAGCCCAGACGGCTCCCTGAATAAGGCACAATACAGTGCAGTCAATCCAGATAATGTATATATATATGTATATATGTGTGTGTGTGTGTCTTAAAGACACCACAACAAAAAAGCTGTTCATTCTTAGACACAGGAAAATGGTCCTGTAAAAATGAGATATGACTGTTTTTGGTGAATAAAACCACCAACTGTCATAAGTGGAGTTCAGGGGAAAACTACATGCAAGAATGTGGTAGAATAGAGGCCGATAAATTAGCATAATACATAGATTAACTGATTCTATAAATAATCAATCATTAACTGCAGCTCCAGTAGACAAGTGTAGTGAACGTGGCATCTCTACTCCCCCTCCCCCCTCCCCTATCTGAGAACTGCCAGCACAACTCCCCCTCAGTGCCCTCTATTTCAGAGAGCTATATGAGATCTTTGTGAAAGTAGACTGAAGTGGCACTTATAACAGATAGAGAGGTCCATTTAGAGAGGTGTTGACAAAATAGGGAAAGAATATTATGCTGACCAATTTACAAAACCAGGTTTGTTCAGGAGCCTAATCCCCCTGTGGGTGTGGGTGTGTGTGTGTGTGTGTGAGCTCAGCACTGTGTTGTGTTTGCAGACAGTCTCAGGTGGAGCTGTCTGTGCATACGTGGTGATAAGGACGGGAAAGATCCAGTTACCTTCCAGCCAGTTGTAGAAGCCTTCACCTGTGTGAGCAAAGTCAACACAGAGATGGTCAGCGTGAGAGTAAATGCGGTTATCTTTCATGAACCCATACAAAGCAAACAGAATAGAGTGCCGATGACAGATTGGGTTTCTCACATTCGTTATCAAATCAGTCTACAGACTAAATACATCACGCAAGGCAAAAGTTGATCCTAAACTGACCTCTGATCTAAAAAGTTTAATCCCAGTAATACCAGCTAGAGAACGTTTACATGGGCAGATGCTGTAATTTCAGTGATTACAGATATAAATCCAGTACAAATCTGCAACGTCTGTAGATTTTACAAACCTAATAGATAATAATTCAGTGGTAAATGACTATAAATGTATCTCTCGAGTGGCATTTAAGCATTGGCCTGGTGTTTAGAGGGTGACTATTCATAGCCCAGCAAAGCCACTGCCCTCTGGGCTATAAGAAAGCATAGCGTTGGTAACATTGTGTGATAAGGGGAGTCCTAGCTTACAGGTAAGAACTGGCAATTAATAAAATTGGGTAGAAAATTGGAAATGTATATATAAAAAATGGGGGAAAATACCTTCTATAATTTACCAAACCCGGAGCCCAGAGGGTTAGTATTTTATTAATCAATTCGATTAAAATTACAAATTTTTTTTGCTTATTTGCATGTTGAATTTGTTGAAATTATGAATTTTTATCTTAAAACTGAAACATCTGGGCTGTAACGTTTTGGTCCTGGCTATCTGCAATACATTGGAAAGATTTCACAGATATTCTCTCCTGTATGACCTGGCAAGTCAAAACCCTTATAAATGACATTGGCAAAACATCTGGTAAAACTAAAAGAGCTTTTCTTTGTTTTGTGTTCATTCCTGAGATATTTATAATGTCCTATCACGTATTAGCCCTGGTCCTGCAGTTTAATGGATTAAAACACTGCAACACTGATATAATGACTGAAAATAACTCACCATCATCATCACCTGGAAAAAAGATCAGAATAAGGAAAAGATTCAGAAAAACACTCACAAACAAAGTCAAGGTATAGATGCCAGTGCATATGGAAGAAAGTCTGAAACCTGAAACTCACCACGACTTGGGGCCAAAGGGTTCAGAGGGCGATACACTGATCTTGGCCTAAAAATGACATAGTAGTTAAAATTAGTGATAAACAAATCAATATGCTTTAACGAACTAATGTATATTCTAAAACCTTAATAACTAATTCAGGCTGCAAATAAAAATGTACAGCCTCCAATTAGCACAAAGGAAATAAAATTTTGTCAACGGCTTTGAGATTACACTCACGATCAGCCATGTTTCCCCAAACTGCACCTTTATATTAAAATGGTCATCCCAAATACAACTCCTCAGGACCTGGGTCAGATAGAGTCCTAGTCACCTGGGGCCCCAAGCAAGACTGCATATCAATGCATTTGACCAAAGTAATGTTAAACTTTCCCACACCTTAATTCCTATTACACTAATGTTAACTCAGTAGTTCAGCTGTTACGGTTACTTACATGAATTGATTACTGATTAAATTACTGATTAAAAAACATTAATTTATACTAAAATGAGGTCACCATAAGAAAGACCCTGATACAGGGCACTAATTAGGTAACAATTATGTGATTTCTACACACAAATAATGCTGTATACTATATAGTGGATGCTGTGTACCCTGTGGCTAAAAATTAAATGGCTCTAAATAGTGTTTAGTGCATTATTTGGGAGGTTTCATGACCTGGCCTATGTAGTACATAGATTACTACATGATCGTTAGCTTAAATAATACATACATAAATAAAACTAATTTAAAAATGATTGATATGTAGATAAATAAATAAATAAATAAATACAAATGAAATAAATATGAAATAAAATAAAATAAAATAAAAATAATGCTCTCTTGTGGGACATTTCAAGTGCTTTTATTGGCCCACTGGGGCTGTAGAGCTCCAAGCAGACACTTTGTTGCAAACAGTTTGCTTTTGCATCAGGCCAGTCCCACCCTGGGCTTACTGCAAAGAATGAAAACACTCAAACCAAACAGATACGTTAATCCCCTTTAAACCTAACTGTGATGGTCAGTCTGAGCAGTCACTTCATCTTCAATGCATCAACTACATTTATTTACTACAATTTAATTTAGGAGTAGTACCAATACTACACTGTGCCATTGGGTTAATTGTGCCCTGGTGAAAGTTTTCAAGTTACTCAAGACAGGTCTTGACTGTACAAATGACTCACTTGAAGCAGTTTTCCTCATAGATGCTGTTCCACACTCTCCATGCAGGGGGCCCTTTATATCCAGTGTAGCGTTCAGGATTCAGCCGTAGATCCACATACTCGGCATCAGGAGACGTCTCGTCTACAGAGCAACACAAGATGCTGTTCAGGTGCTACTTTATCATACCAAAGAAAAACTGTCCACTAAAAGTTGCACATAAATGTCATATATATGTTTGTTCCCTGTAAACTTTGCTCTAACTTATCATCACATAAAATCAACAAAGCATGACATGACTGGGGGGTGTTCAAACCTCTGTACTGTAAATGAAATGATATATTCAGCAGTGATTAAAGTTATTTTCAAGATTTACTATATGAAAAGTTTCTAATAAAGACAAACTCTTCTAATATTGTATGTGTACTTCAAGTAAAGTGAATGTGCCTATTTGTCATTGTGAACACACTCAAGCACCACAACGAAATGTGACCTCTGCATTTAACCCATCACACGTGCACACGTGAACAGTGAAAGTTTGTCATTGTGAACACACTCAAGCACCACAACGAAATGTGATCTCTGCATTTAACCCATCACACGTGCATACGTGGAGCAGTGGGCAGCTACCAACAGCACCAGGGGAGCAGTGTAGTGGGACGGTACCTTGCTCAAGGGTATCTCAGTAGTGCCCGGGCCGGGACTCGAACCTGTCCTAACCACTGCCCCCATTTTCCCAGCATTTGTTGTGCAAGTATGTCATATGAACATTGGGAATGCCCGCTTGGTGATTAAGAAACCCTGTCTGTTTGTGTACCCACTTGTGTACCGACGTTAATACATACAGGTACAATGTTCAGCGTCCTAGCAGTAATGTTCAGTAACTGCCTTCTGCATTAGAGACCTAGCTTGGGAAAAAATTCAAACAACATGTACTCAAATCCCCCTTCTGAGGGCAACGAGTCAAGTTTTTTCTCACCGTCCAGTCCGCAGAAGTGATCTTGGGCATCATCATGATGAGCCCAGTCCTCAAATGCCTCTTTACTCTGGTTACTGTTGTCAGCAAAGATGAAAATATATCAGCGAGACATGGACACACACAAACCGTGTTAATCACATGCTTATGAACACAGGCATGATTGCAGCTAATAGTGGGACAGAAATAGTATGAGCAAGTGTGTGATAACGACATACCTCAGCGTGCTGTTAATGGCACCCAGCTCATGAGCCTGCTCACACTCCTTAATGTCTCTGATGGCGTTTGCAGCCAGGGAGTACTGCTATGAGGAGAGACAAGCATCAGAACTGGAACACGGTCATCTTGACTATATATAATACTTACAGATCACCCAGAACATTAACACCACCCGTCTAATATTGTGTAGGCCCCCTCGTGTTGCTGTAACAGCTCTGACTGTGGTGCATCGTGTGTTCTGAGCCCTTTCTATCAGAGTCAGCATTCACTTTTTAAACCACAAGTTTCTGAGGTGCCCCTGATCCTGTCACCAATCCACCAGTTCCCTTACCCTGAAGAAGTTTTAGTAGGCACTGACTACTGCACACCTGGAACACTCCACAAGACCTGCCGTTTTAGAGATGCTCTAGCCATCACAACAAGGCCCTTGTCAAAGTGGCTCAGATTCTTACACGTCAACTTTGAGAACTCGCTGTTCACTCGCCATTGCAACGATTATATATTATATGCATAAAATATATAGGGCCCAGCGTTGAGATAAAATGAGATAAAAAATATATAAAGTCATTAAATGATGTGACCGTGACAGTTGATGGGCTTTAAACTTTTTTTTTAAGGAAGTATGGACCTGCTTGTTGTTTGACAAGGGCCAAACGTGCAAATCAACACTGAAACACCGCCTGCCTGACCTTGACTGCTATCCCACAGCCAGATGTCACAGTCCTCGGTGGGTACACTTATTACAAAGTAAACAGTGAGTGCTAGAAGAGTGCTGTGCGCTGACTCAACACTAAGTGCTAGAACAAGTGTGTCTATCCTTAGTCTTCTGCTCCATTACACAACACTGCAGGTTTACAGCAAACAAAACCCACTTAACGTCCTGGCTGATCATGGGACGGAAACCCGCCGCTGTGTGCGTTGGTGTTTGTTCGCACATTTTAAGTCAGAATGTATCTATTTTGGATACATTTAAATTGAACAACTGAAAAGCTGCGATAAGGATCAAAAGCAGTGTGAACTTCCTCTTTTGACTTTATATGAGATTTTGCACTGTAGTATGAGCAGTGTATACAGGTATTATAACAGCACGGACCGCAGGCCTACATCATGACTCTCTACTTGCTGACTTGCTTATATGGTTCACCATGCCAATAAGTGGCTATAAGCTTCAATTAAAGGGCCCATAGTGTCCATTTTTAAAATGTCAATTATTTTCTAAAATGTACATGTAGGTTTATGTACCAAAAACAGAAATAATTCCTTTCCACATGGCCAGTTTCCAGCCGCTCCATATCTCAGACTTAAACACACTTACTGTTTTTTTAAGACATGGAAAAATGCAAATGACCCCCTGCCCAATCAGCTGCCCTGTACGCTAAATATATAGCAATACAGTATTTGTAGTTATTTGTAATTTGTGTGCATATATTGTTTGTAGATCATGGCTACTGGTACCTAAATTTCCCTCAGGATTAATGAAATGTGTGTGTATGTATGTATCTCTCTCTCTCTCTCTTTCTTTCTCTATCTATATATATGTAAATGTAGTGTTTTTTTATGAGATCACAAAAAATTGAGCATTTAAAACAGGATGTTTAATGTCTATTTATAGACTGAGGAGTGAACAGTATGTTTTAAATTCATAAGATAATCATACAAAAAAAATGCTTATTTTTTAAAACCAGGTTTTCATTTTTTTAGGGCTTTCAAAATTGGGAAGAAAAAAAAACCTGTAAATGATTTTAGCCAAAGCACGAACTTAAATTCACATAAAGCATCTAACTTCACTACAGTAAATGATTTGCTGCACATTGTTTATAAAAGTCAGGTAATAAGAGGATTATTACCATGTAAACGTTGTTTATTAAAGGGAACATGCACTCAGGAGATTCTCACCTTGTTGTAATTGCCTGATTTAATCCCCACTGGAATTTTGCTCTGTGTGAAAGGAAACAAACACAGTAGATGAAGAAATCTTCTTGTAACAAGTGAGAAGAATGACAGTCTTCTGCTAAAAAGCTCTCGTAAGGTGTTGAACTCTGACCTCCGGGCATGGCTCCACTTGGCAGTCCTTAATCGCACAGTGGCTGTCGTCAGGCCAGAACGGACAGGGCCGCTTTAGGTTTACCTGAGGAGAGAAGCAAAGGGGAATCTAAATGTAAATTAAAATGTGCTATTATTGGGCACATGCAAGGTGCTGTGAAGCAAAACAGACTGCAATAAAGGTTTTTTCCCCATTATTTCCACTATTAGTTACCACTGTTTTACCATGAATATTACATCTAATCACTGACTAGCTACATATTTCATTACAATGGCACCTGTCAGGGGTGTGAGATATATTAGACAGCATGTGAACAGTCAGTTCATGAAGCTGATGTGCTCAAGCGTAAGAATCTGACCCACTCTGACAAGGCCTTTATTGCGATGGCTAGACGACAGGTCCTGTGGAGTGTTCCAGGAGTGCACTACCTACCAAAAGTGATCGAAAGAAGGGCAACTGCTGAATCGGCAACAGGGTCATGGGCACCCAAGGCTTACTGATGCATGTGGGGACCGAAGGCTAGGTTTTTGAATCCCACAGAAAAGCTACTGTGGTCTAAAATGTTAATACTGACTCTGATAGAAAGGTGTCAGAGCACACAGCACAGCACAGCACAGTCGGAGCGGTTTCAGCAGGGGGTTGCACCACCAGCAGCTGCTTTTTTCCTGTACAGTAGAAAGACCACTAACAGCTTGCCACGTTGTCAGGTAAGCTCACAACTGTGCAGATATATGAGTCTGTTCAATCTTTTCTGCCACGCTTCAGGAAAATTAGATGAATCATTTAACACTGAGACTTGCAGCTGCTGGGTAATATCAAGCCTGAATTCAGCTGGTGCTTTCCTGTGCGAACTGGTGCAAGTAAAGCAGAAAAGTGATAATTAAGATACAGACTAAATATAAAGTGTCTTTCTTTTGTCAACTCCACTGATTTAGGACTTTACATAGGATTTATCTTAGGAATTTAAAATGAATCCTAGTCGGCTGTTCATAGAAGGGAAGCTGTGGGATACAATGTAACACGAGGACCAAGGAGCGAGTTGGAAGAAAAATGCAAATCAGGAGAACGACAAAACTGAAGCACCTGTCTGTGAAGAGGCACAGTAATCCTATCTCGACAATGACAACTACGAACGCATGATGAGAAACTGGCCAGACTTACCCGATAATATCTAAAGAAGTCTCTTTCAATTAGTTTCTGTATGAGTGGAAAAATCTTGAAGTTGTTAAAGACGTCAATGCTCTCGATGTCACAGAAACAGTCGTCCAGGACGCCAGTCAACTGAAGATGAACAGATAAAATATTTTTAAAAAGAGGAAGAGAGAAAAACAGCAGATGCATTTGTGCATTACTACTAGACAATTACATTAATCATAGTCAATTCAAATTAATCGTTTATTTTTTTTAAAGTGCGTGTTATAAAACTTAAAACTCTTTTCAATTCCGCCTACCAGATTCTTGAATAAAGCTTCCACTTCCTTTTCCTTTTCACAGCCGCTACCCACCCCCTTTATTTATCAGCCTTTATACATTATGAATAGACAGCTGCTTTGTGTGAGAGACTTTGCATTGGTATTTGAAACGGACATCACCTAAATAATTAACACCCCCATCCAAGCAATGCAACAGGTACCTGAATTCAATATATATATAGGAAAGATTGCATATTGGCAATTTAAAGGAAAATTACACTGACTTTTCACAATTTCTGCATTTGCAAATCTTGAAAATGTAAACAAAGTCATTCAGAGTGGGTTGCATGAAATGCACCATTCAAGAGCAACTCACTGAGTCAGGATTTTTCACAGTGGTACTGATAGGAACCATATGTCTGAAAAGTTTAATGCCTCTAAAACCTCACTCAAAAAAGTTATTACATGGAACTGTTACAAATACTGTGTAATTTCTGAAAAGATGGTTTACAATATATATATACACACACACATATATATATATATACTATCAGCATGACATATGCAAACTTTAGACGACATCGGGGAACAAAATAGTTGCATTTGCATTGTAGGCATTGTGACCCCTGGTTCCCATAAACACCACTGTAAAGAAATAAATATGTGCAACTTATTCTATAACTTAAGTACTAAATGGAAAAAAAGACTTTAGCACTTTGATTACATTTGAACAGTTAAATTATGTGCACATTTAGGAAATAAGGTGTAAAACCTTTTTAACACTCAAGACACTTTAGTACAGGAAACATAAGAGCAGAAAAATGCCAACTGCACTGAAATGGGACATTCCACCTGGACATACATTTAATGCACTAGACGAGCATAAGATGACTGTAATAACTGGTCTTACGCTGGGTGTGATCTGGTATGACTGCAAAAGTCCAAAGAGGCTGATTGCAAGAAAGGCTGTCCTCCACAGGCTGCATCTGTCTTCAGGCATTCCGTTATTTTAATAAAAAAAACACTTCCGCTATCTTCAATTACCTACTAAGTTAAGCAATTTCCTGAGTGTTAACCGCAGTCATGTCAAAACAGAATACGAGGAAGCCAGCTTGCGTACCTGATGAATATAAACCCAACTTTAGAAAGGGGGGGGGAGTAACGAGCTGCCACTTAGAGCCACATGTCTTAGATTCACCCACGCCCCCAAAATAACGATCGCGTCAAATGTAGCGCCGCCTACCGCGTTGTAGTTTTTTACCCGCTAATCTGCTATTCAGTCAATTAGCTGCATGACGCGATAAAACTACAAATCCCAAAATTCCGGCTGTGAGTAAACGGCGTTAAGCCAATCAGGCAACAACACGCTGAGTAACCGGTCATTCCGCTTTCTGTCTCTGTATGGTGTAGATGCAGAATCGTGTTTCTTGTTAAACATGAGTATACAGTAGGTTAGGTTTACCGTTTAAGTCTTTATGAATACTTAAATAAACAAATACAATACACATGAGCGTGCTCAGCTACGGGCTAAGCAGTGGCCAAAGCCACAAACTGCGCAAACGCTCAATGTTATCTTTGTTTTTAAAAAGTTAATGGTTTACTCACAAAAACGTCCCAATTACAAACGATTATCTAATTATTTTATTTTTTAAACACGACAGGACTAAATTAAGCTTGTTAAACTTCTTGGATTATGTCCATTAACCCAAATGACCAAATAAAAACACAAAATAAATAAATAGGTCGATGCCCGTACTTTTACCTTAGAAAAAAATGTAATGAAACAAATTGTCGCGAACGTGAACCAATTAACAGAGCCCAGCACCGTGACGTCATCGGGCGACACTGGAAAATGCGAGAAGGATGCGCCGCATGACAAACACAAGCTGAATACGAATTACTGTAATAAAGTTGGCAGTAAAGACGATAACGGTCTCTTTTACTGGATCATCCGTCAGCTCTGTACTCACGTGGCAAAGGCAGCTCTGCTCCGAGCTGTCCGCCGCCCCTCTGCGCTGCTGGTGTTGTTGTTGGGTTTTGCCTTGACTGCCGTAGTGAAACCACCCAAGGACAAAATCCCCGAGCACCAAACACAACAGAAACAAAACTCCGCAGATGTGTATGTTGTGTTTTACCATCGCTGATGCAAATTCTGTCTCTCAAAATCTAGCACGGGCGAACTTGGTGGCAGGTTGCTGCTAACTTAGCTAAACTAGTTAGCATGTGGAGATGATGCAAACACAGAGAAGACAAAAGATACTCGTCTATTCTATTGTTGGATGTTTGTTTATAATCCTCATGCGAAAGGCAAGCTTAAGGTGGTTTTCTGGCAGAAACGCTAAGTAAGTAACGAAAAAGTCGGCATCCGTTTCCTCACTGCTGTACCCTCCTGACTACGGAAACCGAGGAGGCGCCGGAGCGGTGTTCCAAACTAAACCATGGGCTCCGTCCTAAATCTGTTCCTTGTTCCCTACGCAGTGCGCCGATTTCTGAAAAATCGTGGTAAGCTAATTACCCAAGTGCCCTTGAGTGTTTTTCTTTAGCTTGAAGAATTCTGAATTGTGTTGCTTTTGAATGCAGACGCTTCATTTTAATTAGAAAAATATAACTTGCATTTAACTTATATTTATTTCTATACACTTGATAGTATTTTACAGACAACCCACTCTGCAAAAACAAATTTCAGGTAGGGCGTTATTATTGCTACTACTACTATTATTATTATTTTTATTATTATTATTGTTATATTACAACTTTAAGAATGAATATTTGTCATTGTGAACACACCCCATCACACAAAGATAGATAGATATATAGATAGATAGATAGATAGATAGATAGATAGATAAAAACTTTATTAATCCCTTGGGAAGGTTCCTTTGGGAAATTA
>JBBPDA010000039.1:727064-749894 GCA_037974385.1 Arnoldichthys spilopterus | reverse complement strand
GATAGACAGATAGATAGATAGATAGATAGATAGATAGATAGATAGATAGATAGATAGATAGATAGATAGATAGATAGGAACAGGTTTGAGTATGTCCACTAGAGGTCCCTATGGAGCCGTCTAGTTTATAACCCACTTTTCCTGGCCCTGGTCTTGGAATTCCATCACATTCTACAAAGCTTTGTTTTTTTCTGACCTAATTCACCCAACTCGCCTCAGCAGTTAAACATCAAGCCATGAGCTGAAACTGCACATGACGGAGCTTAACGAGGAAATTACTAAAGGCAATGAAGTAAATCATTATCAGTAAAGCTTTAACTTACCAGATCCCCTGCTCCTTCCTCTGGCTGCATGCAAGAGACACAGCTTCATCCAAACAAGCCTCCACATTTATTATAGCGTCTTCATGCGCAGAGAGCAACTTATTAAAGCCGCAGTGTAACTTAACAGGGCCTCGAGTGTGTGGCACTTCACTCTGATCACTACATAACCAACAGTTTCATAATAACCACATTCACTTACTGACAGATGAGCTCAGAAGGGCCCAATTAACGGAAAAGGGATTTTTAAAAACAGCAGACAGACAGAGGTGGAAAATTCCACTGTAGAAAGTGTAAAACGTGGGAGTGATCGAACTTTAACAGCCTGTTTAAGGGCTAACGAGAGGCTGGAAAATGGTCATATGAACGTTGATGAAGCTTGTTTTGGGGGAAATAAACCCAAACAAACATCAGAGGTGAGGAAAAATAATAAAATGCCACTTTTCCGTAAGACACAGGGCTGTTGCAGCTCAGAGCTGAATGATGAGCCTGAAGTTCAAGGGTTTAACAGTCTCACAAGCTCAGAAACCCACATGCTGCATTTACTGATGTGTATGGCTCATTATTGAGGCTGATTAACAGTGCACCATCTCTTTACGTCTACCCAAAAATGATACATAAAGGCACTGATTATTATACAGAACTGTGCAAAAGTCTTAGCCCCGTGTCAATAGTTTAAAGCCGATAAGCCGAGTTTCTTTCTGCGGCAAAAACACAATTCAGAACTAGAATCAAGTGAAAAGACTGAAGATCTGTGTGTAAACAGTAGTTGATGGTGTGTGAGCTGGTGAAGATGCAGGTTTGGCTCCAGATTTGGCCTCCAGTCACTGCACAGATGTGTGTGGAGCTCCATCAGCTCCTGACTTGAGCTCAAACCTGCAAATTTCTACAGTAATACTAAGCGTCCACTGGGAGAACTATGGGACTGGTCAAACCAACACACTGACCCATAATATCACTGTTTGCTCTTTTACTGTTACATGTGTTAATTCTAATATTTGTGTTTTTTGAGAAAACAGAAACACTCACTGCCCAAATAAACAGCTTTTAATGAGCATTCTCTCAGGGGACGAAGACTTTTACACAGTACTGTACGACTGTTCTTGAAATAACAGGTAGTAATTAGTTTGCCTTTGTCTTTTGTTGGGTGTGTAGTTGCTTGTTCCTCTGTTGTTACTGTGTGAATAATATTAAATATCTCGATATAAATTCATAAAAATATTGGAGAAGCAGAACCGGTCACAACAAACACACCATTCATACAACACGGGCTCATCAGAGTTTCTCCTGGATGATTTTTGGGAGAAATAAAGATGAAATTACTGGAGTAAGTGAAGCACACAGGTGGTTTTGATCTCACCAGGGTCGGTACGTTGCCTTTACAGACCGGTGGGATGAGCACTCGCAGCTCCGGTTTGTGGCCCACAGGTGCATGGCTGCCTGCAGGGGGCGCTGGAGATTTGGCCTGCAAGCCTCTTCCCAGTCTGTTCTCTCCCTGAGCCCCAACAAAGCCGTTCACTGAAGGTGACATGTGAGGAAAACAGGTTTTAAGCGGTGGTCCCGGACAGGAGGCTGAATACAGTACGGTACAGTGCAGTGGGCTGTGTGAAATCTCCCCAGACGAATGTGAGAAGACGTGTGACGGTGTTTCAGCTTCTTCGTGTTTTTGCAGCTCTAAGTGAGATGGAGGGTACGTGATGAAGAGGTCAGGGTGGAGACCACTGTCTGCAGTCTGGAGCTCTGGGCTTAAAGAAATCACCTCCTCCTGAGAGCTGGACAACGTCAACTCGCATCCAATCAGCCGCAGGGATTAGGTTACACACACACACACACACACACACACTTTTCCTCTCTCCATCAGTCCTCGTCATACCCTCTCTGTCCCTGCCTCTCTCCTACCAGCTCTTCTCTTCTTTTCTCTCTCTAGTTCTCTCTATTCCCTGTGCCTCTCTCTTCCCCTCTCTTCCCATCTTTCCCTCTCTCCCTCTCCATATGTCACACATTTGCTCTCCCCATCTTTCTTTCTCTCTCTCACTCTCACTCCTTCTACTGTGACCCCTTAAATCTTATACACACAGATCAGCCATAACATTAACACCACCTGCCTAATACAGAGTGGTTCCCCCTCCTGCTGCTGAAACAGCGCTGACTGTGGTGCACTGTGTGTTCTGACCCCTTTCTATCAGAGTCAGCATCACTTCTTAAACCACAGTAGCTCTTCTGTAGGATCAGACCAGACAGGCTTGGTTGCTCTGTCCCAGGTTTTATGAAACATCTTCCTGGCATCAAATTCAAAAGCAGCATATACGGTAAAACACCACAATTTCTCAGTTTCAGTATATGATGTGTTGCCTTTGTTGTGTTTTGAATTAATTATGATTAATCACAAAAGGCAGTCGTGGCCTAATGGCTGGAGAATAGGGCTTTCAACCACAGGGTTGCTGGTTTAATGACCAGGACAGGCAGGGAAGTGAGTGAGTGAGTGAGTGAGTGAGTGAGTGAGTGAGTAAACAGCACCTTCTCCCATGTTGAAGAAAGAGAATAAGAGAAAGTGACTATCCGTCATTGTGAACACACACTATCAGCAGCACCTGGGGAGCAGTGGTGCAGGACGGTACCTTGCTCAAGGGTACTTCAGTGGAACCTGGGCCGGCACTTGAACCTGCGACCCTCCGATCACATGGATAAGTCCCAAACCGCTAGGCCACTTAACCACAAAGCTGCCTCCCAGTGCAGATGTGCAGCCCACTGCTCCAGGTGTGCGCATGTTCATGGGTGGGTTAAAATAAACATTCACTGTCCACAGTGCGTGCGCCTCGTAATCTGACGTTCAAATTTGACTTTGCATTTTTGCAATTCATCACATTCTGTATTTACATTTTATACAGCGTCTTTTTCTCGATGGGGTTTTACATAAATGGAATAATTTGGCACTTTTCTCTGTGTTTGGGGTCTTACCTAATGAGCTGGAGTGTACACCATTGGGTGTGGAGTTTGTGGAACCTGGTATCCCACCTAAAAACATCAGTATCACACTAGATTAAAAACAGTTCCTTCTACACACCTGAAATACACAAGTGTACATACAGTACTGTGCAAAAGTCTTAGCCCCCTGGTGTTACTAGTTTAAAGCCGTTTCTCTGAGCAGTGAGTTTCTCTCTGCAGCAAAAACACATGTGAATATTAGAATCAATGCAAATAAACAGGACAACAGAGAAAAGAATGAAGATCTGTGTGTAAACAGTAGTTGATGGTGTGTGAGCTGGTGAAGAAACAGGTTTGGCTCCAGATTTCGCCTCCAGTCACTGCACGGACGTGTGCGAAGCTCCATCAGCTCCTGACTTCATCTAATGAAGCACTGATGGAGCCCGAACCAGAGATTTGATGGAAACTGCAGTAATACTGGGCTTCTACTAGGAGAACTCTGGGACCGGACAAGCTCAACACACTGATACATAAAATCACTGTTTCACTGTTGTGTTTTTTCTAAAATTAGTGTTTTTTTGGGGAAAACAGAAACACTCACTTCCCAGATAAACAGCTTTTAATGACCATATTCATAGGGGGCCAAAGACTTTTGCACTGCTGTAGGTTATTAGCCTGGTGGCCTAACAGAATGCCTAAATATGGTTTAGGGCAATGTCACCAACAGCCACATTTACATTTATATTATGTACCGTATGTGCAATTTCTCAGCACTATGGACAAACACTGAGGCAGAACAGACCTGCTAGCTCAGGGCTGGGAGATGTGTGCAGTGTACTGGAGGACAGGGACAGCATGGCCGCTTCACTCAGGGACACCGTGGCCGAGGGCAGGGTCGGAGTGGCCAGCGAGCCTGCCGTGCTATAGGAAAGGGCGCTGGGGTCAGCCACGGGAATGGTCACGGGCAGTGTGAAGCTCTGCTGGGGCAGGACACCTGGCTGCACAGAGAGAAACACAAGCGTGGTGGTGGTGGGGGGTGGGGGTGTTTCAGAATAGGGTAGAGAAATAACAACATAACACTGCTTCAAATCATATTTTACCACATGGGATATTTTCAGGGCCTTAATAATTCATACATTTCAGTTTTCACTCTTTTACTTTAGATTTGGTCTAATCGGAAGCCTTTAGTCTTCAGCCTCCTGATAAAAGGGTTATTGTTGATGATATATATGAAAAATGATAAAAAATACATATAATCATTCAATCATCAATTCATGCCATGTCCAACACCAGGGCTGGAGAGGGCTGTTCTTGGATCAGTATTTATGACAATCGTTGCTTCAAAAACCAGTTCTGCCCTCGTTCACCAACCTGCCATGATTAAACCACAGGTAACAGCTCGCCCTCTTAGAGCATCACGCTCAGCCCGACCGGACACCCCCCCCCCTTCTTAAACATGGAAGACAGACATCAAGGCTCTTCTCAGTTTTGGCACCTAAGTGGTGGAATGAACTTCCCCTAACAGTCAAAACTGCACAGACCCTCACTGTCTTCAAACTACAACTGAAGATGAACCTCATCACAGAGAACTTAGGACAAGAACTACACGGCCCAACAGAAGTGACATGCTACTATATATTAATCCTTACCCATAGCAACCTTTCTGTACCTTGTGCTGTAACGAAGTCTGACTTTTCCACTGTCAAAAAGAGCAAAGTGGATTAGGACACGCCCATAAATGTTAGTTGGGCCTCCATCTTTACATGTTACGTTAGATCGAAACACACCAATCAGAACCTTCAGCAGAAGATAAAGAGGCCCTGGGTCAGTTCGTTTAGTTTTGGAACAATGGATCCAGAAAGGCATGAGAGAAGAGGACGAGGACACTGGAAAGTATGAGGTAAAGGCCAAGGCCAAGGAGACAAGTAGTGTCAGATGAAATTCGTGCCACTCTTCTCTATCATGTCCTTGTTTATTGGATGTCAATGAGGGAAGCTGGGGAACAAGTGCTGCCAAACCTGAGCCGCTTCACTGTGGCCTTTGTAAGACGAACCTCCAGAGAGGAGAACGAGGAGGTGTTTTCATCCTGCTCTTCTCTACTGTAACTTTAAAGTGTCACAACACACACACAGATACTGTAGCTCACACACAGTCACAGAAATGTGTATGCTGCCACTGTGTAAAAAGCGTGTTGTACAGTTACAGTTTCCCATGTGGAGGACTGAGAGACGACCATCTGGCAGAGGGAGCTTGTGAATATGGTCATCAACATTTACGTTCACATTTATTCATGTGGTTGAGGCTTTTATCTAAAGCCACTTCCAAGATACAGGAACAATCAAGCACTTTAGTTGCACAGGGCAACACTGAAGCGAGTGCGACCAAGAGTCCAACACATTCGTCTTAGTCATAAAACAGAGACAGCAAGAGCTAAAGTGGAACATTACCATCTGGAAGACGTTCTCTAGACAGTTATCAGGTACTAACAGTTTGTACGTAACCGATGGGCTTACGTGCTGAGGTGAGTGCGGAACAGTTGAGTCTTGAGACGCTATGTGGAGAGAGACTCAGCAGATCTAGTGTTGCTGGGCAGCTCGTTCCACCCTTGAGGAATAATGAAGGCGAAGAGTCTGGAGTGGTGTTTGATTCTATGTATGGAATCTCTAAGCGCTGTTCAATCGCTGATCTGAGTGATCTGGTGGGTGTGTAGGACTGGATCAGTGGGGGCTGATCCGTTGATGATCCTGGAGACGAGCATCAAGGATTTGAATTTGACACACGCCACGATGGGGAGCCAATGCATGGAGCCAAGCAGCAGCATCACGTGAGCACCACTGGTTAAAGATCGGCCGAGCTGCTGCGTTTTGAATCCTTTGCAGTAGAAATTCAACCGAAGAACGACTGAAGACCAGCGCAGGTCAAACCCTGACTGTTTTTCTGCACGTTTGTGGCGTCAGGTAAGCGCAGGTCAAACCCTGACTGTTTTTCTGCACGTTGGAGTGAATCAGAGTGTGATCCCAGTAGCAGCAACGATATTCTCGCCGTATCAGGAGGATTTTAACACAACGACGTCAAGGTTCAGGTCTAAATAAAGACACGGATCCATATTTCACTACTACAGTGCAGGATGAAGCTCAAACCCCACAGATTTAAAGAAACACTGATTACTGCCCCCACAGGTCACATACAGTACTACAGTCTGGGCTGTTTGATTACTGCTCCCACAGGCCACATATAGTACTACAGTCTGGGCTGCAGGTCGGCGTCAAACAGAAGGAAACAAAGGCAAATGTAACATCATACTGAAGCAAATCAAGCCTGCTACAAAACGCTGACGTCGCTCAGAGCGCGTTCACTTATCCATGAGTTGAACGCTCGTGTGGACTAGGCCTTAGAGGGAAAAGTGCTTTCTGCTATTTAGAGATTTTCAGCATGGCGATGGAAGGGCTATGATCGAAGCCCCTACATCTGCATTCACCTCTTTGAGGAGGAGGAAGAGGCCTGTTTAGACACTTCAGTTGAGGTTTGTCATGGGTGAATAAGACGTGCAGGGGGATTTTTCTTGCCTGGTTAGGGCTAATATAGCCTATGACGTTGATGAGATATTTTGGCCTGACACAGACCACAGACAGGATGCTATGACAGAATAATTTTTGTTTACTGTGTTCACATTTCTCATTTATACTTTACGGTGTATTGCTATTGATGTTCTACTGTATGGTGGAGTATATCAAAGAGCAAAAAAATGTGCAAATGTAAACATGTATTAGTGAGTTGGACCTGTGACCTGAAGGTCGCTGGTTCAAATCCCAGACTAGAGTCGAGTGTGCAGTTATGGATTTGTGCAATGGGGGCATCGTTTAAAAAAATTAGTTTTAGCAATGGAGAAAAACTGTAGAAAAATGGCAAAATAAAATATTAAAACTGTAATTATATTGCTCAATAATAATAATAATAATAATAATAATAATAATAATGGTAAGAATAATAATGATAATAATGATAATCATAATAATGATAATGGTAATAATAATGATAATGGTAATAATAATAATAATAATAATAATAATAATAATAACAACAACATGATGCATGTCTGCAGACTTTTTAAGGGTTGTAGGGAAGCCTGGCATGGCAATATATTAAACATTCATGCAGAATTGTTTGCATTTGCCTATGTCTGCATTATTTTGTCCAAAATATTTTGTTTTTTCTGCATTACACGACCTCTCAGATTCATCAAAATGCCCACACGAACTCTGATCTGGAGCTAGAATTACTTACAACACTAACGACTAAACTGTGACTGTACAGAGGGCTCCTCTGGACTGAACCCATCTGCGATTATTGCAAAGTCCAATAAGGTTTGCATGATGATAATGCATTGTGCAGCCCTAGTTACCAATTAGTGAGTTTGTGCTGTTACGGTCACTTCAGAGTTTGTCCTATTTAAACACGTGGAGCAGCCCTGTGGACGAAGGACGAAAGAGAGGCGAGCTCAGAAACCCAACTCACAATCTTCTGATTTCGCATCATGTTGTCAAACTCCTCGTTGATCTTCTGATATTTCTCTTCTGTGTGTGGTGTGAGGACGTAGGAGGACGTGTCCGGCTCTGGGCTCTCACAGCCTCTCTGCTCTTTCTTATTCAGGGCCTGGAAAAGAAACAGCAAAGGACGAAACAGTGAAGCAGGCGAACAGGGAGGGAATCTCTACATCACAGCTTTTTCCACACCACTCTACTTCACACACAGCTGCTTAGCAGAAACCCTGCCTCTACAATGAGAAAGCTCAGCCGCCCGAAATCCCTGCTGAACAGCTGCACACGTAAATAAAAGCTCTAATTTATTGCATCAAGAAAATTGAATTTTGGCTGAAATATGAGAATATATCTTACTGAATGTTACTACAATTGGTCCTAAAATCCCAAAATCAGTGTACACCAACCAGCCATTACATTAACACCACTGACAGGTGAAGTGACTCTAGTTATTTCATTACAGTGGCGTGTGTCAGGGGGGTGGGATATATTAGTCAGCAAGTGAACAGTCAGTACTTAAAGTTGATGGGCTGGAAGCAGGAGTCTAAGGATCTGAGCCACTTTGACAAGGGCCTTACTGTGATGGAGTCAGTGTATCTCCAAAACAGCAGGTCTTGTGGAGTGTTCCAGGGGTGTAGTAGTCAGTACCCACCAAAAGAGATTCGAGGAAGGAAGACTGGTGAATCAGCGACAGGCTCATGGGCACCAAAAGCGTATTAATGCTTGTAGGTCACATAAGCCCAATAGTTTAGTACTGTCACAGTGTGAGATTTTCAGTACATGATTATCACGACCAAAAGAATTCATAATAACGATATAATCACAGTATATATGCACACAGAAATGATAATAATAATAATAATAAAAATTATAATTATAACTATGGTTTGGCTTCAGCTAGTTTAAAATGTTGCTGCCAGACAACCATTACCTCACACCTATAGGCAATTTAGAGCATCCAGTCAACTTAAATCGCAAGTCTTTGGGTAATGGGAGGAAACCGGAGAACCTGGAGGAAAACCTGCACAGAAAGGCCCTGATGGCTGCCCCAGGATCGAACCCAGGACCTTCTTGCTGTGAGGCAACAGCGCTAACCACTGCACCACTGTGCTTTGCAGCTTTAGTAAGTGCTTTATAAATAACATTTACTTACTTACTACATAAATGTGCCAATAACTACTTCCCACTGGAACGCCGTGTTACCCCCATGTGTGTGATTTGGGATATTGAACAGTGAAGGTTCTAACGGGTTCTAACTCTAACGGAGGTTCACCATTACAGCAGTTATCCCTGAACTCTGAGCTTTGGTATTTACGCTGTTTCACATTCCACACTCGCTCCATAACAATCACACACACAGCGGGCACACTGCTACAGTCAAGAGCGTAGTACATGCGGTGAGGAAACGCAGACCTGTTGTTTGTTCTACCGCACAAATCTGTCTGCACAACTTCTGGATTCCTATGAGCAATAACGCCACCTACTGGAGCGTGAACCACGTTGTTACCGCCACAGTGTTTATTTACTGAATATTTATAACAAATTATCAATATTTCATTTTTAAAATATGACATTTCTAAATATGAATAAATCACATTTATCGTCAACGCCGGTAGGGACACCCCAAGTAGCTACTACAGATGATTTAATGACTGCTAAAGAGCAGTTAAAGGTGTAATATACAGGCGCTGGCGGGGTTTCCAGGTTTACCCGTCCTCTGTGATTCCTCGTGTCAGCACCGTATCCCTTCATAGCTACATCTTGCTGTAACAGATCTGTTTTGCTGATTGAAGATTTAACAGGTGGAAGCACAGCTCGTCACTATAATTCTCCAAATCATGTGCTGCAAGTTCAAGTCTAGCAGTAAACTCAAACACCAGGCCGTAAATACATGCAGTGCAATAAGCGACGCCTGCCGCGTCCACATGGTCGAGGTAATTCAGATGCTTCAAAATGTCCCATTAGCAGTGGGCAAATACAGGCAAGCTCTGCCAAACCCACGCGCCAGGTCATTGACTGATAGCATCTCAAGTTTCACTGTGTGTGTGTGTGTGTATTTTGGATAGCACCCTGCTTGTATTTTTAGCTCCAACCCGTTAGCAGCACTTCCTCTCGATGTGTTCGTCAACACATGCCTACATCACTCCTCGCGAGTGATTCGCTTTTCTTGGTTCTAAATCTCAAAGGGGCAAAAAGACATATGGATATCGTGATGGCAACTTGCCAAGAGTTCGGCCCACGAGCTGATCACGGAGGCACAACAGTAACGGATTTCCGGCAGAAAACTGCCTTAAAAACAATCAGCATCCGATACGCGTCCAGATATTTCCGAGCCATATGACCACGTATTTACTGCACAAACGACACCCACAGAGTTCATCTAGGTGATTGTATACTGACCAGAACATTAAGACCACCTCCCTAATACTCCGAGCGTCCCTCCTGCTGCTGAAACAGCTCTGACTGTGCTGCACTGTGTGTCCTGAGCCCATCAGAGTCAGCATCACTGTTTAAACCACAGTAGCTCCTCTGTGGGATCTGAGCAGACGGGGTAGCCTGCACTCCATGCCTTGGGTGCCCCTGTCCCTGTTGCTCAGATCCTTACCTTTGTCCATTTTTCCTGCTTCTAGCACATCAACTTCAAGTACTGACTGTTCACTTGCTGCCTAATATATCTCACCCCCCTGACAGATGCCACTGTAATGAAGTAACTAGAGAGTCAATGTTATTCACTTCACCT
Organism: Arnoldichthys spilopterus; assembly: GCA_037974385.1. Taxonomy (NCBI): domain Eukaryota; kingdom Metazoa; phylum Chordata; class Actinopteri; order Characiformes; family Lepidarchidae; genus Arnoldichthys; species Arnoldichthys spilopterus. Next base: position 739,371 of record JBBPDA010000039.1, on the reverse strand, counting down.
GTGAGCGGTGGTAATGTTATGACGGATAGTGTGTGGTACCTACCAAAAGTGATGCAAGGAAGGACAACTGGTGACCGGGTCATGGGCACCCAAGGCTCACTACTTCATGTGAGGAGTGAAGGCTCAGGTCTGATCCCACAGAAAAGCTACTGTGGTGTAGAAAGTCATGCTGACTCTGATAGAAAGGGCTCAGAACACACAGTGCACCACAGTCAGAGCTGTTCAAGCAGCAGGAGGGACCTACTCAGCATTAGGCAGGTGGTGTTAATGTTATGGCTTTTCATTAAACTGTGGTGGGATGGACTGTACAGAGTAACTACAAGCATGGACAAAATGGTACTGGACAAGATAATCTGCTAATAGCTAAGAGCTAATAGCAAATGGAGCGTATGTGAAGGTCAGGATGGCCCTGGCAATCTTCTAAGGACTGACTGACTGATCTGTAATTACTGAGAGCATCGTGGCCAAATGGGGGACGAATCGGGCACCAAATATATCGCAGCATCAGCAAAAGCGGTCTGCATTCCCAGACACTACATCCCTGCCTGCGTTATCTAATCTATTTAAAGTCACTCGACAGCTTTACTTAAATTATACTCAATTAGGCATCGTGAAAGGTCCAGATAAACCCGACCTGACAGGCCACACTGATACGGGCCTTGTGGGTCGATGCTGATATCCGAAATTATTGAAATACATATGGTTCAGACGCTGATATATTTATTTATATCCTGTGTTTATTAAATGTAGAAACTGGGACCTGGATTAGCACTACTGCAAAAATACAGCATTTATCTCCACAGGGTTACAAAACCTTCAGTCTGGCCTAGAACATTCTGCTCAACCAGAGCGCAGTAAACTTAACACCGTTTCCAAAAACACATTAAATCAGACCAGTGGATTACAAAATCATGTATTAGCATATTTTTCAGTCCAACTTTTTTGAAGTTTGCTGTAATTTTCAAACGACAATAAAAAACAGTAAAAAAAAAGTCAAAGTTTCAACATTTGTTGTGTTTTCTGTTCATTTTTACAGTTAAAAATGCTTTGACAAAAATTGTAACTCATTGTGTTCAGGTTCGAGTCCCGGCCCGGGCACTACTGAGGTTCCTTTGAGCAAGGTACCGTCCCACTACACTCCCCGGGCGCTGTTGGTAGCTGCCCGCTGCTCCAAGTGTGCACGTTGTGGTCCTTGAGTGTGTTCACAACGACAAAGTCACTTTCACTTTAACTCTGCTCTAAACGACTCTAGGTCAGTGCGTGTGCCAAAGTCCTTACAACACACATCAGCCCTTCACACTTCAGGAGCTGAGAGATAGCAACCATTTGCGAAACAAAGGGTGTTAAAGGTGCAGGAGAAGATGGGCAGGCTTGTGGGTGAGCAATAAGGAGGGGGAGGGGGAGGGGTGTTTCCTTATGAGAATTTTTGTGGGCTGTTGTAAATGTCATGTGAAATATCACCTAAAAATGTACCATATTGAAACATTGATCTGATTTTATAAACAAAACACTGTTTAGCTAAAACCACTGGCCTCATTCATTCGTCTGTTTAACTTCTGACCATCTGTTCTACACTTCATACGTCACTGTTCCATCTCAGATGGAGCCACCCACCTCCACAATGTCTGAGTTGGTCCTGCTCTCGTGAGGCTCGTTGTACTCTGTGTACTTCAGCAGCACCTTGTCCATGTCTGTGCTCGCGTACTGGAAGAGCTTGTTGGAGCTGTTGAAGATAATGAGGGCTATCTCACAATCACACAGCACGCTCAGCTCGTAGGCCTTCTTCATTAGGCCGAACTTCCTCTTGGTGAAGGTTACCTACAAAGCAGACCACATGAAAAATATAAGAGGTTAGCATAATGTGGGCTTATCACACAGCAAAGAGATTCCAGCTCAGTTTAGCCATGTAGAAACCCATGCTGGCTTGGCGGAAGATTAAAATTGGCAGAAAATTCCAACAGTAGGTCAGCTTAGACACGTTTGGGGTCTCAAGTTTGCTTCTTTGGTTTTGCACTTGAGCTATGAGGCTAATGTAGCTAACGCATAATGAGGGCAAAAGTGTGTTACAAAGTGGTCTCAGCCATCTGAAGTGTGAATTCTGTCTGCGCCTTCGTCCATTTTTATAGGTAACCGTTTGCAACACAGTGTCTAAAGCGTCTATTAGGGACTGAAGATGTTTGAAGATGATGATGAGTTAGAAAAGATTTAGGTCTGCAGTTTCCACAAGGCTAACTACAGTTCCGTTACTTTTAAGCAACATCGGTCTCGTAACAACGCAAAACAACAGATGCTACTTTCATACGCCAAACATGTCTTGTCTGACCAGTGAGGGGGATAAAATGTCATTTTTGGCCATGTATTTGCTTAAATTCTGCTGTGCTTATGCGGGTGCACCATGTTCTATTTTCTAGCTGTTCTAGACTCCGAGATTCATGTTAATGGTGCGATTTCCTGCCCGTGGAGATAATAAGACTGTAAAGGCCTCATTAGGAAAGTCATGAGAACACGGTTCCCTTCTTTTGTTCATGGCAGTGTGACAGAGCCCAGCTGTCAGGGTTGCCAGATCTTGTCATGTTCCCTGCCAATTATCACCCCTCCCCAAGGAATCTCAAACATTCCACCACTTCACTGCTGAACACCAGGCTGCAGAGAGCTGCATGCAGCTCAGCTGGAAACTTTACCATCTGAGGAGGCCTGGTGCTGTCAAATCCATGGTGAAAGCAAATGATTACTTTATAAAATGCAAGATTTTGAGATTGAAAAGAAAAACAAAAGAACTGACTTTAACTGTAAACAGCATTTACACACTACAGGCTTTATTTTGCACCTGCGGCGCATTTCTCTATTTTAGAATACCAGCTGATGTTGCGTGTGTTTCCCGCTCTCCCTGCTTTTTAAATGAGGCGAGGCAGGGCGCATCGTGGGCGAGTTGCTATTTTAAGGCAGTGTTTTGACCAAAAACCATGTTTAAGGTCAGTGACGTTTTATTAAACCACATTTAAGCAGAGTTTTAGTGACGTGCAGGGGCACGACGCTCATTATGGACACAGATACAGTCTTGAGGTGCACTAAAAGCATCTGAAGGCTTTGGTGGAACAGCTCTGCTCCCGTCAATGATTTTACCTTTGTGCAGGAGCAGGTTCGATTCCTCGGACAAAAAACAATCTGACAGACCGACCTACACTCCCCACATTCATAAATGAGACTTGGATGCCCATGACCCTATCACCAATTCAACCGTTGACCTTCCTTGGGTCTTTCCTGCTGTGTTGGAGATGCTCGCCCATTTTTCCTGCTTCCAGCACATCAACTTTTCACTTGCTACCTATTATGTCCCACCATCTGACAGGCGCCACTGTTTTGAAATAACCAGACAGTCTGCATCTGTCATTGGTGTTAATGTTATGGCTGATCGGTGTCTTTGAAAGTCATGTCAAGCTCAGGGATAGAAATAAACCCTCACCTGCTTCTGGCCTATGTGCAAATGTCAAAGAAACTTCAATAAAAAGGGCACAGTGTGCACTGAGCACATATTACAGCAAACAAGAAATCTTCCAGACAAGATAGGGTTTGTTGTGCTGGTGCGAGGGTTTATATTTAGAGCACGAGGCAGACTGCGCGGATTCCAGCCTGGCTCTGCGGCTTCAGCTTGAGTGATGGCCATCAGGGGTTAGGGAGCGAGAGAGCGCGGGAGAGAGAGAAAGGCTGTATGCTTCCTCAGACTGGCTCTGCTGGCTAACGAGAGATACAGAGCCCTAGACTCTTCTAATTACTGCAACCACACCACAGGGACAGCAAGTCCAGTGAGACCCAGGACAAGCGCTTCAGTGTGTGGCCGCTGAGTCTCTTCCCAAACACACACACACGCGCACACACACACACACACAATTTCATCAACCGACCAGGGCAACAAGGGTAATTAGTAAACAAGAATCTAACATATGTTACAAAAATATACACAGATCAGCCAGAACATTAACACCACTTGCCTAATATTCAGCGTGTCCCTCCTGCTGCTGAAGCAGCTCTGACTGTGGTGCACTGTGTGTTCTGACCCCTTTCTATCAGAGTCAGCGTCACTTTTTAAACCACAGTGGCTCATCACTCTCTCCAGAACATCAGCTTTAAGAACTGACTGTTCACTTGCTGCCTAATATATCCCAACCCCTGACAGGTGCCACTATAATGAAATAACTAGAGAGTCAATGTTATTCCCCGGACCTGTCGGTGGTGTTAATGTTATGGCTGATCGGCGTGCGGTATACACCGATGGGTCTAGATCCACTGCTCTCACCTGTCGGTTCCTTTCGTCAGCGATGCGGGTGATCTGGATCTTCTTGCGACCCATTCTCAACAACAACTACTTCCTCGAAAACCCAAAGGACGGCTCGAAAATCTGTTCCCCCGTCTGCAAGCGCGTTGTCAGAAAATAGACTTTCTCATCCTGTTCTGTTGATCCGAACCCTGTGAAAAATTAAAAAAAAACATTTAAAGAACATTTTATATATATACACACTTTAATATATAGCTCAACACCGCATCGTGAGTTTGATCACATTTCACATTTTGAACTGATGAGTATAAGATTAGATAAACCTTTATTAGTCCCACAAGTGGGAAATTTGCATTGACACAGCAGTACAAAGGGTAAGACCAGCAAGATTGGTACAGCAATAATTAAAAAAACTATACAGCACAATAAGATAAAAAAGTAAACTTTACAAAAAATATAAATAGACATTAGTGTAAGAAAAAACAGAAGAATAATTGCACCATGGAGAATATTACACGGAATATTGCACTGAATATTGAATATTGCACAGAAAGTTTTTATGGAAACTACAAACACACATGAGAGCACATAATGTAACGTAGCACGTAAACATCGTCATGATTCCAAAATGTACAGTTCAGTCCATCCATCCATTGTCTAAACTGCTTCTTCCATTTCCGGGTGGCGGGGAAGCTGGAGCCGATCCCCGCTGACTGCGGGCCTAAGGCGGGGTTCACCCAGGACAGGAGGCTCAACCCATCGCAGGGCAACACGTAGACAGAACCATTCATACACACTCACACCTACGGAGCATCCAATCAACCTACTGCAGCCTTTGGACTGTGGGAGGAAACCGGAGAACCCGGAGGAAACACACGCCAACACGGGGAGAGCTCGCACACTCCGCACAGAAAGGCCCCCGTGGCCGACCCGGGGATCGAACCCAGGACCTTCTTGCTGTGAGGCGACAGCGCTAACCACTGCACCACCGTGCCGCCCCGTTCAGTTAAGCACTAAGCTAAGTTAAGCGTTACAGCACTAAACAAACTTGGACAGCAAACTTGTCTTGGAGGATGGAGCCCGTTTGGGGAACAGAGAGGCCTGCTGATGGAACAATCTTACAAAGACTCGCTGAAACTTCGTCGCTGAGGCAGGAAGGGGAGATCCGGTTCGCGCGTGAAAGTCGACGGGTCTCCCACGCGGCGTGAACACCAAACCAGAGCTTCACAATAGCATCCTTCAGCGAGCGCGGCGAGTTCACCCGACTGTGAGCGGACCTGCGCTTACATAATCAGCGGCTTGTGCCAACAGAGCCCACAATACAATACGTCATTTTCTACTCAACCAGCTCAACCCCGCGTAAAAGCAACAGCCGCGGCCCACACACTGAATCTCGCAGACGCTCCATTGTTCCACGGTAATTATTGTTCGGGGGGGATCAGCGGGAGCCGTAAGAATTCGCAGCGCTCTAAAAATAATTGAGAACGTCGGATGAAAACAGCGAGTTATATTTGGAAGCATTAGCAGTCGGTGCCTGGTGAATGTTTTTGGGTCAGGAGTTCGGAACCAAAGCGATCGTTTGTGGGGAACGTGAGGAGAAGAAACAACGGCTTCTGTCTCGGCAGCTTTCACACCTTCCCTCTCATCTCCTCGGTTACCAGGGCAACGCGTTAGATACCGTTAATAAGGCCAACCGGCTGCGTCGAAGTTCAGCGGGGTGTGGCTGAGGGAGCTCTGCGACGGAACGGAGATTCGAGGCAATTAAGCAGTGAATCAGAAGCTTTCATCACTGCTGAGGGGGAGTGAACTACATGTCACGGAACGAGTAGTTGAACTACGCTGTGTTGTCATTTTGCTGCTAGTTCAACTACATGCATTTGTGGCTGTTGCTTTGTAGTAAACTACAGAAACTATGTGAAGGGAAAGGAACGTTCTGCCATTTTTGATTCATCACTGGCTCTTTACAGTAACTGTGCTGCCCTTTGACCCCGTTTCCCGGTTCTAAAAGGGATTATCATCAAGTTAACGTTCTCTCTTCACTTTTTACAGCTGATCTCACCAAGCAGCTTTACACAATCAGGGTCCGAGCCCCTAATGAGCAAATCGAAGGCAATGGAGTCGAGGTAAACCTCCCTAACCTGGAGGAAGAACATTTCTGTAAACAGTTTGTGAAGGAACCTGGAGGACAAAGTTTACCCATGTTTACATGACTGAAGTGTCCAAATAATTCTGGGGCGACTGTTAGTCTATTACAGTACTTCGATGAATAATTCCTACCGTAAAGCTAAGAAGTAGAAGAAGTAGAGGAAGAAGAAGCAGAAAAAGAAGAAGAAGAAGAAGAAGAGAAACTGGAAGAGGAAGAAGAAGAGGAAAAAGAAGAAGAACTGGTAGAGGAAGAAAAAGAGGAAAAAGAGGGAGAAGAAGAAGAAGAGTAAAAAGAGAGGGAAGATGAAGGAAGAGAAAGTGCTCTCTCTCTCTCTCTCTCTCTCTCTCTCTCTCTCATCCTGATACCCTACTTCTTGCTGGAGCTCATACCACTGGAACTCACTCTGTGCTCTCAAGGAAACCACGGTTACCCATTTGCTACAAAAGGTAGTGTGGGTTACTTTAAGAGCAATGCATTGTTGGTAATGTAGTGCTATACTGCCAACACAGGTGGGAACAAGGTGATTAGGTGAAAAAAGGAGGCGTGAAGCAGAGGAGCTGGAGTTAATGTTGAGGGTGTGCACTCTGGCTGAGCCCTCGCTCAGTCTCGCTCACAGACTCTTGTTCTCATGGTGCTGATTTCAGGCCGACTTTAGAAAAATGATGGTGATTTCAAACGTAGTCCACATGATCACAAGCAGCAGGCTGAGCTTTTACCTCTCCGTGTAGACGCACTGGTGTAGTTCACACCTCTGATACAGTCACCTCCCCCCCGAAAAAAACGTGTTGCTTTTTAATGAGCTCCGTGTGTGTGTCTGTGAACGTGTGCTCGTGTAAAAGATGGTGAGGCACTTTACCTCTCGTGACTAAAGCTCCAGGCCTTGCACCGTCATCTTCAGCACCTTCGTTTAACCTTCGCCTGGCAGAGACACACCAACAAGTGAAAGTGACTCTTCGACTTTGTGAACACACTCAAGCACCACAACGAAATGTGACCTCTGCATTTAACCCATCACACGTGCACACGTGGGGCAGTGGGCAGCTACCAACAGCGCCCGGGGAGCAGTGTAGTGGGACGGTACCTTGCGCAAGGGAACCTCAGTAGTGTCCGGGCCGGGACTCGAACCTGCGACCTTCACTGCCCACAAAGACAAATCAATTTTATTTCTTCAAATCTCGAGACTCAGAAACAAGTGAACTGCTGTAAAGGCAAATATATGTAAATGAGTTTCTCATGACGTCACAAAATCTGTGAAATCAAAGCTGGTTTCACAGATCTGTGGTCATACACGGTTACCCACCCCACGATGCTTCAACCACCATATCGTCGCTGGCGGAACTAAACCGTGCGTCGTCATTTTTCATTGTTTTACACAGAAAACAGCTGACCTCAACATTTCTGAATGAACAGAAGAGTTTTTATTAATTAATTTACTCATTTATTTTTGACGCGTTTCTATTGGTCTATTCCGGAGGTGCACAACTTCAGTCCTGAACTCACCTGTTCATCGTCAAGTTTAGGTTTAGTGTGTTTGAAGAGGGGAACCAACAAACTGTGCTGGACACTGGCCCTCCAGGACCACAGCTGGGCGCCCCCGGAACAGACCAATAGAAATACTTCCCAAAAAAAGCCCCAACAAATATTTACATTTTGGAAATTAATTTATATATATATATTTATAATATATTTTATTTATTATATTATAATTTTAAAATAATAATAATTAAGCACAGTTTGTTGGTTTCCATCCTCAAACATACCTCTGGCACCTCTGGAATTGACCAATAGAAATGCTTTAAAAGTAAAAAATGTAAATAAAAAAAAACCTTCGATATTTATATTTTTTAAATGAATTAAATACAAACTTGATTATAAATGAAAATTTTTTTTTCCATCTCCAGCATCAGCAACAGTACACTGACCTGATATAAGGTCTGTGAACTGCAGTGTGCCTTTAGAAGACCCTCCTCATGAAGGGAATGTGAGATTTACTCACGCTCCACCTCTGAGTAACACTTCTTACTGTAAAACAAAACTCGGCACAAAAGCTTTAAAGTTAATGTCAAAAGGCTGCTAATGTCCTTCAAATGGCTCTGAATGGAAGTACGAGGCCACTTGACCATGAACCAAACTGATTATCTTGTAATGTAACGCAAAAGAATAGCGCTCTCACATGACGTGCCGGGTCTCAAGGGCATGCGTAAATGAGCTGGGCAACACAATGGGCATCACAAAAGTCTCCTCGGCCTAAACCTCTATTCTGATTCTGCCACACTCGACTGCAGAGCAGCTCTGTGGGGTCACTGAGGGGATTACATCCCTGCTGAACCCGCACTCAGCCTGGTTTTTAACGGACTACCACACACAGGGGAGTAAACACTAGCGTCCAGTTGACAAACACACTCTTGGGCTTTTTTGGACGGGGCGGGGGTCTACAGTATGCGTAACCAACGCGGTGTTTGTGTCCAGAATTAAAGACGGTTAACCATGTTTGTGTTAGAACTGGCTGCACCGTTTCTAAGGGCGAAACACTGGGGATGAGAAACGCTCCAGTGAGAATTAGAGCAGACAGCGCGTTGAACTGTCTGTGTGTGGGTTGAGAACAGCATTTGATGTGAAAAGCCATCGTCTGTCATGGTACTGTGCCCACGGTATGGGTGACGGGCGTATGGGTGAAGGCGGCATTGAGATGGAAGCATACACTGGGATTTTAGAGAGACACATGCTGCAATCAAGGCAGTGTCTTTCCCCAGGGAGCTCGTCATTTGACACGCGCTACAACACAGCGGCCTTGTAGATAAAGAGCGAGAACTTTCTAGAACTTTCTGGGACTGTCCAGAAAAGGTGAAAAGGTGCCTGTTTTGCCACTATAAATAAGAAACATTTGTGGGCTGTGGTCAAAAAATCACAGATTGTGATGAAAAGAGACATTTTTACACAGGAGGACATAAGCAGTTGAAAAATAACACAAGGCAGAAACAACAACTGTGTAACATCCACCCATTTTCTAAACCGCTTCTTCCGTTTCCGGGGAAGCTGGAGCCAATCCCAGCTGACTGCGGCCTAAGGTGGGCTTCACCCAGGACAGGAGGCTCAACCCATCGCAGGGCAACACACAGACAGAACCATTCATACACACTCACACCTACGGGCAATTTAGAGCATCCAATCAACCTACTGCAGCCTTTGGACTGTGGGAGGAAACCGGAGATCCCGGAGGAAACACGAACATGGGGAGAGCTCGCAGACTAAGATAATGTAAAACAATGAAAAACTTTTGAAAGTCAGAGTTTTTAATTGTTCTGCAAGTCGCAGAACTTAAAATAATTTTTCCAGCTCCAGTCAGAACTTTGAACGTATAAGACCCATGATGTGTCCCAATAAACGACTTTTCCACTTTCCTTAATTTACATTCACTTTTCCTCAACCCAGCAGCTAAAAATGCACCCAAACCACATTCTGTTCGCCAAGAGAACTATAGAAATGTAGAAATATCTGCAGTCGGCGTTAATAACTGCAATGAGGCGCCTGCAATCATTGTCACAATTATTCGAGAGGATTTAAACCGACTGCAATTATTTTCGATGGTTCTTAGTTTTCACAATCACACGCTACATCACAACAGTGAAATGCGTTTTGTTGGGTTGAGGCGACGCATGTAAATAAAAGAGTAGACGGCGCTGATTTAGACGCATCTCGGGTCTAACAGCAGTTCCTGGTGCTATAGCACCTTTAGAGCATGTGTTAGTGAGTCATTTTTTCTTCACTGAGATGACGCTTTTTCTGCTACAAGCTGTTATAACAAGTACAGACAACTATGAAGAGAAACAACCTGGCCTAAAGTATGTGGACACCTGACCGTCGCATCTATTTGAGCTTCCTGAACATCCCGTTCCAAAACCATGGACTTAAACAGGGAGCTGGGTCACCGTTTGTGGCTGTCACGGCCTCCGCTCTCCTGGGAGGGCTTTCCGCAGAATTTGGGAGTGTGTCTGCAGGAGTTTGTACCCATTCAGTCAAAAGAGCATTTGAGGACAAGGTCTGGCTCACGGTCAGCGTTCCAATCCCAAAAGAACTCTGTGTGAACCGCGGGAATTACTCCACAGTTCGTCAAACCATGTCTTTCCCGAACTGATTCCACAAAGCTGGAAACCATATCATTTCCTAAAATGTAACTGTACCCTGATCAGCCGTAACATTAAAACTACTGGCGGCTTGTTACAGTTAATCATTCCAGTGAAAACTGCTTCACGGTCACGTTTGTTTGACACTGGACATCAACTAAGATCAGCCATAATCATTCGAGCCTTCGTTTAACGAGGCAGTTGTGGCCTAACGGTTGGAGACGAAAGCTTGTGACCAGAGGGTTGCTGGTTCAATCCCTGGGACTGGCAGGGAAAATGGGGCAGTGGTGGCGTAGTGGTTAGGACATTGCTCTGGGGACCTGAAGGTCACAGGTTCAAGTCCCAGCCTGGTACCCCTGAAAATGATACCGTCCCACTACACTGCTCCCCAGGTGCTGTTGATAGCTGCCCACTGCTCAACGTGTGCATGTGTGATGGGTTAAATGCAGAGGTCCAAGCAATTTCCTTCGGGATCAATAAAGTTGGTTAAAATTTGGGAGGGGTGAGTGAGTGAGTAAGTAAGCAGTGTTTTCCCCCTCCCACATCCACGGCTCCACTGGGAATGGTACCGAACCCCTTAGCTGCCAAGGGTGTGCAGCCCACTGCTCCTGGTGTATGTTTGGGTAAGTTCACTGTTCACACATACAATACAATTACAGCAGCACAAGCCTACAGTGACGACTGACAAAGTGACATTGAATGTGATCAATTATGTGAATTTTTATCTCCTTAAAGTCAGTGTTGGTGAACGTCGCTGTGGCCCTGGTAGAGAGGAGTATAAATTTAATGGAAGCGCATGTTTTTGTCCAGGCCGAACCCTAATTGTGATGACAGGACATTGAGACATGACATAACGCGGTGACTGCTGTTGAGGACATGTCTGTCTTCCACTGTAAATCATACAGTAAGTCATTACGCCGAGTGGGGAGAGCGCACGGTCCCCTCCAGTCTCGCATGTGGGTGACTGAGGGTAACGTGCAAGGCCTCGCAGAGCAACCGTGTTACTAAGCAGCGAATGACAAAAGCAACACTGGAAAAACATCTGCGCTGCAACTGGGAGGCCTGGAGAGCGTGATCCCTCTGTCAGAGTCTTCAGAAAGCACCTGCTTAGCTAATTAGTCTGCGTACGACTCCGTTTAACTACTGCACAACTTTTTATTACTGCAGCACAAAAGGCTTTTCCCTCCGAGCAGCGCGGCGTTTACACAGAGTGAAGAGAGTGAGGTCATGACCAACCCTGCGCGAGTCACTGCCTTCTCTAACTGCGGGTTTAGCACAGCTCCATATGCTGCCGCTCCCTATTACACGCCACTGAAGTTCCACACACACACACACACACACACACACTCGTCCTCTTCCCATGTATTCCTCTTTTTCTCTCTCTCCTTCATTATTTTTCTTGATCATACTCTCTCCTTCTCCCTATCGTTCTCTCCCCATCTCTATCATACTCTCTCTCTTTTCTTCATTTACACTCTCTCCCACTCTTTCCTCGTCTTCCTCTTTTTTCTTCTTCTCTCTCTCTACTTCTTTTTCTTTCTCTCTCTATCATAGTATCTCCTCCCTGTTTCACACTCTCTCCCACTCTCTTTCCTCGTCTTCCTCTCTCTATTTCTCTCTCTTTCCTTTCCTTCTCCCTATCATTCTCTCCCCCATCTCTATCATACTCTCTCTCTTTTCTTCATTCACACTCTCTCCCACTCTTTCCTCGTCTTCCTCTTTTTTCTTCTTCTCTCTCTCTACTTCTTTTTCTTTCTCTCTCTA
>JBBPDA010000039.1:607283-618560 GCA_037974385.1 Arnoldichthys spilopterus | reverse complement strand
TCTGACACTAATAACAATTGAGGGATTTTAATCCAGTATGAATCTGCAGTGTGTGTAGTGTTGACAGTCTGACAGTATTAATAGTTGAGGGATTTTAATCCAGTATGAATCTGCAGTGTGTGTAGTGTTGACAGTCTGACACTAATAACAATTGAGGGATTTTAATCCAGTATGAATCTGCAGTGTGTGTAGTGTTGACAGTCTGACAGTAATAACAGTAATAACTGTCTAGGGATTTTAATCCAGTATGAATCTGCAGTGTGATGTGTTATATACATGCTAAGATTTACAGTTCAGAAACAAAATAGAGAAGAGTTTAAAACTTATTGACTTGTTCTGTTGTTCTTTCTTGTGAAGAGAAATAGAAGTGTGGACCTGCTGACGGCTCCATTTAAGGGGCTAAGCTATTATCATTATTATCCAAAACAGAAGGAAATCATTGTTACTTTTTTTACTTATCCTTTCAAGGGCAAAGATCATCGACACAACTGTGGCTCTGAGCACCACCAGGTATCTCTCTGAGGAGAGGGAGTACATGCCATGGGAGTCGGCCCTCCAAAACCTCAATTACTTCTTTCTGATGTTTGACAGGAGTGAGGTCTATGAAGCAATGCTGGTACATTTATCTCAGATATGATCAGATGAGATTTAGATGAGATCATGTATTAGAATACCTATGTGTTAAATACAGGACAAATCATGTTTGAGACATTTATACATTTATATAAGTTCTTTTTAAATTAGGATCCTATTCTTAAATGTCTAACTTCGTTTTGAATACTCTTTGTAGACATACCTGCGTGGCAAAGTTCAACCACTGTTTAATTACTTCAAGAACATCACCAGGGACTGGACGGAGATACCCTCAAGTCACACTGACCAGTAAAGATGAGCTTTCTTTCTAAATTTTAAATCTTTACTGATTTGTATGGACTCCATACTTCAACCTGGGCAGGGGGAGTAGTATAAATGGGACACCACCTCTGGCAGGCCTTAAGAAAATTAAGACTCGGCTAAGTCTCGGCTGATTTAGAACTAGCCCAAGCTGAAGATTCATACAGTCTGTCCGTGATTTATTGTCAAATCTTGACATTTTACTCATAATGAAATTCCTCTAGATTTCTTCTACATTAGAACTCTTTCCTAAGGGCCAGTATTAGCACATACAGTACATATCTATCAACCTGGCTTCAACCTGTCTTTACAGATACAACCAGGTTAACGCGATCTCACTTGGATGCACCACTGGTGTAGAGGAATGTACTAATCTCACCAAAATGTGGTACCAGCAGTGGATGGAGAATCCAGACAAAAACCCGTGAGTCACTTTCTGAGTTCTGAGCATTTTAGTTTAATCTGTAGTGGACAACCCTCTACCACAGACAGCACCTGTATGTTTCCCTATGCAGAAGAGAAAGCTCACCTACAGTAGTGAGTGAGCGATTGGTTATTTGCACCACAGTGCACCACAACAAAACGTGACCTCTGTGAGCCATCCATGTAGGAGGCCATCCATGTAGGGGCAGTGCGCAGCTGAGATGGGCAGAGCCCTGGGAGCAGTGCTTGGGCATGTTACCTTGCTCATGTGGTTCTTGAACCGGTCTGGGATTTGAACCAGTGACCTTAAGATCACAGGGGCAACTCCCTAACTGTTGCACCACCACTGCCCCGAATACGGTTACTGTTTTAAATACGTGAGCACAGCCGATACACTCTAAACAGTATAGGTCAGACGCTGAGGGCTGTCACAGGAACAGTGGTGCCTGTAGGAACTGGAAGTAGGTGTGTGGACTTGTAGGTGAGCAACATTTATTAAACAAAAACACTGATGAATAACTAGAAAAAAAACACAGCATGTGAAGCAAGAGTGAGACAAATGTAGCATCTGCGGAACAACCAGGTTAACAACAAACCACATCTAACCAGGCCCAGCTGGGGAAGGGGCAAGACTAGTGTGGAGCTCCATCCATTTTCTAAACCGCTTCTTCCGTTTCCGGGTTGTGGGGAAGCTGGAGCCAATCCCAGCTGACTGCGGGCCTTAGGCGGGGTTCAGCCAGGACAGGAGGCTCCACCCGTCGCAGGGCGACTCTATTGTTATTATTATTAATATTTAAAGAGTCCAATTATGTCATTATTGATCGTGATATCTGCATCATTATGAAACGTGGTGTTTGTTTACGTAAAACTGAATAATTTTTTGAAAGTTATTATTTAAATGTGGTGAACTGGTGAAAGATGAATGTTTGCATGTTATAATTACATAAATATCACACCGATGTGACGGTAAGGAATTCAGAGTTTCTGTTTATTTCTTTTTGAAGACTGGAGACAGGATCCTCACAACGTTTCTCCAGAACTTTCCTACTTTCTGGCCTTTGCCCTTCTTGGCCCTCTGCTTCTCCTGCAGGCTGTTGGCCTCTTCGCGCATGGCCTTCATCACTGCCTCCAGGATGACGACTTTTGCCTCCAGCCTGGTCTTCTCCTGCTCCGCGCTGAGCTTCACCTCCTCCATCTCCGCAGCATTAAGTGCGAGCTCTTTCTTCAGCGTCTCGATCTCGCTGTCCTTCTGCTCGCGCAGGGCCTCCATCTGGAGCTCCTGCTCCTTCACTTTCGTCTCCAGCTCCTGCACTTTGGAGAGGCGCGGTGCACCGCTGCCCTCCCGCCTCCCCACCCCCGAACAGGCGCGGGAATCTTCTACTGATCGCTGCCTCTCGCATGCGCTCTTACTTCGTACAGGGGCAAAACAGAAACAGCGTAGACAGTATAGAGTATACAGTAGACAATACTGTATAGTATACAATATACAATGGACAGTAATTGTAATATAAGACAACAACCATCTTCACTCTTTCAGGATTAACCCCAACTTGAAGTCGACTGTGTACTGCAATGCCATCGCTGCTGGAGGCTTGAAGGAGTGGGAATTTGGCTGGAGGATGTACAAGAACAGCAGCAGTGCTTCTGAAGCAGAAAAGCTTCTGTATGCTTTGTCATGCACTAAAAAGTCCAGGCTTTTGAAGAGGTGAGCGCAAAAACAGACCTAAGCTGATTGCTATATTCTGTCATTATATGGTGGGACATATAGAAATACCCAGTTACACCTGGGAATGATGTGATTGACAGCTTTTACTGGAAGAAACCTGCTGCAGCATATAAAGTTGGCCCTGTTCGAAGGGGCTCATTAACGGTATTGATCAAGCAAGTCTTTCCTATTGTTACTTTATCGTCTATATGCATATAGAAGTAATTTTGAAGACTAGTTAGTTATAACTAATGGTGTCATATGCAATATCAGAAACCACATAAATGGTAGCAATTTTTAGCAGCAAGTACTGATTTAGGCATTAAATAGAGTTAGACTAGCCTCATAGCTCCTGTGCAAGACTAAAGAAACATTGCACATCTAATGTTTTTTGGCTGGTGGACTGCATTTACAGCATGGGGAAAACTTTGCTAGTTTGATTTCTTTCTTTTTTGTTGCTGAACCAATGCTTTAAATTGATCCAAAATGTCATATATTCAAGGTACCTGAGTTACACCTTATATCCAAACATGATGGAGCAAGATGCCTCACTAGTCGTTGTGCATGTTGCCAGCAACTCACTTGGACGCCCATTGGCCTGGGAATTCATCCAAAACAACTGGGTTCAGTTTATTTTAAAGGAGTGAGTAAAATCACATAAGTAAATGAATACAAATGAATAAAAATGACATGGTATCACTTCACTGGAAGCCAGTATTTATAAAGCTACATGAAATCTACATGAGCCATTCATCACTGAGTCTATAACCGTTAATGGTGCAAAGGTATGTGGTAATCACAAATACAAAGTGAAGCATTAAGAAACTAGTGAATCTTTGGTGAGCTTTCCTGAAATGATGGAAGTAAATGAAGCCTTGAATTCCTTCTGTTTATGGCCTACAGACCTCTCACACATTGTTCCTACAGGCTCTGCTGCATTATTAGCACAGTGCTGTAGAGCAGGAAGTAGTGCTGTATATCACTATCACACTGTTCCTACAGTCTCTGCTGCATTATTAGCACAGTGCTGTAGAACAGGAAGTAGTGCTGTATATCACTATCACACTGTTCCTACAGCCTCTGCTGCATTATTATCACAGTGCTAATGAACTCAGCAGTAGATTGAGTTCATGGAGAAGCAGCACATTCTCCAGACTTCAGCTCCACCCAGCTGGTTTGGGATGAACTGGACAGAAGGGGGTGAAAGTAAAGCAGCAGAAGTTAGTGCACCTCTTTGCTTTTTATGGCTTCATTAATTTGCTAGGTTTTAGGAAAATTAAATTTACTAGGTCCTTCATTTCTTCATTTAATGCCAATTTCCAGGAAATTTACATGATATTTTTAATTAAGTAATTATTTATTTTTTAACCTTATATAGTTATAGGTTGTTCACTGTAACTGGAACTGCTTAAGTTGCTAGTAAAAATCCTTTTGACCAATAGTGTCGCTAACATTTTTAAAGGCTGTTTCCATCCAGGCTGATTTGTTGAGCTGGGCCATCATCTCCCCTCACCAAATGTGAATAAGCCTTTGTAATAGCTAAGTTTCATCTACGTGTAATGCCACTTTTAAGAATACTGGCTGTTAGTGAAGTTTTACCAAATCAAATTCTTTCTTTAAGTCTCATGACGTCCCATGTACTGTTGATGAAAGACGGAATCTTTGTGTGTTGCAGTAAACATGGATTTCTCTCATTTGGAAAAATTATTCTTGCTGTGTCCAAAAGTTTTAACACCTTCCGTGAGGTATTGGAGGTACGTAAAGGAGGATTCAAAGGCAAATCAGGAAAATGCTCACATGAAATTAAAAGCATCTGAAGATTTGGGTGTAGGCCTCACATGTCGGCAGTAAAGGCAGCAGCCTGCATTCAGATTTCAGCTCAAATGAAGATTAAGAAACATCGTCGAATCTTTGTGGATACTTACTCTGGCTTATATTCAGTCAAATCACATTTTCAGTCATGATTTCCATCATATGGTCATTTAAATTCATGAACATCAAATATTACATACAATATATATATATTTATATTGCTGTCCAAAAAAAAACAAGTTTCTCCAAAATTGTAGCTTTACAGAAGAAGCAAAAACGTATATATGTTCATATTTCTAATGTGCATTAATAGAGCATTTTATAACAAGTGATTTTCAGACCAAGAGCATTTCTCTTGGTCTGTTCATTATGAAAATAAAGGCCAGTGTAAGAAGGGCTGCGGCGCCCTCTGCTGTACAACACCAGTCTGCATCACCGGGGTATTAGTGCTCCACCCTCAGCCACTCCTCCTAGGAAACAGGGCACAGCTGAGGCTGATAAAGATCACTATAGGGTTGAGCAGTAACCCCAGTTCCGAAGTCTCTTTTTATGTGTTTTAACCTTTAGCCTGTACTTATGGAGCTTGCCTTTGTGTAGCCTACGTTGCTCCTGTTTACCCATTTTCTGACACACATTTTTTGGTTGTACTGTGATTTTTTGGGAATATTCATGCAAGTGAAGTTGTTTAACTCCTATTCTGCAATTGTCTCCAGTATTGTCAGAGTCAGTTGCTAAAAAAAGGAGAGTTTTGTTCTGTGGATGGCTTGTCGATTGGCTTATGTCAGTGGTTAAGAAAGGTAGCTCTTCAAACGATACCCTGAAATATAATGGCAACAAAACTCTATCGTACCTGACGTAGGTGTTATGTCAACTTGGCAGCAAAGTTTACAAATGCAACCTCCATGACAAACGTAGCATTAAAGTAAACCTTTGTAAATGCTCATGTGGGTTTATGGCATTAAGGGCTTTATGTATTTCTTTTGTAGCCTTGGGAGTGTAACCCAGTATTCATGTATCTCTCTGTGTGCAATTGACAGTTATACATGCTCCGAAGAGCAGTCATCACTGCTGGATTCGATTTTGGAACCCTGGTGGTGAATCATGCCATTGAGACAAATACAGCTAACATGTATTGGATGGCTAAAAATAAAGCGCCAGTGACGAAATGGTTTACAGAAGAATTAGCCTGAGACGGCTCTGGAGAGCCACTTTTTTGGCTTTTTTTTATCCCCATGTGCTACCCAATCTCATGCTTAAGCTGAACTTGAACTTATTTACAAACCTTTTACAAATCTCTTTCAGAATAAGGTTTTTTTTATCTTGCTTAATCTACTACATTAGTTTAAACTGAATGTGCTGTTTCCCATTTCCATCCTAGCTCATTAAAGCCTGCTGAACCTGATTTACCTGTGCTGGTTTGACTTATTCTACTTGTTTTACCGTAAGAGAGTTTATCTACATTAATATGCGCTTATAGCTTCTAGAGTTTATGCCCTTATAGCCAACAGCAGTAAAGTGAGGCAGCTGGCCAAACTATAGCACAAGCATACACGGAAGAACAATCAAGCCTAGAGGAGAGAGAACACACAGATGGAAGGTAAACCAATGGAAGAGACATGCCAGTTGTGAAGACTGGCGGTTGCAGAAGCAAGTGCAAAGGTGTGCGATATTACCAGGTTTATTTAGATAAGCAGACTAACACATCCATCCATCCATCCATCCGTTTTATAAACTGCTTCTTCCGTTTCCGGGTCGTGGGGAAGCTGGAGCCAATCCCAGCTGACTACGGGCTCAAGGCGGGGTTCACCCAGGACAGGAGGCTCAACCCATCGCAGGGCAACACACAGACAGACAATCATTCACATACACACTCACACCTACAGGCAATTTAGAGCATCCAGTCAGCCTACTGCAGCCTTTGGACTGTGGGAGGAAACCGGAGAACCCAGAGGAAACACGCAAACACGGGGAGAGCTCGCAAACTCCACACAGAACGGCACCACACAGACTATCACATGAAACAAAATACTACATAACAACAGGGGTCTAACGCGACGTGAAAACAACAGGACTTCAACAGACTAACTCCTAACTCTTATATAAGACAACAGAGGCTAGGACAAACACACGGGACTATAAAGAGACACGTAAGCAAGAACACTTGAACAAAGGAGGGCCATGACATGAGGATCAGGTGACACAGGCGGAGACATGGGCGAGGACATAAATGTAAACACGAGGCTGAGGAATCACATGGAAAACCAAAAACAAAAACACGGATGGGACACATGGCACACACCAGTATACAAATGCCAAAGGTAAACATGTGTCCTTATGAAGATGAACATTTCTCACTAACCCTGAAAGTTGTAGTAAGTCCTACCTTCATTGAAACTCATCAAATGAATAAACATGATTACACCTTTACGCTAAACCCTATATCCAAAAAGCTGAATGAGATGACTGTTTGTCATTGTGAACACACTCAAGCACAACAACGAAATGTGACCTCTGCGTTTACCCCTTAACACAATGCACAAGTGGGCAGCTTTTCAACAGCATGGGCTGGGTCTTGAACCTGCAACCTTCAGGTCCCAATGGCAGCATCCTAAGCACTAGGCCACCACTGATTACTGTGATGAGGGGTATTCCCAAGTTTTCCTCACAATTCCAGGTGAACGTTCCATGAGGCTTTAACAATTTATTCTTTTTTATTGGACTAAACCGACTTTGGCTGAATAAATGCTTTTTTCCCGATGCAACTACATCAGATACATATGGGTCAGTTCAGGCTCCCAGTGCATAACTGTCTAAACATTGGCCTTGCCCTCTCTGTGGGTTGCTCCCACCCCCAGGTAATGTTCAAACGCATGGCTGATGGCTGATGTGACAGAATTACATTTACATTTATTCATTTGGCTGACGCTTTTATCCGAAGCGACTTCCAGGACAGAGGAAACAATCAAGCATTCGCGCTGCATAGGGTAATACTGAAGGTGGTGCTACAAGGAAGACCAACACATTTCTCGTAGTTGTAAAATAAATAACAAAAAAATGAGATGGTGTTCCATGTTTCTTGAAGGAGGTACATGCAAACCTTCACCCTCCTAATGTTTGTAGCATCCTGGGATGGGTGGAGAACTTGGTGGTGGTCTATACTGAGGCAGTTTTCATTGCTTTAATAACCATATATTTCTATATTTTTGAGTGAGCTACTTGGATTCCAGTGTTCACTTATTCACCTATTACTCAAAAAATACGACATAACAAATAAATACGTAGTTGAGTTAAAAATATGTCATTTTTGTTTTAAGTAAGTGTTTCCACTGCCCTGAAGCAGGCTGTGAATAAGGCCCCCAGCTCGATCAGAGAGGAAGCAGACGGGACACGCAGCACAGATGGACAGAGGAAGTGTGATGTGTCACTGTTGTGTCTGGGAACAGCTGCACTGCTGTCACCGTCAAGGCGGGATGTTTTCAATTACACACCCTCATCCTGACCTCAGGAAAGCAGTTGTCTCCACAGACGTTAGTGAGAGAAAGCAGGGGAAGGGACTCGTCCGTGTAGCTGATATGTCTGTATAATATTACACTAAGGCTTTACTGATGGGCAGCACTCATGAGGCTACATGTAATCTCATGACAGTGTCAGGTTCATGAAAACTGACAAAAATCTGTGTGAATGTGGTGAGAAAGACTGCCTTTGTCATTTACCTTCAGCAAATGCTATGACTATGGACATCTGCTGGAATAAGCCTTTATAAATGTCTATGTAGGTTAATGTCAGTTGTAATGAAAAGTTTATGCAGCCTTATGAACGCAATCTTTGAAACGATGCTGAATATTTGGTGAATATTTTGGACTACATCACATCTACATAAGCCTTTTTTGACAACTGACATTGACCTACATAGACGTTTATTACGGCTTAAACGAACAGGCCTTCATTATCATTACACTTACTTGGGTGAAAAACTAGAATGAAGCCGATATGATGAAATGTCAGTGTAAAACTTTAGTGAAAACATAGTGAAATATGATCTTCACATTTTACCCATTGGAGGCAGTGAGCAGCCAGAGCAGTGTCATGGCAATTAGGCCACAACTGCTATGATAAATAGTAACATAGATGTATGTTTCATAAAAGACTATGTAGGTGTCAGTAGCCTTATGTATATAGAATAAAGTTCTACTGAACACTCTTAAAATAGCCTCTCAGTGAGAGATGATGTATATATAAGGTGCTTTTATTCACAAAAAAGGTCATTTTATGCATAAGAAAACCAGAAAATCACATTTTCTGTATATTCACCCATAGAATAGGCAATTCGACATTAGACTGCCCCGTTTCAGAGAGGGAGTCCCACCTAGCTGAATGCTTCACTTTGTTTACCTGCAGGCCGTATGAAATGCCCCTCATGGTGAGAATTAGTTTACTCCCCGGCCCCTCTTATTTTTAACTCCGCGGGGGACCTTCCTTTAAGGTGTTAATTACAACGTGATATTACTGTCACCCACCTGTCTGTCGTTACGTGACTGAAGTGGCTCGGTTTATAGCAGAGATCAGGGATTTTTTGTTGTTGTTCAAAAGTAATGTTTTAGACAATAAAAAAAATCTTTTTTGCTAATAAAAAAGATTTTTGCTAATAATCCAACATGAAGTGAAAAAAAACACAAATGAAATAGCATTTTTTTATTTTCTGAAATATTTGCAATTAATAAATATATAATCTCTTAAAATACAAAAAAATAAATAATCATAGAACATATGAACTATTTACAGCCTTTGAAGTATCAACATCTTTACACAAATTAACATCTAATGATCGTGTTCTCCATATCAGTTAGCATTGTCCATAGTAACAGTATTGCTGCTGCTGCTGCTGCTGCTGCTGCTGCTGCTGCTGAGGAAACCAGTAATCCTGAGCTGGAGAAGGAGGCAAGCTGCAGTCTGTGTTCTGTGGAACGGAAAAAGAACCCAAACGTTAGTCTGGTTATGCATAAGGACAGTGGTCATCTCTTTACTGGAGACACTGGCTTTATCCCATTAACCCTACACTGAAGCCTGGCTTCATCATAAAGTTCTGGGAATTGGTCTAGAGCTGTGGTCCCCAACCCTGCTGCAGGATCTTCCAGCAATATTCAGCTCCAGCTCAGATCTAACACGCCTGATCCAAGTAAATAAGTGGACTGATGATGTGAAGCAGACATGTTCCATCAAGCTTGAAAGGTGAAGGTCTCCAAGAGCAAGGTTGATTATTGCTGGTTTAAAACTTAAACACACTAAAAGTCTCTACTACTGTGGTTCTTAATGAATCATCTACTGAAATGGCAGTGAAAGAACCAAATCTGGTTCCTCAGTGGCATCACATCAAAGAACTTATTTTACCACCATTATTTTTATGAGTAAAGGTAATGATTGATGGTTATTAGCTGAGGTTAGATCAACTGCAATAGTTTATACATACCTGATAGGAGGAGACGTTCAGGAACTCTGGAGTGGCGAAGCTCCGGGCTTGTGGGTTGACTTGGTTGAAGTTCTCAGAGTGGAAAACAGCTGGGCGTGGGGGACTCTCCATCTCCATCTGCCCTGAAAACCCTGGATGGCTCCCATGGGCAACATCAGCTTGACTCAGCTCAAGCTGGGCTGACAAGTGGGAGATGTAGCGGATGGTGAGGCGCAGAATCTCGATCTTAGTCAGGGTCTGTCCAGCAGGGGCTACTGAGGGAGGAAGGTAGGTCCTGACGTGGTGCAAAGCTTTGGTCAAGTCCCTCATTCTCAGTTTCTCTCGTTCACTTGCGCTTTGGCGTTTCACCCCTGGACACTTGGACCTTGGACGTCCAGTTCTTCTGGCTGGCTTGGCAGTCATTTTTTCCTCCAGGTCATTGTCGCTCGTGAGGAGAAATCTCCCCAGAACGTTCTCTGAAAGGTTCTCTTGCCCGTTTATGCAGTGGAAAGTTGGAGGAGAGAGGCAGCAGGAGTCGGTGGAGGAAGCTGGAGAGAGGCTGCTGCAGGCGCTGTAGTAGCCAGAATCTGATGCAGTGTAGCTTTGATCCAGAAGGTTCTCACAGTCAAACAGAAAGGCAGAGCTGTCCTGAAGCTGGAGGAGAGAGCTGGAAGGTTCCATGGCTGGTAAATTCTGAGAGTGTCTGTGGATACTGGAGCAGAGTAGATGTCTAGTATATATCCTCCAAGAGGTGTGAGGTGGCACCTCCAAGAGCTGTTTCACAGGACTGAAAGCAGAGGTGACAGCACAGGCAGGGGGGCCATGGGAAAGAGCAGCTCATCCAGGCTCAAGGCTGAGGTGTGAGCTTCAGAAGACACCAAGAGCGCATTCTCACAACTATGGAAATATCTGATCAATCGATCAATCAATCAATCAATCTATCTATCTATCTATCTATCTATCTATCTATCTATCTATCTATCTATCTATCTATCTA
>JBBPDA010000039.1:595980-607183 GCA_037974385.1 Arnoldichthys spilopterus | reverse complement strand
CCACCAAATGCTCTCAAAATCCAAAGAGCCCTATATTTGCCCCTATATAAATACATATATATATATATACAGTATATATATATATATATATATATATATATACAGAGAGAGAGAGAGAGAGAGAGAGAGAAAGAGACATATACATACATACTATATATACTTAATTCCAAGTCTAACTTTCACTTTCTTATATTTTTCTATTGCTCACACAAGCCAAATGCCTTCACTCAGTTCTTAAAGAACCCCAGGCTTATCATTAAGTCATAAATCTTAAGACTTTTTATTCAGAAATTACTACAAACTTCATTTCCAGAAAAGCTGGGATTTTTTATAAAATTCAATAAAAACAAAAATGTGTCATTTTTAAATCTCTAGAACTTTTGTTCAACTGATAAAAGTTCAAAGAAAATATTTTCACTGTTTTCACTGATTATTGTAAATATTTTTTGTACGTTTAAACAAATTTAAACTTCGATGCCTGCAACACACTCAAAAAAAGTTGGGACACTGGTGTGTTATTGTGTTACATCACCTTTACTTTTAATTATACTGTTTAATATGGGAACTGAGTAGATTAACTGTTGCAGTCCTGCAAAAGAAATATTTGCCAATTTTTGCTTAAAACAGGATTTCAGCTGCTAAACTGTCCATGGTGGCCTTTGTCTGATTCTCCTCTTCATGAAGCTCCATACATTTTCAATCGGGGACAGGTGTGGATTGCTAGCAGGACAGTTAAGCACTTTGTGTTTACAAAGCCCACTAAAATAACTATGGACTTCCTGGGAAAAGACACCACCTTGATGGCAAAATATGTCTCTTTAAATTCCTATATTATGCATTTGCATCATTGGAACCTTCACACCCACACAATGGGCACTAATGCCAGGTGTTGGCTTTTGCACCTTTCACTGATAACAGTCTGGATAGTCCATTTCATCTTTGGCACAGAGAGATCAAGAGAAGTCCATTTTTCCCAATAACAAGCTGAAACACGGACTCGCAAGCCCATTTGGCTGTATTTATCACAGTAACATGATGGTGTCTCAATCAGGGGCTTCTGAGGGCTGGAAGGAACCCAGCCTTGTCCTACACAGAGTGAGAATTCTCTGGACTCCTTTAACTTTTGCACAATATTATGTACTGTAGATGATGAAAGACCTCAGTTCTTTGTGATCATTGTAAGGTCTACGCCCCTTTGTTTTTGTGCCTGTCTGCTCCACGTGTGTTGCCCTCGTGTTCTTTAGCCCCGCCTTTCACCTGTTTCTTGTTACCTGTGTCAGCTGTTCTGTTTTTAGTCTGAGTATTTATACCCCTTGTCTGGTCCATTGTGGTTGTTGGTCAAACCGTCTTTACCGTCTGTAGTGTCGTGCCTAGTTTGTTTGAAGAGAGCCGTGTTATGTATGTTCAGTGTTCTACGTCGTGCTTTGTTTTGTTTGTTTATTTTCACGTTAAAATAAATCGTTATTTCACTCAAGAAGCTGCGTTTACTTCCTGAATTACCCAAGAAACGTGACAATCATGTTGTGTTTTTTGTGAACTGACTGACAATGAAGTTTGGCACAAAGTGGTGAACCACGTCCCATCATTGCTTGCAGAGCCTTTGGTGGATGCTCCTTTTATACTATTTTTATATTATTTAGCCATGATCCCCTCACCTGTTTCCAGTTCACCTGCTTATTGTGGAATATTTCTAATGATGTAACCTGAATATACTACAAACTTTTTACTCTTATTTTGTTCCGTTTCAACTATTTTTGAGTGTGCTGCAGACGTCAAATTAAAAAATTTGTTGATATTTAAAAAATGCATTTAAGTCAGTCAAACTGACAAATTTTTCTTTTAACCCTTAATCAGTTAAATAAAAGGTAAAATGTCTTTTAAAAAGTAAAATTTCCTCTTTTTTTCTCACATTTTAGTAAAAATCCCAAATTCTCCGGAAATGGAGAACTGTCTATCAGAGTCTATTCTTCCGTTGTGTAATTATAAGAGCGAGGACGCATGAGCCCGGGCTAACGTGCCAATATTTATACAAAGGTTTTCCTTTTTTAATGACGTTACCTCCAGCAGGTAGCGAGGACTCTCAGGCATAAACACAAGCCCACCTAGAGCGGCCACTGAAGGCAGGAAGCACACCAGCACGAACACCCTCCAGCTGTGGAACTGGAACTCAGTGCCCATACTGAAGCCCCAGCCTGCAAAAAAAGATGACCATGATGCCTGCAGGGACCAGATTAGCTCTGACAACATTGCTCTGACGTCACTCTAACTCTCTGAATGTGTTTTAACATTGCAGTGGCAGTATTTTTTGAGGCTCACCACCTACAGGAGCAGAATCTGTTCCATAGATTGCTGTGAACAAGCTTTCGCTTTCTCATATTTGTGCAAATTTATGATTCAGGTCACACAGTTTACAAAGAATAATTTAATCTATTCATACAAAAAAGTTATCCAACCGCAGTTGGCCCTGTATATGGCCTCCTCAATACCCACCATTATATTAGCAAAGCCGATATACTATGCCGTTTGGCTTGCCATGCCCCCCTTTGCAATTGCTCCAAGCCTCCCCTAGGGGGCATGCCTCCCCAGTTTGGGAGTCACTGCCCTAAATGATGTGACCATGAGTTCTGCTCTCTACCAGAATATCTTGTTGTGGAATGTGGTGCTCATCTGATACCTCAAGCTCACATGATCCTTTACATTAGGACCGTCACACCAGAAGCAGCAGAAAAGGACGTTAATCGATGTGGAGAAGGAGATTCCTTTAAGAACAGACTGCGTTTGCCACCCCTCCACCGGTCTTTCCCTCTTACTTCTTGATCATAATTATGGTCCTCGTCACTGTAGTTATTATTGGTGTAATGAGGCTAATCATTATTACTGTTATTACCATAATGAGGGATGATTCCCCAGGCGGTGAAGGAAGCGTACAGGCCGCCCAGCATCCAGAACAGACACAGCCAGCTCAGGTGCTCCCCCCGCTTATCCATCTGCAGGAACTCTGCATAGTATGTGTATACAATGGGGATGGAGCCGCCGATTCTGTAGAAAACAGTGAAACATTGTGTTAGTAAAAATACACCGATCAGCCATAACATTAACACCACCTGCCTAATACTAAGTGTGTCCCTCCTGCTGCTGAAACAGCTCTGACTGTGGTGCACTGTGTGTTCTGACCCCTTTCTATCAGAGTCAGCATCACTTTTTAAACCACAGTTGTTCTTAATGGGATTCTGTGGGCTAGCCATCACTCCCCACACTCACCAGTGAGCCTTGGGCTCCCATGAGTCTCCGCTTCACTGGTTGTCCTTCCTTGGATCACTTTTGGTAGGTACTAACTACTGCACACCTGGAAGACTTGCTGTTTTTGAAGAAGCTGTGACTCGTCTAAGCCATCAAAATAAGGCCTCTCAGTGCCTTATGCGCACCCATTTTTCCTGCCTTCAGCACATCAACTTTAAGAACTGACTATTCACTTGCTGCCTAAAATATCCCAACCCCTGACAGGTGCCGATGTAATGAAATTACTAGACAGTCAATGTTATTCACTTCACCAGTTAGTGGTGTTAATGTTATGGCTGATTGGTGTATATACCTTAAGGTACCATTTGTTGTCTAGTTCAGTGTATTTAATTCTACTGATCGTATAGTAGATAACCAACAGTACTGAAATGAGTGATTCCAGACTTTTGTGTGGAAGATTATTTTTTTCCACTGCACAGGTGCAGCTGACAGGACCAAAGAAGTTCCAAATCATTTCCAAAGTGCACGGCAAGCAAGGCAGCAGTTAAAAGAGGTCAAAACAAGTCTCACCCAATTCCAGAGCAGAGTCTGAAGAAGAGGAAGAAGCCGTAGCCCTGAGCAAAGGAGGACAGGAACGAGAAGATGCAGTTGATGGCCAGCGCGTAGAGGAGACACTGGCGGCGGCCGAGTTTATCAGCAAGACCACCCCATACGACAGCTCCCATCATCATCCCCACATACACGATCAGACCTGCACACACACACACACACACACACACACAGACACACACAGAAAACACTTTCAGAGACAATAAACCCAGAAAACTGCATCATACCAGGATGAAATAAGTGAAATGATTTATTTTTTAATTATTAATGAAAATTTAGTATGTATAATTGATAAAGTAAATGATTTTACAATGAATCGATTCAGTTTGATCTCGGTTCACAAAACAATTCATTGCACCACGAAATCTTACCACGATTCGACTGGATTATTTTAGTCTCAGCCTTCAGTTTAGCTCCGCCCATTCACGCTGAAGCTATAAAGAGTGTTGTTTTGAGTGAGACACAACACAAAGCAGTCAAGAGAGTTACTGGCACAGTAACAAAAGAAGCCAGTCTAATTGAGGTAAATTGGTCATGTAAATTTGAATTATTACTTTTTTTAATACATAAAACCCTCACTGATGTTACAAGTGGATTTCAGGGGAAGAAAATTTAATTTAAGAAAAATCTGAGCCGTGGAATAAACTAATTTTAAAATAATTCGGAAACTCTACATGGAGGGGTGTGGTTTTATAAAGTGACTGCAAGGTTCTTATTGTAGTGTTACAGCAGTTCAGATCAACACACTGCTTCTGCTGATGAGTGGACAGTGGTGGCCTAGCAGTTAGGGTCACAGCTCCTGGCCCAGGTACCACTGGGGTCCCCTTGAGCAAGGTACTGTCCTGCTACACTGCTCCTCTGAGGCTGTTGACAGCTGCCTGCTGCTCCATGTGTGATGGGTTAAAGGCAGAGGTCACATTTGGTTGTGGTGCACGGGGCGTGACGGGGTGTGTTCACAATGGCAAATAATAACTGTCACTTAACTCAACAGGATTCAGCCACACGTATATATGGTTATTTACTGGGACTGTTCATGTCATGGTAAACCACTGAAATCAGCCCCAAAAGCAACTCTGGAGTATGGTGTTGAGCGTGAGGGCGTTGACAGCGGCTTTCACATAACATCTGGTAACACTTTACAGAAGGGAAGCATTTTATACTTATAAACCAGGCTGAAATTTACACCAATCACCTGTCAGGAGGGTGGGATATATTAGTCAGTAAGTGAACAGTCAGTTCTTGAAGGTGATGTTCTTGAAGCAGGAAAAATGGCTGAGCGTAAGGACGTGAGCCACGTTGACAAGGGCCTTATTGTGATGACTAGACGCAGATCAGCAGGTCTTGTGGAGGGCTCCAGGTGTGCAGTAGTTAGTACCTCCCAAAAGTGATCCAAGGAAAGACGACTGGTGAATCGGTGACAGGGTCATGGGCACCCGAGGCTCACTGATGCATGTGGGGAGTGAACACTAGCCTGTCTGGTCTACAGAAATTATTTTGTGGTTTAAAAAGTGATGCTGACTCTGATAGAAAGGGGTCAGAACACACAGTGCACCACACTCAGAGCTATTTAATATTAGGCAGGTGGTGTTAACGTTAAGATTGATCAGTGCCTTTTGAAATGACTCCTCGACTTCTGAAATCAGCCCTCAGAAAAAACATAAAAGGAAGGATACTTGTTCCAACCACTAGAGGGCGCACACCACCTCCGTGTGGGTTTATCACTACATGTAGAAAATACTTGGAATTCGGTGTCATTGCATCTTTATCTTAAGAATGAAAAAAATATCAAGAGTATTTATGTCTCTTTTTATTATCTAATATATTATTATTATTATTATTAGTATTATTATTATTACTATTATTATTATTATTATTACTATTATTATTATTATTATTATTACTTTTTTATTATTATTACTATTATTATTATTATTATTACTATTATTATTATTATTTTATTATTATTATTATTATTATTATTATTATTATTTTTATTATTTTATTTTATTTTTATTATTATTATTATTATTATTATTATTATTATTATTATTATTATTATTATTATTATTATGTACAGCAGTGTGCTTAGGTCTCAGACCACTAGTAAAAATTCTTCATCTGAATACACTTTGGTGAAAAGAACAAGACTCAAGATGGATCTTTCCTTAGCATGCTCAGTGCCCCAGATTAGCTTTGAAGTTAAGCGAAAGTTCCTATTTGTCAGAGTGAACACACCCCATCACACAACGTGCACCAAATCGAAATGTGACCTCTGCATTTAACCCATCCACATGTGGAGCAGCGTGCAGCCATCAACAGTGCTCAAGAAGTAGAGCAGCAGGACGGTACCTTGTTCAAGGGTACCTCAGTGGGCTTGGATTTGGACCTGGGACAGCTCCGATCACACGGGCAACACACACACACACATACCTCAGTCCACACTGCAGTCCTTAGCGATAAGGCCACCACTGCCCCTAAAGTTCCTCTTGCCACCAGATTTGAAAACAGGCCACGTAGAAAAGAGTCAACCAACATCACCACTGTACTGTGAATGATTTACACACTGACCTAAAACCTGAGAATCTGGAACATTTCTTCTTCATTATTCCAGAATCTGTTTTCATTTTTCCAGAACATTCTGTTGTTTATTTTCAGGTTTAAATGGAAACAAATCCCAGATTTTTGTTGTGGCCTCAGACGTTCGGGCCCCAGTGTAAGTACCAACCTCCCCAAGACAAATAAGGTAAAGTGGTTAAGGGTATTTGAGCAATAAAGTGATTCTGATTCTCTTTGTCATGCTCTTTGTTCCCCCTGCCCCCACCACACACACACACACACACAGAGCTAATTTGAGAATGAGCTTGGCGATTAGTGGGCACGTGTGGCGGTAGTGTGAACCTCCTGCTGGATTACACTCTCCCCACAGTGCTGTGACCTTGTAGCCTAATAGGCCGCCAGACTGCACATACACACACACGCACACACACACACACACACACACACACACACACACACACACATACACACCTCAGTCCAGACTGCAGGTTTGGTTCCTCCCCGGTCTGTACCATTCAGACGAAACCACTACTTAGGCTTTTTAGACTGATCCCCGAATGCACATGCAGATCTAACAGATAACGCCGTCCGAACAGCAGAGCCAAGCAACAGGTAGAGCAAAGTAATACTGACAGTCATTGGAGCCATTAACCCAAACACTACAGGCCTCGCGTGAGTGGACATGAATTCGTCGTACATTCCAGTATAACCGTTAAACTGGCAGTGGCTTCATCGCCATTGTTACCTGAAGGTCGCAGGTTCAAGTCCCAGCCCAGGCACCACTGAGGTACCCTTGAGTCAGGTACCGTCCCACTACACCGTTCCCCAAGGTGCTGTTGACAGCTGCCCCCTGCTCCACGTGTGATGGGTTAAATGCAGAGGCCACATTTCGTTGTGATGTAGTTTGTGTGATGGGGTGTGTTCACAATGACAAATAGGCACGTTCACTTCACTTTACGTCTAAGCTAATCTGGGACACTGAACATGCTAAGGCTTCTGAACAGAAAGATCTCGTTCTTTTCCCCAAAGTGTATTCAGGTGACTCTGCTCTGCTCCTCAGTTCTGCACTGAAGGAAGTGAATATGGCATATAACAGATAATAGAAGCTAATATAAACTGTATATGACGTATGAAAATGAAGTTCAGGTAAATTCAGGCTTTAATAGCTTTAATTCATGTTAAGATGGTTCCCTTGTTTCCTTGCAGTCAGTTTTCTCATGCCACAGTTTATATGAACCCTGCTCATCTATACGTTTTAGGTGGATGTGAGAGTGTTCCCCTGTTGCTCACACTCCTGAAGTCCAGCGGGCCTGGCCTTCACCAGACTGCACACTGATCAACACACTGATCTATACACAGATCTACACACTAATCAGTCGCTGTCATGCTGACATGTTGATGTTGATGCTGGTTTTTGAAGCATGGAAAACACTAAAATGTGCAGGGTAAAGAGCCTCAGGACCAGGATTGGGAAACACTCATCTAGCTATTTCATTATAGTGGCACCTCTCAGGGGGGTGGGGGGTGGGGGGGATATATTAGGTAGCAAGTGAACAGATCCAACGAGGGACAACTGGCGAATCGAAAACAGGGTCATGGGCACCCAAGGCTCACTGTTGCATGTGGGGAGGGAAGGCTAGTCTGTCTGGTCTGATCCCACAGAAGAGCCACTGTGGTTTTAGAAGTGAATGCTGACTCTGATAGAAAGGGGCTCGAACCCACAGTCAGAGCTGTTTCAGCAGCATGAGGGACAATATTAGGCAGGTGGTGTTAATGTTATGGCTGATCAGGGGGCTAGTTTGGCTGGATAATACACACAGTATGTGAAAATCCACATGTACCCATTGTTTGAACCAAACACAGCTCGGTTGCTTGACTGTATTACGGTGTTGACCATATGTGTCTTTGCAGTAATTGTATTAAAATTAAAATCTCGTTACATTAACTGACACTGAATATTCTGTAAGATTTTTGACAGTGACAACATAGTAACAATGTCCTATTAAGATTATTGGCCATGCTGCCCCGCCCTTCCTGTTCTTCACTTACCCAGCAGGCCCTTGTTAGCGTTTGACAGGCACATGTCCTTCTCAGCACTGGGCAGGGCGAAGGCCACCACGAAGCACTCCACACCATCAGCCATGAGCGCCAGGCCCAGCACGGTGAAGAGGGTCCACTGGAAGCGCCCGTGCCCGCAGTCCTCCATGATGGCCTCGTACTGATCCGCCAACGTCTCTTCCTCCTCCAAGGCTGCCATCTTAGCCTTCATCCTGGCCTCCCGGCGGGCGGCTCGGCGGGCCTCCTTGATTTCATCCGGGTGAGGGACGCCCTGGTACTCGCCCTCGTACATCTGGTCATCCTCGTCGTGACCCTCAGTGGCGTCGCTGGCTGCGTCATCATCCTGGGCAGGGTAGTCGGTCTGGTAGGGATAGCCATCCTGACCTCCTTCTCCATAGGTGGGGTAGGTTTCTCCTTCAACACCATGCACGTTGTTTTGATAAGGGTCATCCATGTCGGCTCAAAGCTGCTTTGGTTTCCTCCAAGACTAGCTAGCTATATACGCATAATCCTCGGTCTGGCTTGTAGAGATGCAGCTCCAGAAGCCAGTCGTGACTAGAGTATCTTACGTATGGGCTTCCTTATGGGATCTTTTGAAGGCACCTCGGCATCTATGACCAGCTACTGCCCTTTGAATGCTTCTTCACAAGGGAACATGCTGCACCTGAGAGATAAAATATGAGAATATCAGATGAGTGAAGTGACTCTTTGTCATTGTGAACACACTCAAGCACCACAACGAAATGTGACCTCTGCATTTAACCCATCACACGTGGAGCAGGGGGCAGCTACCAACAGCACCAGGGGAGCAGTGTACCTTGCTCAAGGGTTCCCGAACCCTATTTGCTCTGCCCCCTGGTGGTGGTACAGCTCTGTATGTAACACAATTGACATTTAAAACGTCAGGATCTGTATATGATCTACTGGATAAAACACCAAAACTTTCCTTGATTCTCTGACCTGCAGAGCACATGTCTACCAAATTTGAAGATTCTACGTATTTACGTTCTTTATATCATTATAAACATCACCCTGTGCTTGGTGCCTGGGCCGAGACTTGATCCTTTGACCTTTAGTTCACAAGGGCAACGTCCTAAACAGTAGGCCACCACAACAACCAATATCAGAATCTAGGCCAAATGCAACAAATTTATGCAAACACTGGTTGATAATGGGACATCGTGTGAGACAAAATTATTACTTTATCATCATCACACTGTGAAGAATGTTTTAAAGGAACCTGCCACAGTGGTCAGATCCCATAATTTGGACGTGTAACGCCCAATGCAAGGTTAAAACGTCTAGTCACATGATATACCCATATATGGGTGGAACAGCACATCAAGTAGGCGGGGCTTGTGGCATTTGTAGGAGGCGCTTGAAGTGTCTGCTTTTTAAATAAGCTGCAATACAAGGCAGCCAATCAGTGCAAAGGTCATTTACATATACCAGTCTTAAAGGTACAGTAACAACAGCTGTTTAATTGTATGGGACAATAAGAGGTGGAAAAATTGTCATGTAAAAAATGAAATGTTTTTGGTCAACACATATCATAATTACACATGAGCTGGCTGGAGTTTATTGGTCGAACAGATGTTCTGGGCATCGTCTGCCAGCTAATTTGATACGGAAACCACTAATTATTTATAATGGGAAGAAATGATCCATCAATGCCTTTCAGTTTAACACATTATCAAAGGTTCATGCTGGTCTCATACGAACAGAACATAACAGGCTCTTACAGGAGCATCATGAGTCACAAAAAGAGAACATAGAAAAATAAAGTGCTTTCTCTACAGATTTGCTGACTGCTGTTCTTATGCTCTGACACAGCTGTAATATTAAGTTGAGATTGGGAGCCATGGTTTAATCCAGCTTAAATCAGAGGAATTTTATTCTGCCGTATGATCTAAACTGCAAACAGGAAGTGAGAACATCATGATGATGGCCGTTCCAAAGCCAAAAGGAGAAGAACGACTGGGCGTTACCCTTAAACTGTTGGCAAAATTTTTTGCTGATACAACCATTGCTCCACTATGTGAGGTAATACTGTCAGTCAGGTGCCACACCAGTGCCACCTAAAAGCAGCTGGCCCACTGTTCCAAGCTGAACATAGTTAAGTAACAGTTAGAGGAACGTTATTCAAGGTCACCCGGCATTTCTACCTGACTTGCCGCAGCTACAGGCAGATTATAGAGTAAAATCCTTTACTTTCGGTGCGAGTTCGTGTCACACTGTTCATCCCAATTTGGTGCTGCCAGATGGTTGTTGCATAACGGAGCGGTTTTACTGCAGCACATACACGCAAGTACCAAGGGCGCAATACCTAACTACGCTGGTAATGTGACACTGTGTGAGTGTTATTAGTTCATCATCATCGCAGTGTGAAGCATTTTTCTAAAAGCAGCTGCCACAGTGGTCAGATCCCTTATTTGGAGGTGTAACATCCTATGCAATGTTAATGTGTCTGGTCACATGACATGGCCATACATGGGTGGAACGTCACATCAAGTGGGCGGGGCATCTGTAGGAGGCACCTGGTCGAGGGCAACCATGAAGGGCACGTTTACCTCAGCATGTCACCCATCAAAATACCACAACAATGTCCGGGAAGGGGCGTCTCACAGTAACAATACATTTTGGATAGGGGTAGATAGACAGATAGACAAACAGACAGACAGACAGATAGATAGATAGATAGATAGATAGATAGATAGATAGATAGATAGATAGATAGATA
>JBBPDA010000039.1:533953-566208 GCA_037974385.1 Arnoldichthys spilopterus | reverse complement strand
AAATAAACCTACCATTAAAATGATACTGTTCTGAGACTTTTCATTTCTTTGTCATTGGACAAACTTACAAAATCAGTAAGGGGTCAAATAATTATTTCCTCCACTGTATACTTTTTAAAAACTTTAAACTAATCTTATAATATCTTACAAAGTGAATTTACTCATGTGAAGATGTAGAAGATCTGAGAACTATGCATTAGTCTTTTTAATTATGGTTTAATTAATCTCCATAGAGCTGTCTGTGCTTTTTCCTCATTAATTACTCTTGACTTTTAACTATTATCAATTATTATTACTTACTACTACTACTTACTACAACTTTCCATCAATTACTATGCGTAAGCAAGCTATGAGTCAATTACAAACCAAACTTTTTGTGCACTCAGTAATTAATAAGTAAGTAATAACTAATGCTTAAAAAGCAATTAACGTATTATTTTTATTACATTTACGGCATTTGGCAGATGCACTTGTCCAGAGCAACTTACATGGTGCTTTTTAGTCAACAAAGAAAGACTTCCTATACCAGTAAACTTAGGCTTGATTTAGGAGCTGCTAGTCAATCTAGATTATACCTGAGCTCATGCAAAACCTTGACATAAAATTTATTTTTTTTTTTTCAGAAATGTTAGTAAGTTTGTTAGTTCTGTAGTTGTGGTCCCAAGTACTCTGAAGAGGTGAATCTTTAGTCGTCGTTTGAAGAAATTGAGGGACTCTGCAGTTCTGACAGTTAGGGGAAGTTCATTCCACCACTTGGGAGCCAAAACCGAGAAGAGCCTAGATGTCTGTCTTCGGTTTTTGAGAAGGGGGATGTCCAGTCGGGCTAAAGTTGATGATCTGAGAGGACGAGCTGTTATCCGTGGTTTAATCATTGCAGATAGGTAAACAGGAGCTGGACCATTTTGGGCTCTGTAGGCCAGCATCAGTGTTTTGAATCTGAAGTGGGCTCCACAGGAAGCCAGTAAAGGGTTCTCAGCATTGGGGTGGTGTGTGAGAATTTGGGTGTGTTGAACACCAGGCAAGCTGCTGCATTCTGTATTAGCTGTAAAGGTCTTGTGGCCTTCAAAGGAAGACGAGTAAGGAGAGAGTTGCCGTAGTCCAGTCTTGACACGACAAGTGACTGGATGAGAATCTGAGCAGTGCTGGTGGTGAGGAAGGGGCGGATTTTCCTAACGTTGTGTAGGAGAAACTGGCATGTTTGAGAAAATGTGTTAATGTAAGATGAGAATGTGAGACCCTCATCCAGAGTGGTCCCCAGATTCTGTGCTTCCATTGTGGGAGTGATGACTGCGTTCTCAAAGTTCTCATCACTGTCATGGATCTCAGCTGAGTGTGTAAAACAGGCGATGAAGGAGATGTTGAGCACTTGGGGAATAGACAAGAAAAGCATCCTTGTCATTTTATGTAAGAAATATGGGAAAAAACTGATTTTAGGTTCTGTTTACTCAGCGCAGCATTAGAGATATCTAAAAAAAATATCACATCAGGACTCAGCAGATACTCAATATTAGATGACTCGGATTAGGATGTGAGTGAAAAAATGTGATCAGGACTTTCCTACTTAAAATGTAATTAAAGCCCAAACCTCTGTCCAACTCATCTGAGGAAATTGTGTGGAATTTACTTTTAGACCAAACTGCCAACAACTTTCAGCCATCATCCTCCTGTTTAAAACGCTGCCATTTTTACTGGACGTCCGCTTTCGCTACGTAAGACATTAGAGCGGAGTGTTCAGGTAGATGTCGAGTGTGACTTTGTGCTTCGACATCCTTTTAAGCCTCGCGATAATCCTGCAGGAAGCCGTTCGGTTGTATACTGTGGCATGTGGGCTGCTTGTGTTTCATTGTAAGCGTCAGCTGCTTTTGTTGGTCCAGCTGCGGGCTTTGGAGAACACTTCTAAGCAGGTTTGTTCAACATCAGTTGCGTAACAGTCATCTTACACCTTTGTCTTTCCTGTGATCACTTACCAAACCCGTCATGAGACAAACCAGGTGTGATGAAACAGGGTCCACACAATATTGTGGCCTAGATATGAAAATATTGGTTTTAAATGCGTTGAGAAGGTTTGGTGTTGTTTCTCAATCCCTGATATTGTTTTTGTCTCTTTCCAGTGTCCAGTGTCATGAAACTTAATCCACGTCAGGCTCCATTATATGTAAGTAAAACGTCACAAGCTTCTTCTGTGTTCCTGTTTGTTTAGTGAAATGTTTGGAATAGATAATGTTATTGCTGACAAGCACGAAAAGGCCCTGTTTTCCTCCAGTGCACCGAGGCAGTGTGAATGTAAATGTATGATGCTTGGGATTCATCAAAAGCCTGAAAGGCCTTCAAGTCTGTGTTATATGGTAAAATAGGTGTGACCATGGCTGGATCAGAAGAAAAAAGCCGGCGCAGTTAGCAAACTAGCCAACTCAACAGCCATAAACAGTAAAGACACTGAAGACAATTGAAGTCTCTGCATATTATATGGCCTTTGTTTGAGGTGTTCATTTGTAGCCAGAGGAGAAGAACTGCTAAAGGCCTAATGCTAAGACTCAGCCAAACATTTCCCCCATTATATTTGCTATATGACATATGTGTACTTTAGTGCCATATGAAGCTCCGCCCCCTCATAGATCAACACAGCCAAAGCAGTAGCTACAGTAGAAGATTTTGATGTGTCAGGCCACCATGGGGAAATGTTACCAGTGGAAACACAGAAATACGTCTTGTCCAAACTACATCTGCAGTAGTTCAACAGATTGGTCGACATGGGCTGTAGTTAAACCTCACATAAGCATACGTAATGCATGTTATAACACTAGCTAATGGACAGAAACCAATGAAAAGAACACTAAGAAGTACTGGAAACCCTCCTCCCCCACGCTGCCAAGATTGTGCTGTATGAGTTTGAGAATTTGAGAATGTGGAACATGTCACTCGCTACAGTAAAATTAGCTAAAAAATCTTTGCGTCTGTTACATTTTTGACCATGCAAAATTAAATTGGCTGACACTACGTTTGGTTATTGAAAGTTTTTGTTGTTGTTCAGCCCATGTGGTATTTTCGACACGTGGGATTTTCACTAGGCTGAGAGCCAGGATCGTCCAGCAGGAGGAGACGTAAGGAGCACCCGTATTTGACAAATCTCAACTCTTGGCTTATGTTACCAAGCTCTTCCTTTGTGAAATATGCCCCTTATTCTATGCCTCTACCTCAGTAACCCAGAGCTATCAGCACCTTTCAAAAGGCCTGGAACAGCAGAGGCGTGTACGGCTGGTGTCGCGTTACCGTCCTTCCAGCCCTCGCTCATACACCAGGCACCGTCAACAAAGGGGCGCTCCCTCAGATGGGATTTTCCCTGCTGCTGTGACATTTAATACAGCTTCAAAGACACCTGGTGCTAACATGCTGCAATTAAGCAGCTGTAAATATCGGGTCTGTAAAAAGACTGAATGCAGTGATGACAGTGAGAGTGGGTGGGTCACAATGGTTTGCTAATATGCACTGAAGGACGTATCTCTTCTTCCCTTGCCTCTGTTCTTTTCTACTTTTCCCCCAAGACTTTATATTGGAATATTAAATATTTTGTATCCAGTTCATAAAGTAGAGCCCTACAGCGATACACCAATCAGCCATAAGATTAACACCACTTACAGGTAACACTGACTATCGAGCTTCATTACAATGGCACCTGTCGGGGGTGGGATAAAACGGCAGGTCTTGTGCAGCCTTCCAGGTACGCATTTCCTACCAAAAGGGATCCAAGGAAGGATAACTGGTGATAGGGTCATGGGCAGCCAAGGCTCACTGATGCATGAAGGCTAGCAATTTCTGGTCTGATCACACAGAAGAGCTACTGGGGTTTAAAAGGTGATGCTGACTCTGATAGAAAGGAGTCAGAACACACAGTGCAGCACAGTCAGAGCTGTGTCAGCAGCAGGAGGGACCTTCTCAGTATTAGGCAGGTGGTGTTAATGTTATGGCTGATCAGTGGATATTCCCCTTTGCTCAGGAACTCATGAGAGCTGTTGAATCTTTACAAGTTCTGATGGATGTCTCTTATGGAAATTTTTTTTTAAACAATCATATTCATATTAAGCCTAAATTATCCTTTACATTTATATGTAATTCATATATCTCTCTCTGTTTTGTCTCCTGTTTTCTGGTGAAGGGTGTAGCTGTCTGTGAAATCAGCATTGTGCCGTTAGGTGTGAGGTTTTGTGCAACTTCTCTCTGTGGTAATCTCTGCAGGCCAACGAGAGCATGACTTCCTGTCACAGTACAGCTTCAGTTATTTCTCACCACAGCTCACTCTCATTTTTCTATTAAATTATAGGTTTAGACTGAATGGCGAACCAATGGTGGAGGAGTAGCATTGGAAAACTTTCAACCTAGAGACAGGATTGGGTCACTTGTACAATTACAAGTAGAGCCGGGCAATATGATGATATGTATCGTTATCGTGATAAACCGTGGCCGCAATATGGTTTCTGAGCAAATCTTGATACCAATAGTACCTAAAAACCGTGACAAACTTCATGTTTAGTTGAAGAAGAGTGACTTTACTTTTGCTTAAGTGAACATATTGCACTGCGGTGTGAAAAACACCAAATAAAAATTATTTGTACTAATACTTAGATTATTTTTGGAAAAAATGCACTGTTGGCTCTTGTCCATTGTTCCATCTTAATACATATCGTGACATTTCGCATATATTTGAGAAATTTCACAATATATCATGATACGATATTTTTGGTGGAGGCCTAGTGGTTAGGACGCTGCTTTTGAGACCCGAAGGTCGCCGGTTCAAGTCCCGGCCCGGGCACTACTGAGGTTCCCTTGAGCAAGGTACCGTCCCACGACCCTGCTCCCCGGGCGCTGTTGATAGCTACTCAACATGTGCACGTGTGATGGGTTAAATGCAGAGGTTGCATTTCGTTGTGGTCCTTTAGTGTGTTCACAATGACAATGACTTTTTCCTTTAAGAACTGACTGTTCACTTGCAGCCTAATGTATCCCACCCTGCTTACAGGTGCCATTGTAATATAATAACTAGAGAATTTTTTTATATCTTATCTTATATATTTCTTAGATCTAATCTTATAAACTTTACCCGCTATTGGTGTTAATGTTATGGCTGATTGTTATATATTTATCAATCTTGCAGTCCTAGTTAAAAAAGACCTAAACAGTACTGCTTGCTGAAAGACACGACCCAGGCGGGACTCGAACCCACAATCCCCAGCTCCGGAGGCTGATGCCTTATCCATTAGGCCACTGAGCCACATGATCATCAATACTGCGTTTAAAGGCAGAAACTGGCAAACAAGGCTAAACCTGGAGATTATGAGTTCTGTGCTTGGTAAAATGTCAAATCAGTCCTTCATGCATGTGCATTTGAAGAAGGCCATGGGAGAACATGGGAGGATCTCACAAAAAGTAGGTGGAGATACACGGTGCTTGAAAGTTTGTGAACTCCTTAGAGTTTTCTCTATGTCCACATATGCTAATATGACTTAAGAACACCAGATTTTCACACATGTGCAAGACGTTGATAAAAAGAACCCAATTAAACAAATGAGGCAAAAATCTAATGCTTGGCCTTTTTTTGTTGACCAGTATTATACTCAGCCCTCTGCTACAACTACAAAGCAATGCACAACAACAGCTCCTCAGTGAACATTGTTCAGACTGCTAAGTTCCTTAGTGTTCACCTCGTGGAGAACCTCATATGGACCCACGAAACCAGCTCCACTGCCAAGAAAGCTCAGCAGCATCTGTACTTCCCAAGCAGACTGCAGAGAGCACCACATTCCCCACATCCTCTCCACGTTCTACAGAGAGACTATGAGCTGACCTGAACAGTTGGTTTGGAAATTGCTCTGCTTTAGCCTGTAAGGCCCTACAGTGGGTAGTGAAGACAGCTGAGAAGATTATCAGGCTGTCTCTACCCTCTGTCATGGACAGTTACGCTACTCGCGCATCCGCAAAACCTCTAGCGTTGTGAATGATCCCACACACCCGTACCAAACCCTCTTCTCCCTCTTACCATCTGATCAAAGGTTCCATAGGATAAAGGCCTTTGCTGCCAGGATGCGAAACATTTTCCATTTCAGACTCCTGAATCAGAGCTGAAATCAGAAATTAGAATATACTCCTGTACTAAACTGAAATATTGTCCTAAACACAAACACTATTTCAGAGTTTATTGTTTAACAAGCTGTTCTGGTTGAAATTCAGCCAAACAGGCCCTGAACCATGA
This sequence comes from Arnoldichthys spilopterus, assembly GCA_037974385.1. NCBI lineage: Eukaryota > Metazoa > Chordata > Actinopteri > Characiformes > Lepidarchidae > Arnoldichthys > Arnoldichthys spilopterus. The sequence goes on along the minus strand of JBBPDA010000039.1, from coordinate 559,964 downwards.
TACTACCACCACCATGTTTCACAGCTGCAATAAGGTTTTTATCCTAAAATGCAGTGCTTTTATTTCTTTATTCTCATTTAACCCCAAAAGTTTTATTTTGGTCCTATCCGTCCACAAAAACATTTAGCTAGTTTCCTTCTGACTTGCTCACATGATCTTTAGCAAACTGAACACGAGCAGAATGCTTTTTGGTGATAAACGTTGCACCACATTAGTGCGAATTTGGTCAGAGGGGCTACTCCCTACAGTTTCTGTGATAAGCTGTAGGCAGAGGCTGAATCTCAAATGCATCCCTACATAGTGCCCTATGTAAAGATGAAAATACTGGCTTGTGTACCCAAGCAGCGCATAATTCATCTGTGTGTACTTCGGGAAAATAGTGGATGTAGAAGCCAGAATTTCATAGCACGCACAGTACACAATGTAGGGAGTACAGAGCTATTTGGGATACAACCTTTAATAACTGAGTGTTAAATTCAAGTGCATTATAAATGCATAGTGTGGTTCGCGCTGAGCCTGCACTTGTATATATATCTGGTAAGGCCGACTATTTGAACGTTTGTCTTGTTGTGCCCTGTAAATTGTACGCCAAGTTCCTTATTAGAGGTGTAAACCTTTTTACCAAGCCATTGGTCTAAGCTAATGTCTATGATAATTCAGACTTATAAATATATGCATATTGCTATTGCTGTACCATTGTTCATCCTCCTGAGTTCAGCGTTATGTTGGGTGTTAAATTGTGCATCTGTTTGGACCGAGTCACTGTATCACTAATGACCTAATTTGTGTTTTCACTTTTTAAGCTTTTTAATCTTGTTCAATAAACCACACAGACACTGCTTTGCATGTATGTTGACATTAACTGTGGTCATTCAATGCCACATATTGAAACTGGAGTTCATTTTGCATAAAGGAATGTTCCAGCACTTTTCAGACTAATCTCTATTTGCTGCATCTGTGTTGTAACATCAGTCACCAGTCATTCTGAAGCTTGTACCCTTTAAACTCATTGTTTTGAGACTGGTCCGCAGTAATTGCAGTTGGACAGGTGCTACATTATACGAATTAGCATATGAAATATATTTATAATCCGAATTTAAAACCAAAATCATTACACTCAACAACAACACACTTATTGAAACAGACATGAGGGAAAACAGAACGTTCTCCACCCTTCAGAACCTGGAGCAGTAGTGATTTTGCTTTCCCCAAGACAGACGTGCACAACCCTGCTCTTTGAGATTTACTACCTTGGGCGTTCCGATCGAACACACCTGGCTCAGATACATATTCAGAGGCAGGTGAAGGTCTTCAGTACCTGGTGCAGGTGGGCTGGATTTGCCTTGGGTGTTGGCAACATTCCACCATGGTGACGGCACTCAGTGCTTATGTGTACCACCTGGGCCGATGCACTTATAAGCACCAGTTAATGCAGAGTCCTCGTCCCTGGTGGCAGGTGTGGCTGGCATGTTGTCTAGACCACACAAGACCCCCGTCAGAAAAAAAACAGGCCTCTTAACTCACTTAGTGCATCCCAACCCTACGCGGTGATGCAAACTGTACCATGTTCCCCTTGCAATCATGGCTGTGCAGGTTCGAGCCCTGGGCTGTTCCTTTACCTCTCCCTGCATTTGGGTCCTGTTTTGCAACCTCATCTCGGCATGTTACAGATTCTAATTCACACAAACGTTTCTGTGTTAGATGAGTTTAAAGTATACTAGTCTTCTGTTGTCTAAGGTAATCAGTGCTACAAATACAGCAGATAGAGGGTTCGGTTTGGAAGAAAATGAACAGTGTTATTTTAATTCTGGCCTAATTACTGCGCCAATTTTTACCCCAAAACAATCGTGACTAATCCATCATCCGGTGACGTCTCTGCTGATTTGAATCTATAGTTATTCTAATGTATTTTAATGGTAATGTCTTGTTTCTGGTTGCAGGGCAGCTGTGTGCTAACTGTTCAGCTCAGCGATGAAGAGCTTTGTGAGGGAGGACGTGTTAGAGATGATGCAGAGTTGTTCTTGGTGTTCACCGGATCCACTCAGAGGCATCTCAGCAGCACACTGAGGCTCAGCCATGACACCCTGCAGGCGGTGTGCCCAGGTACGCTCTTCCTCATCATCGATCGTTAAACTGAGAGAGGACCTTGTGTTTTAGCGATAGCACGTCTGACTCCAGATGAGAAGGTTGCATGTTCAAATCTCAGGGCTGGCGCAGGTGTGATGGTTAGCAAGTTGCCCCTATGAACTGACGGTTGCTGGTTCAAATCCCAGGCTAGATACCTGGGGTCTGCCTGTGAACTGCTCTCTGCTCCTTCATGGATCGGTAAGATGCTGAGGTCGCAATTGGTCGTGGTGTAATTACTCATGTACTTTTGTTTTATGTTTTTGTCGTTTAACATATATTTAGGCAGCTAAAGTGGCTTAATCTGGCTTAACTTATGCTAGGGCAAAAAGATCCTGCCTTGGGATGCACTGATCTGGAAACTGTAGGTTGATGCTAAAGTTTACATGACATCTACCTGGATTAGCATTATAGAATGAGCATTTTTGTGTCACAGATTGCATCCTCTTTTTATCAGTAAAATGTACTCGGTGTGAACAGACCTCATAATGATTCAACGTTAAAGGAACATTAAGGATGAAAAATGCTTCTGGTTTCCATGGTTTCCCACGAGTTAGGACGTTCCCCGTGGCACCTGAAGGTCGCAAGTCCCGGCCCGTGCACTACTGAGGTTCTCTTGAGCAAGGTACCATCCCGCTACGCTGCTCCCCGGGTGCTGTTGGTAGCTGCCCACTTCTCCACGTGTGCACGTGTGATGGGTTAAATGCAGAGGTCACATTTTGTTGTGGTGTTTGAGCGCGTTCACAATGACAAACAGTCCCTTTCACTTTCACTCCTGGCCTTTACTAAAGTAATGGCGGTTTAACAGTTAGGGAGTTGCCCCTGTGTCCTGAAGGTCGCTGATTCAAATCCCAGACTGTTATCACTGTGGTACTATGCCCAAGCTCTGGCCCCTGATGCCGCCCACGTCAGCTGCCCACTGCTCCTACACAGAGGGGTTAAATGCAGAGGTCACGTTTCGTTTTGGTGCACTGTGTGTTGGGGTGTGTTCACAATGACAAATAGTTATTATAACTTTCACTCCTGGCCTTTACTGGAGCAATGGCGGTGTAACAGTTAGGGAGTTGCCCCTGTGTCCTGAAGGTTGCTGATTCAAATCCCAGATTGGTACAAGTGCTACTCTGGTACTGTCCCCAGGCACCGTCCCCAAGCTCTGCTCCCTGACGCTGCCCACGTCAGCTGCCCCCTGCTCCTACACAGAGGGGTTAAATGCAGAGGTCACGTTTTGTTTTTTGGTGCACCGTGTGCTGGGGTGTGTTCACACTGACAAATGATCACTTTCTTTATTACTGGCAGCTCTTTAAAACATTGCTGTTTGTGAAAACCCGCTCGCTCCATTGAAGGAAACGTGGTGGGGAAGTTTTTCTGAGTGCGTTTGCCACGACGGCCGCTGTGGCTGCGCGCGGCGAATGATTAACCGAGGAGTGGGCAGTGAGGGGCTTCTCTGTCTGTTGACTTAGTCAGAAGAAGGGAATTTGCTCCAGCAACTCTGGACAGAAACCCTCGGCCTGGCTCTTGGACAGTTCTTTGTTTGCCTTCGATAACTCGCCTGACTTTCTGTCCCGCTCGGCGTTTCACCGTCAGCGACCCTTACGTGAGCCGAAGGTCAGTCACCGTCCGTTTTGTGGGCTTTATCTGTTACGTAAGTCTCTGTTTGGACTGACTCGACCGTCCTGCTCCTGCCAACTTGTCTGTCTGCCTTGTCAAGCCTGGAGAGAGGTGGCAGCTCCCTGGCCTGTCAACAAAACGTGTGGCCCCTGATCTGATTAAGGGCTCAGGTGGATTGCAGCGAGCAAAGCAGATAGGAGGGTACGCAGAGGCCTTCAGAGAGCGCAATCGCGTTATCTGACCGGGCGCGTTCGAGCATCTCGGTCTACAGGGCCGTACTGCCGGCCTGGACAGGAGATCAGCACTACCGGAGACCACAAGAATAAACGCAAACGTTATAGCTCGGTACGTTTGAGCAAACGTAGAACATATTTCATCTTCAACAATTTCTACATGTTCAGTTCATAACACTGTTAATAATATTTTGAGTTATGCTTGTAGAAGAACTGTCCATGATTTACTGACACTTGGATGTCACACGTCTTATATCTACATTTAGCTGAGGCTTTTATCCAAAGCGACTTCCAAGACGTGGAGCAGTGTAGTGGGACTGTACCTTGCTCAAGGGAACCTCAGTGGTGCCTGGGCCGGGACTTGAAGGTCGCAGGTCAATCGCTATGCCCTAACCACTAGGCCGCCACTGCCCATCTGATGTTGTATTGGAAAGTCAACTGGAAGTTGGAGATTCACAGTGGTTCTTAGTGGTTTGTTGGTTTTTGTTGATCGATCAGCTTTTAATTTTTCATCAGTTCATTTGTAAAGTAGTAATATACCCATAAGACACAAAAAGAAAATAATTTAGATCGTTGCAGTGTTCCTTGTGGGTCCAGAGGTCTGAGATTCGTGGAGTGATGTCGTGTTTGCAGGGGCAACCTCACAGCGAGAAGGTCCTGGGTTCGGTCCCTGGATCGGCCACGGGGGCCTTTCTGCGCACAAGTCTCCCCGTGTTCGCGTGTGTTTGCTCTGGGTTCTCCTGTTTCCTCCCACAGTCCAAAGGCTGCAGTAGGTTGATTGGATGCTCCGTAGGTCTGAGTGTATAATGGTTGTCTGTCTGTGTGTTGCCCTGCGATGGGTTGAGCCTCCTGTCCTGGGTGAACCCCGCCTTAGGCCCGCAGTCAGCTGGGATTGGCTCCGGCTTCCCCGCCACCTGGAAACGGAAGAAGCGGTTTACAGGATGGATGGGATATTGTTTTGTTGATTTTGGTACATTTTTCCCAGTGGCGGCAAAGATTTTGACGTTGTGGGGCATCATGGAGAAATTCTTCTTCTAAAAGCACAACAGCTCCAAGTTCCAGATGAGACGACTCCAGATCCAAGAGTCCAGTCCAGAGCTTAGACTCCCCTCTGTTCGCATAGACCGGCTTCACCTGAGTTTTAGACTATTTAAGTTAGGAAGTTAGATCTGCACGAAGTCAAGTGTTGCTTTGCCCGTCGTTACTTACTAAACGTTGTTTGAAGTGTTTTCTCGTTTTTTCTGGATCTTGACTCTGCCTGTGTTTGTCACCTTGGTTTCTGGATGTTGGATTACAACACTGCACCTGAGCTCCATTGACTTACTGTGTGTAATTGGCATAAATCATCATCCAAAACTCGTTCAGTCAATGTAACATAACACAGGCCTGCAAAATTCAATGACTTGAACGTTTTCTTCAATATTTCAACTGTTCCTAATGTTTTTTGAGGCGCTGAATTAAAAAATAACATCCATTTTTCTCATCACGTAGGGCTTTCCCACAAAATGCGATGAAAAATCTAGAACAGATTGCTCGAATTGGTCAGAATTGTGTGATGTGTGTCGTTTATGTGATGTAATCCTTTTAATACTTATGAATTATCTCTGTTGTAAATGATTTTCCAGAAGAACATCCAAAATAGAAGCAGCTCTGGCCTTCTCCTTTGTTTTTTTTTCTCCAAAAATTCTTGTTACAGTAAAAAAACTGAAGTGTGACAACCTCGAGTAGCCATATCCACCAGAGCACAGAAATTGAGCTCTTCTTCCTTTGTCTTGAGCACTTGTCTTTGCATCCATTTACACGAGCTTTGCCTTTTCGTCTCTTATGGCTGCTGCTGAAAAATATTCAGTTATTTGGTTAGAAAAGTTCTAAATATTCTATGTGTGTACAGTGCAGACCATCAGCGAATAATAACCAACGACTTGGCTTTTGGGAAAATCTGATGGAATGTGATGGGAAACCCCCCCCCCCCAAATAAATAAATAAATAAATAAACAAACAAATAAATAAATAAACATAAATAAAGAAAGAAAGAAAGTAAGAAAAAGAAAAAAAAAAGAATCAGTGAAAACTATGGAAAAAAACATTTTGTTTGAAAAAGTTCCGTATCTTCACAAAGACGTCGCCATATTGTTTAATACGGGATGTTTCACGTTACACTCAGAAATCCACCAAGAAAATACCGGATTTACTCTGTTTATTTGTTCCACACTACACATGCCCCACTGAATACACAATCAAGTAAACAAAAACTACAATCTCCCCAGACACTCAGCCATTCACTTCTGCATAGAGATGCTTGGCCGAGCGGAATGCATTGACGTAGAGTGTGGTTAGCCTAGCTGGTCTTTACGGCCTGGGGCAGTGATTTACTGTGGGTCAGGGCTAATGCCAGTCTAGGCTGATGATGAGTGGGTGTGGTTATGAAAAGCCGATAGGCCTTGAGAAGAATTTCCAGGGTGGACGTGAGGTTAGAGCCGTAGCGTTTCTATGTCGATGGTTTGCCTGATATAACATTTTAAGGCCAAGTAGAAATGATAACGTGTCATTTATGACATGTTAATGATTAAGCACACTGGAGCCTTTTCACTGCTCACATCCCGAGCCGTACAGCGCTCGCGATGAGCCATCCTGTCCTGCCTGACTTGCTCTGGCCTGTAAAATGTAAGGACATAAGAAGGCCCGTCTTTTCTTTTGGCCTACGTTGGAAACATGCAAACACAGTTTGTACATAACAGACAAACGCTCTGCTTTATTCTTAGAGGGCCGTCGTTAAGCTTGGACTTTGACCATGTCTTGTAAGTGTGCTTCTCTGTGGGCTGAGTCTTGGCCGTCATGTTTACAGAAACCACAGGCTCCAGCCACTGTGGTTATGGGCTGGGTGTGGGTTGCCATATAGATAATGACTTGGGTTTACTGCTGTAAGGAAGGAGACACCTTAACACTGTCATTTACTGAAGTTTACAGCAATGTGTGGAAAATAGGACCGTTTCACTGCAGAGGGCCTCTTCCAGCACTCACTGTTTGTCTGTTTAGGGTACAGCAGCTAAAAAACATACTTTTTAATGCCTTTTTCCAGGCTAACGATATAAAGGGACCTCATGGCACAGGCGTGAGTGTTTTATCACATATTTATGAAGCAGTATTTTAATATTTGTTCACAGAATGGCAAGTAACTGCAGAGTGATGTTAGATGTTTAATGGACTAAATGACACAAGCGGTCTTAAACAAGAGGCAGCGGTGGATTTCTGTGACCTGAAGGTCGTCGGTTCAAATCCCAGACGGGTACAAGTACCAATTAGGTACCCGTGAGCAAGGTACTGCCCCCAAGCGCTGCTCTCCAGGCGCGGCCTACTGCTCCTACATGGATGGGTGAAAGGCAGAATTTCATTGTGGTGCTCTGCTGTGGTGTGTTCACAATGAGAAATAACTAGTTAAAGGGAGCATTTTACCGAAAGGTATTGTTTATAAGTCTATGACCCCATTTACCAATGGTCAGGACCCTCATGGTCTTCACACACAAAACCTTAGGGTCATTGCTGGGCTGAGAATACTGCACCAATCCAGAATATCCAGCCAGCGGTGGCCTATGTCCACGAGAGCACAGAAGTGTAGTCTTGAACACTGTCTTTGCATCTATTTACACACGCTTTGTCGTTTTTATTGCTCTCCTTTGATTCCTGCTCAGAAATATTCAGTTATGTGGTTAGAAACATTCTAAATACTCTGTGTGTGTACAGTGCAGACCATCGGCGAATAATAACAAATGACCAAGTTGAATATTTTTGGGAAAATCTTCTGTGATATGGAAAAAAATGGATGTCATTTTTGGTTTCAGCGTCCCGCCAAAAACATAAGAATCAGTGAAAACTACGGGAAAAAATGTTGTTTGGAAAATTTCCGTAGCTTTGCAAAGATGTCACCATTTTGTTTAATATGGGATGTTTCACATTACACACAAAATTTACCAAGAAAACACCGGATTTACTTTGATTATTCGTTCCACACTGCACATACCGTACTGAACACACAATCAAGTAAACAACATCATCAGTATGTCCAGAAACTGACCTTTGGTGAAGACCACATCCATGAAGTGCAGCCTCAAATGAACTTTGGTCAGTAACTTTACATTTGCAGGGTGGTCGTTAAATGTGTCTAACCTGTTGATATACAGTGGGGGAAATAAAACTTGTAACATGTATCTCTCTCTCTCTCTCTCTCTCTCTTTCTCCCCTATAGCTCATGACTGCAGTGAGGCAGTCAAGGTCACCTTGTGCTCTGCAGACCCAGATGGTCTTGTACATCAGCTTGCTTCAGAGCGCATGTGCTATGTCCAGGACCTGGCCTTCGACATGGCCCAGTTCCTGGTGGGTGCGGTGGGCCGGGCCGACATGCTAGAGGGAGCTTTGCTGCTGAACGACCACCAGATTCCCCTGCAAGAGTGTGAAAAGATGGACCAGAGCCTGGCCCTCGCTCTCTCTCACCTCTCGCTTCCTCCCGGATGGAGTCTTCTGGGGAACTGCAATGGTAAACCCACTGCACATCTGTCACAGGTCCCCTCACTGCTGTTCTTCTCACTGTACGCAATAGTGTCAGAAGTCTTGATTATGATGGTTTGAGTGTGAGAATTGGTGGAAGAGAAGTTCTAGACCTGAGCTCAAGCTGGACACACTGAAATGCTGTTATAAGAATTTGAAACGCCAAAAATGCCAAAAAAGCCAAAAAAACATTTTGTACACTTGCAGAAGGAATTGTTTATGTCAGGGTTGGATTTATTGTGCCATGACCTGAATGTTGAAGGTTGTAGTATTTGAGACTGTTTGAGTGTAGGAGGCGCAAGAACCATGAGAACCTGGCCTGGAGCTCTGGGGTTTTCTACTTTACGCTGCACGAACAGAAATACAACTGAAGAACATGAAGATGGTGGTGGGGTGCCTAAACTTTTGTCACAGATATTGGAAGGTAGAGATGGAAATTTACATAGCTTGAAAGAGAAGAACCTTCTGTGTGGTCTTAGTTTTTTCATAATCTTTCTTTGCCAACACAATGAAGCATTTTGCGCTCATGGTCGTAACGATTAAGTCAGAGAATGTAGGAATCCTGTAGAGGACGGTTGAGAACCAGAAGCTGTGTTCTAAGCAAATATTAGAACATATTGCAACATTTGAGATAAGATTAAGTCAACATGACTTCTTCCTTCAAAACCTTAGAGTGAAAAGTGAAAATCCACTCCTGGATTTTGCTCCAACAGCCTGGATGCCTCAGCTGCTGCATTTCAGCAGCTGAGGCATCCAGGCTGTTGAAGCAAAATCCTGGAGTGGATTTTTACTTTCTGGATCCAAAATGTCCACCTCTGGTTTTGACCTTATACTGGAGTTTCCTTTTAGTCATACTGAATATTACTGCCTAATTTTAATTTTGAACAGTTTCTTTGGTGCGGTTTGGCCGTTTGAATCTAGATATTAATATACACAGATCAGCCATAACATTAAAACCACCTGCCTTATATTGTGTAGCTCACCCTCATTCTGCTCAGCCAACCGTGGTGCACTGTGTGTTCTGACCCCTTTCTATCATAGCCAGCATGAACATTTTTGTGCTACAGCAGCGAAACAGACGACTAGCCTGCGCTCCCTTCAAAAGCTGACTGTTCACTTGGTGTCTAATACATAACAAGACAATCAGTGTTATTGACTTCACCTGTTAGTGGTTTTAATGTTGTGGCTGATTTGTTTATTTCAGACTTCTAAGTCTAAATGCAATGTGCTGTGTGCACAGAACTGTGCAGCAAGTTGTAACAAGGACAGGTTGTGAACAGACTGAACCAACAACAACAGAAACGCCACATTAAACAGAGCTTTGATGCAACTAAATCACAATTACAACGGCTACACAGGTGAGACTAGGCGTAGAGCCAGTTAGAGCTCAGACAACCTGCATTTTAATGAGTTTTAGAGCAAATGATTCAGCCGGCGGAGCTTTAAGTGGATTTTTTGTCTTCCTCACCCATCCGTTAAACAACTAGAGGCGTTTCGTCTTGAAGAATGGTCCAGTAGTGGGGTGTACACGCTCCGGACTTGTGTAACAGCATTCCAAGGAAGACTGAAGTTGTTTTGAAGGTGAACAGCGGCCCTGCTTATTATTAGGAACTCATTATTCTTATATTCCTAGGCGTATCTGTTGTTACGTCCCACCCCTGTATTCATGCTTGAATGTGAGCGTGTGAGCTACTGTGACTCACATCAGTCAAGCCTCTGTATTAAGCCTCACAAGCGATTTGGCTGAAGCGTGTGTGCGGGTGTGTGAGTAAGAGAAAGAACATGGGATGGTGTGTGCGCAAGAGAGACCTGGAGTGACCTGAGAGCACGCTAAAGCAGCATGCCAGTCATTTTGTCATTTCAGCCATCGGCGTTTGGTGAAGATTAGCATGTGAGTATGCCATGTCTTTGCAATGCTACATGAACGTCTGGCTCTATGGGACAAAAAAAATCACAATTTTCTCCATTACTCAACGAACCGGCTGACACTGAAGTGCAAGCACAGATCGTCTGAACTCTAGCAGTAATAACAGGATTCTGAAGAACCAGGTCTGTTTCCTGCTCCCTGACTGTGCTAACATTTCCATTGCAGCCCCAGAGCCTCAGGAGACTCTGCTGCATTTTGCTGCCCGTCGAGGACTCCACAGAGTGGCCCGTTTCCTCCTGCAGCAGCCTGGGGCCCAAAAGGCTTTGGCCCTACCTAACAAACAGGGGGCCACCCCGGCTAGCTTAGCCCAAAGCCGTGGACACAGCACACTGCTGGAGCTTCTCACACAGTAAGTTTGCCTTTGTTATAGCAGTTGGCAATGCACGGGTATGAAAACTAGCTTCTGGATTTAAGAGGTCAAAAGATGCTACGGATGGCTAACAGTGCATAAAACCTCATAGGTCGCCGTTAGTATTGGCTGATTAGCGTGATGCTAATTAGGCATGTGCTAGCTGTGGTTAATTATTAACAACATTTTTTGGCTGCACGTTTTTTTAATGTGGTCCAGAGTTTCTGTAAGTGCCTCATACTCAAGGATAACTTAAACTCAATGAGTTGGCTTGGCTAATTCATGCGTTTTGCCCTTTCTGAGACTCTGGAAACACAGTTATTCTGAACGTGGACATTTTCCCTATTAAAGCCATATCCCACATGTGGGCATTAGATTTATAACATTCATAACTTAATTTGTCCTTCATATATGAGAAAGAAAAATATACAAATTATTCGTTTCTGCACAGTGTTTTTAGGGCCAAGGTGGATTTTAACATTCGTGTTGCAGCAGAACACTCGAGGAGTAAACATTGGTAGAAAGAGCTCAGATATTAGGAGAATTTATTTAGCACAGTCATTTCAAAATGGTTCCACAGCTTAAAAGATCCATGAGTACATTTTTAATACATGCAGAGGTATTTTTGTAGTTGGGCTGCACAATATGTACATAAAATGCAATGTTTGAAAAAGGTGTTGGCTATCAACAGTATGAGAAGTGATACAGGTAAAACCTGAAACCTGCTACATGGCACTGATATAACCGTGCTGTAAACATGTCATTTAAACGGATGTGCAACAAATACAGACTCTAAAGAAGAATTAAAATCTCCAAACTCTTGTTTATGCAAATACCAAGAGCTCGAATGCACTTTTCATTCTCGTCCAAACTGCAAAACAAACAGTGTCAAGCTAATTGCTATTTACAGCACACGTAGACAGTCAGCTTTAAGACAGTCAGTGTTCTCTAAAAGGTTTTTGCACAAAAGCCATACAAAATATGTCATTAACTGAAACTGTGCTTCTGGTGATGCAGGGTTTTTAAAGTGAAAGTGACCATTTGCCATTGTGAACACACTCAATCGGCACCATAACAAAATGAGACGTAGCTGCCCGTTGCTCCGTGCGTGTGATGCGTTTTGCTGTGGTGCCGATTGAGCATCTGGCTCGGGACTTTGGCCTTCAGTTCACAAGGGCCAAGTGTTCTCCACTAGGCCACCACTGCCCACTAGGTTTGTTGTAACAGAAACCATTACTGCGTTAAGCATTTTGCACACAACTCTGACTGTGAGATTAGTTAGGTATTACAGGCTGTAATTAAAGATAGAGCCGTTTTTAAGCTGTGTGTGTGTGTGTGTGTGTGTGTACCCTAGTTCAATCATCCATTCACCTGGGAGACTAGAGCTTTAGCCCCACTTAGGAGACCATGCAGCTGCTCTAATATTAGACAGAACTCCTAATGTCACATTCCAGCCAATCTAGATACGTCACTCATGTGCGGCGCGTAACGTGGTCTGAAGCATTCTTTCACCCTCGCCCTTAACAATGTGTCTGTTGCGGAAACTTATATTACAATAATGATATAAATATCTGATTAATCGTGCAGGCCTACGACGAGCAGACTGCTGCCGAGCAAACTGGACTGATCTCCTCATGGTTCCGCACGTTTACTAATTGCATCATCTGAATCAGTTATTAAAATGTAATTGGACGATTGTCACCGAAAGTGATGTCACACTTGGCCACTCTGTTGACATCAGGCCTCTATGATTCAGAAAGCAATACCAGCTGCTTTCATTTGGCCTCTCTTAAGAAAGCGCACTCCACCCAGGATTGCACAACGCCATAGGTCAGACCGAGCGGGTCTCACCCATTACACTTCGGCTGGCATCGCTGAGAAGAGCCCACACAGAAGTGTAACTTTGGTGCTATTGCTAGCAAACAGTGTGAAGTGTGTGGAGCTGAGTGCTGAGTTAACCTGCTTCGAGTGTGTGTAGGAGCCACTGCCAGTGGGTTTGCTTGGGTGTGTCTTTTGAATAGGTGGTATGTTTTGGGCAGGGAGGAGACGGGCACCCAGGATAGAACGGAGACGCGTAGACGTATCCCCTGTGGTGTTGGTGTGGTGCAGCACCACTTGTGTCTGAACACCTACTCCCTGTCCGTGGGCACCCGACCTGACACAACGCCAGACAGCCTGAAGGCAGATTTAGAAGACTTGCGCCGCCTGATCCTCCGCGACACTCATGCAGAGGTGAGTCACGCAATCCAATCGCCTCATTTGCCAGGTACTCTTTCACTTTCATCGGCCTCCGTTTCACTTTTTTACTCATTTCTTTCTCTCTTTTGCACAATTTGGACACTGCAGCACTACATTAGCATAGCCTTGTTTGTCAGAATGTGTCAGAAGCCACATAAGCAAGTCTACCACTGCTGTTTTTTGTGCATTCGTGATGAAATGTGATTTCTGTATAAACAATATTGTAAAAACTGAAGCTTCACTTTTCTTTACTCATTCAGGGAGGGGTTGTACTTCAGCTGCAGTCCGAGTCACCACATACTGCCACAGAACGTGCAGACAACCCAGAGGCAAGACAGGCCTGTTTTGAACAGCCACAAAACACCTCCCTGAATACCAGAGAGCGAGCGTGTGCTCCTTTGTGTGCGAAAGGAAACCAAACCGAGCACAACGGCTGCTGCTCAGGTCCACTCCGGCACAGGGAGTGTGACAGAGATCCCGCGCCTCCCTTGGACAATAGCAGCAGTGACGAGAAGCGGGTGTGTACTTGTGAAAACATTGAGGAAGATGACGGAGTGCAGGCACAGAGCGCAGCTGCTGGTGTAGAAGGCTGGAGGAAGGTGGGAGATAGCGGCGACTGCTTACAGAGCGAATTCGGTGGGGACAGCGCATCCCACCACATCTCATCCTGTGGAAAGGAGGGAGAGGAAACTGATAGAGCTCGGGACTTTATTTATGAAGCACGGGACACTGCTGAGGGGCCTAAAAGGGAGGCCCAGGCAGAGGGGTGCGACTCTGTGAGGCCAGAGCAGGACCAGCTTCTAGAGGAGAAAGAGCTATCGGAACACAAAGCTGCAACAGCGGCAGATATGGGAATCACTCAGTCCTTGGACACGCCTGAAAGTTCCGATGCGGAGTCGTGTTCCCAAGGCTCGGAAAACGATGAAGAGAACGAAGTGGAGAACCGGAGTGTTAGTTCTCTGGAATCAGAGGAGATGGCCAGGGAAATATGCGAGGAACCAGTGGACGTAAATCCAGCAGTGGATCAACCTTCTAATACCTCATGTGAAAAAGATTCTGAGACAGGGGCCGTATATGAAAGTCCATCCGCAACAGCAGATACGCTGGATGGCATGAATGAAATTAATGCTGCTGAAGCTTCTTGTGACCAAACAGTGCATGAACCAGGAAGTGATGAACAGGAAGAACTTGGAAAAGACCATATTGATGGAGGAGGTGCCCTTGTTGTTTTGTGTACTAATGCTAAAAGCAGTCAAGAACAATCTGACATAACTTCTGACCCTGGAGATGCATCTGATGGCACTCCGGAAGACAGCTGCCTAAAGGATGAGATTGTTGAGACGCTTCAGGCACCCTTAGAAGCAGACAGAGGTGAAGGTGCGAGAATTGGCAATTCAGGTTTTGAACCTGGTGATACATCTTCAGCGACACTTTACGTCATCTCCAAAGACAACTCTCACTTGTCTGAGCAAGAAACGGAAACAGGCAATGAAGAACCACTAATTACAGGGGAACCAGACCCACTGGAGGTTAGCGAAACAGCAACAGGAAGTGAGAGAGTAAAGTTGGAAATCTCTGGTGGTATCTCACAACTTAAGGTAGACTCAGAGCTCGAATCTCCCACACCAACCAGTGAGGACACCTTAGAGCCTGAGGAGGTTGACTGCTGTACCACCAAAGTGGTACAGGGACTTTCCTGCAGTGAAAGTCCAGAGCAGGACAACCCCCTACATCAAACTGTGGATTCCCAGATCAAAGAGGAAACTTTGCCAGAAGATGCAGGGAACAAGAATTCTTTGGGAAGTTATGGCTGTGTTGAAAGCCAGACAGGAGAAATCACCCTGCAAAGCGCAGATGCTCATCCTGTGCAAGAGACGGAACTTTCTACTCTTGTTCCTGAACGAGGGACTGCTTCTCAGAACCCTGCAGATGATCAGTCTGACAGAGAGGAAAAAATGATTGACGACAGTGCAGAAAACAGTCAAATTCCAGAGGAGAATGAAAAGGGACTTGTTTCCCAAAACTCTGCAACCGACCAATCAGAAGAAGCAGAACTGAGTGACGTCAGAGCTACTGAAAACAGTCAAACTCCAGAGAATAATGGAGATGTTCCTGAGCCGGGAACTGTTTGTCAGAATTCTACAGATGACCAATCAGAAGAAAGAGAAGAACTGGGTGACACCACGACTACTGAAAACAGCCAAGCAATTATAGAGGAACAATGCCAGTTTTCTTTGGACCACAGCCACTCTGTGGGTGGTGTTTTGTCTACCACAAATGTAACTGATATAGCAGACGTTTCTCCCTCACTTGAGCTTAGACGGGGGCTTAGCTCCGAGCCAGCGTCGGTGGACATGGGTTCCGTGGGTCTAGAATTGACTGAAGCACAACAAATGCTGGAAACAAGGTCTGAACTACATGAGGATACTAAAGCCAGTGCTCTGCAGAAAGGTGAGATTTGCTGCCCACAAACCTCAAAAACATTCAGGAATGAAATCAAAGGCTGTTTAATTAAATTATCGTGATCATTTTTACATTTTGTATCTACTGGATAAGGATGTTATGACGTGGTTACAAAGCAGCTTTACAGAATCCGGGTCCGATCTCCTAATTAGCAAACCAAAGGCGACAGAGGCAAGGAAAAACTCCCTAAGCTGTAGGAAGAAACCTTGGGAGGAACCAAGGCTTAGAAGGGGAACCCACGCTCTTCTGGACAACACCTGCAAATAAAATACAACCAAAAGACAACAGAACAATCTCAGTTTAAAGAGGCAACCGCGGTTCCTAGTGTACACGTAATGACTTTTGATCATTTAGGTGGAACATAGGGCTGTTCATATGGGTTCTCGTCAGTAGGAGTGAGTGGGTTCCAGCAGTAAGAACTTCAAACAGAAGTATCAGGGTATCAGGATGGGTCAGGCTGGTCCAGGCAGCAGGATGAGACAGGATCACTGGTATCTCAGGGTTAGCATGTGTAGCTCAACAGAGAGAGATAGAGAGAGAGAGAGAGACAGAGAGAGAGAGAGTGGGAGCAAGAGAGAGAGAGAAAGAGAAAGAATAAGAGCGAGAGTGAGAGAGAGAAAAAGAGAGAGACAGAGAGAGAGAGAGTGGGAGCAAGAGAGAGAGAGAGAAAGAGAGAGAGAGAGAGAGTGGGAGCAAGAGAGAGAGAGAGAAAGAGAAAGAATAAGAGCGAGAGTGAGAGAAAGAGAGAGAGAGAGAGAGAGAGAGAGAGAGTGGGAGCAAGAGAGAGAAAGAGAAAGAATAAGCGTGAGAGAGAGAAAGAGAGAGAGAGAAATAGATTGTCAGGGCGTTTTGACGCTTCCTTGCTATGTCCACTGGGATTTTACACTTATGCATGTTGCAATTTTTCGTGCCCCTTTTAAAGCACAGGCATGATAATGAAATCATTAAAAAAACAGGAAGATGATGCAGTTGCACACACTCTTAGATCATCTGACACACCAATGGCAGGAAGAGTGTCAAAGAGTCTTCCTGTGAAGGACTCCACCTATTATTAACCAAAGCACAGCAATTATTTCTTCCCGTACCCAAAGGAATCATTAAAAGCAACACGTGTACCTTCCTTCATATATAGGCCAGAAGGAAACAGGGCGTTCTCGCGTATCCCAAGATCTATTTACAACAGAATGTAGCTTAGCGACAGGTGATGTCATCAGGACAAACCAGGAAAAGTAAAGAAGAGCCTGTCCTCCATTCAACCTTTTTCCTGGCTGTTTTTTGTTATACGCTGTCAAAGCCAAAAGAACATGACTACACCCACATTTTAATGGCCATTGTTATCTTTGCACAGTTACATAATGGAACTCAAATAGCCGCATTGGCTATTTTCAGAAAAGGCCTGTTTTGTTGAAAGATTGGAACTGTTGGGAATGTTTTCAGTTCATTAATCACTTACTAAAGATGGCGAATGTTTTCCGTTCTTGGTCAGGAAGCTAAAGATGGGCTCCGGCCCAGCGTCCTAACATTCGCCATAACTTGTCATGGTAGTCCAGCAAGCTAAGTATCCTTCCATCAATCTAGCAACTTATCTGTTTGGCTGATGGTGCTTGTCCATGTCCAAATGTGCCCTCACAGTGCCGGACGTCTCTTCGGAAGGTCAAACCGTGGACGTTCAAACTGCAACCTACACAGATGATGACGTTTCTATGGTGAGGGTAAGTTTTCTTCATAAACTGTTTGTTCTTATGAATCTTAAAGAGACAGTCTGGCCTAAAACTAGCGTGTAATACACCAATCAGCCATAACATTAACACCACCTCCCTAATATTCAGTAGGTGCCTCATGCTGCTGAAGCAGCTCTGACTGTCAGAGTCAGTATTTTGTGCAACAGGAGCTCCTCTCTGGGATCAGAGCAGACAGGCTAGCCTTCACTTTCCACGTGCATCAGTGAGTTGTTGACTAGTTGACCTTCCTTGGATCACTTTTGGTTGGTACTGGCTACTGCACACCTGGAACACTCCACTAGACGTGCTGTTTTGGAGATGCTCTGACTCTTCCAGCACATCGGCGTCAAGAACTGACTGTTCACTGGCTGCCTAATATATCCGACTCCCCTGACACATGGCGTTGTTATAAAGTAACTAGATAGAAAATGTTATTCACTTTACCTGTCAGTGGTGTTAATGTTATGGCCGATCAGTGTATGTTTCTATTGTGTTCTATCTCTCAGCCTCATCAGTTTGACAGAATTCATTAATATTTTAGTCTTTCTTATGTTTTTATATCCTCTCACTACAATAGTGAGCACCACAGTCACAAGGCTGCTTTCATTTCCTGCAGCCTGTCATCCAAAAGTTCACCACGAAGCAGCTGTAGGTTTCTAAAAACGTCCCTCAGGATATGTGATCAGTTATGGGTTTTCCTGGTCAATTTGAGAAATCTTGCTGGGGAGCGTAAATATTTTTTCGCTTTGGTCAGAGTGTTTCTTTAAATGTCCCTTATGTCCTGTGTGTTTAATCGGATGTGTTGTTCATCCTTATTGTGTTGAACCGATTCCCACATTTTAAATCCAGGGGGAACGTTTGACATGAGCGTGGTCTGATTTGGTGTCGTTCAGCTCATTGCTTGTTCTTTATGGTTCACTGTTGTCTGAGTCAATCCATAAAACCTTCTTATCTGAGTGAGCTGATATCGACAGCTGTAGACCGTGGTCCTCTCCCGCCGCCTTATCAGTGCTTATCAGAAAGTTCTGTGTTTTGTATTTTGATTTATGCTTCTCACTCATCTAGTGTTTTTCCATACAGGCCGTTTTTATTTGGCTGTTGTTTTAGCCGACACTCTCCCCGAGTTCTCTCATGTACTTTGTTGCCCAGAAGAGGTGAACTGCAAATGCCTTGCTTTGCCTATAGCGATTTGCACATTGCCATTTGCACATCTGGCTAGTTTGCACTACGCAAGTTATTTTGGATTTTCTGTTCTTAAATAAAACTGCACATTCTGTATTTACATATATCACTTATTGCTATATTTAGTCTCACAAGCATCGTAAAGCATCTTTCAATTCAAAGTTTCATGTGTATTTATTGTTTATTGAGTCTATATACTGTTCATATATGTGTGTGTACATATATATACATTTCCCTACACGTCCCAGTGGTGTAACTCTGTGTGTGTGTGTGTGTGTGTATGTGTGAAACTGCTTGATTGTCCAATCTTCCAAGTGGGGGCAGTATTTACCCTTGTAAAAGGCAGTTTTACGGCATCACTGATGCAGTGTTTTGCTTGGCTCCCCCTAGTGTCATTCTCAGATATAACTTGCACCACATGTGGCGTCTTCATCTGTTTTTCCCTGATTATCCTAGTCTAACACAGATAAGAGCATTTCACGCACTAATAATGGTCCTGGATTTGACGGCTTGCACGGAGGCGCACAAATCTGTGCTGCGAGTGTGTTCCCATTTAGAATCTCGTGGCAGATAGCGGGCCTCATAGAACAGAGACCACACATAGAACAGTGTCAGACCTGTGTACAGTAGGATCCACCCTTGTGTTCTTAGCCAGGGGACTTAATGAAATTTACTTTACACGTTGGTGCTCTCCATGGCAACATTTCCGACCTCTCATTTTGTTTGTCTAATGCGTTCCTTAGAGCTTCGCAAGTGCACGGAAGAGCGGGCTGGGGCTGCAGAGCAAAACGGCTTCTATTGTCTGCATCTGCGCAGCTGAGTTAGAGCTGGTGTGTGAAGTCAGGGAGCAATGTGGAAGTGTTTACTTTTGGGAGAGGTCAAATTGGAGGGGGTGGGAGAGAGAAGGAAGATAACAGGAAGCCATGTGGCAGTGGGAGTGTGTGTGTGTGTGTGTGTGTGTGTGTGTGTGTGTGGTGTTTCTGTGTTCCATGTGCACGCTTCATGTGCCTATGCGAGGGTTTGGGAGGAGAACACTGAAGCAGTGTAATTCGTCAGTGTGCCAGAGCCGGCGATGGGCCGTTTTTTTCAGCTTTGGAGGCTTTTATTATGTGGAAAGAACTAGTAAAGCTGCCTGGAAGGAGTACGAGGTTAATTAGCTTGCCTATGAAAGCGCGGACCGGACCATTAACCTTCAGATAAATCTCTCTCACTGTTCACTCAACGGTCACGTTCCGTGAACACTGCCTGAAAGAAATCCCCAAGACAGGTAATCCTCATTTCGAACGCTTGCTTTTTACCCCAGATAGGTATAGTTGCTACAGTACAAAACCTAATATCGTGGCTTGTTCAACGTCCTGTGTAATGAGTGTACAGCAAAATATGAATTTTCACATCATTTTTTTGAGGAGCCGTTAAACGTCTACACTGTAAAAGAGAAAATCTGAGAAGGAAACAGTACAAAGTTTGGGAGCAGTCGTAAGAGTAAGCAGTTTTCTCAATGAGGGTAAAAACCAGTAAAATTACAGCCATTTAATTTGTGATAAATTCTGCCTTTAACTGTAATTAGGCAGTTTTTTTTAAGATTTTTGAACATAAATTCAGTTTAATAACTTGCTAACTTTATTCTGACTATTCAGTATTTGACCATGTAATAACAGTTACAACCATTGAAATAAAATAAATGTATGAAATTTGTTTTTGTAACTTTACAATCAATGTCTGTAAATGACATTTTTTACATACCTTTTTAAAGAAATTGTTCTCTGCCATTAAATTTTATAGTATGTTTGTGTGTGCAGTGACATGTTTTGAATAAATAATGTTTGGTTAAAACATTTTTTAAGTTAGGAGCAGATATTTAACTACAAGTTTTTGTTAATGTTAGTCGGCTTATAGATAGCTAGCTAAATAAACTTATTTACAATATATAGGATTAATCACTGATATGGACATTTTGACTGGTGATTAACTACTAAACATTAAAAACTAAAGTTTACTAACCTTAACTAATCTTGCGTATCTAGCTAGTGAGCTAGCTCACTCTTATTCAGTGTACTTATTTAGCTAATGCTACTTAGTGAGCTAGCTCACTCTTATTCAGCTTGCTTATTTAGCTAATGCTGCTTAGTGAGCTAGCTCACTCTTATTCAGCTTGTTTATTTAGCTAATGCTACTTAGTGAGATAGCTCACTCTTATTCGGCTTACTTATTTAGCTTATGCTACTTAGTGAGCTAGCTCACTCTTATTCGGCTTACTTATTTAGCTAATGCTACTTATTGAGCTAGCTCACTCTTATTCAGCTTACTTATTTAGCTAATGCTACTTAGTGAGCTAGCTCACTCTTATTCAGCTTACTTATTTAGCTAATGCTACTTAGTGAGCTAGCTCACTCTTATTCAGCTTACTTATTTAGCTAATGCTACTTAGTGAGCTAGCTCACTCTTGTTTAGCTTGGTTATTTAGCTAATGCTACTTAGTGAGCTAGCTCACTCTTGTTCAGCTTGGTTATTTAGCTAATGCTACTTAGTGAGCTAGCTCACTCTTATTCAGCTTAATTAGCTATTTTATTTTATACAAAGCAGAATTTTGCTTTAAAGTTTGTCAAAGCAGACTCCTTATGTTGGGTGCCTCGAACTGAGACTGTATTATGAATTTTGTGAATTGTCAAACACATTTTGTTGTCTGTTTACAAAAATGAGTTGAAAGTGAAAAATCTGGTGTCTGGTGTGATTCTTTTTGTCAGATCTTGCTCGATTTCCTTCCTTAGTAGTGTCTGTTCCACCACTGGCTCTTTTTCAACTTCTTGGTCCCATAGTGCTGAAAATCTCTCTGTTAAATTGCTTGCAGATTCATCCTGCCAAGCCAAAGCTGCGATTTCTGCTTATCTCAGCTTTGGGAATTATTAACAGATGGGAAACATGGCTGTAAGGTGTTGCCTTGTTTTGTGAAAGCAGTTACAGACGAGTTCCCTTTTACTAAAAGAGATGGGTGTGTCTCGTTGTGTGTGTACACATGACAAGCCGATCACTGAAGTCATGTTGCCAGGAGTGTCCCAGGTTTGGCATTCAGGGGTCAAGCCGGTCTTGTTATCAGTCAGTGGCACTGACCAGACTTCTCCGCCGCTCAGGAACTGAGCTCATAGGTGCGATTCAGAGAGTGTGAGAGAGGGGTGGGGTGGGCATGGGTGTTACAGAGGCACACGCGAAGAGGGTGTGTATGAATGGATACACAGTAGTGAAGGGAAAAGCAACTGTGGGAGTGTGTGACAGAGGGAGAGAGAGAGAGAGAGAGAGAGAGAGAGAGAGAGAGAGAGAATGGGGGGAGCAGAGCAAGGGAAAGGGGCCGGCTCTTCACACAGATGTGAAAGATTAGGAGCTTCTCATTTTCCCCAAAGCTCTAGCAGCAGAGACTTTGCTCGTGAGGACCTCATGTTGGAAATAAGCTCCATTTTGCGCACCAGCTTTTCCGCGTATTTTCGGGGACGATGTACGAGCGACACAAGCGGAGGTACAGTTTGTGTGCCAAAGGAGGAAGAGACGTGGATGTGGTTTTAATAAAGGTAAGGAGTATAACAGTGACTTCACCCTCAGGTGTGACTTTTTTTTTTCTTAGTTATTGCGATATACGTGACAGATAAAATTTTATATTTTATTTTACATTTTCTGTAATATATTTCATTTTATATTGTTCTTGTAAATTGCTGGAAGTTTATCCTAGAGAGGAGCACCCCTGGATCCCATTAAAGAGGAAAGCACAGGAAATGTGCTGGTGTGTCTCATATGTTGGGTCAGCGTGCACTTCGGGAGGAAAAGCTCTGTGAAAAATGAGCCAATGCCACGTGTAGGACGACCTGTCTGATAAGAGGCCTGAGATGCTGGTGCTGCTTTGTTATTGTTCACTTTATCTTCGCAGACATGCGTGGAGCTCTGTGATGGACCGTCCAGTTGAACCGCATGGTCGTACTCTCCGTATGTGTGTGTTTGTGTGTGTGTGTGTGTGTGTGTGTGTGTGCAGGGTGGGGTTTGCTTTTGGATGTGGCCCTCCAGTCTTGAGCCTGGGAACCAGGAACGATGTCGAGCTTGAGAACGTTGCCTTAACGTTGATGCAAGATTTGAGTCACTGGCATTTTTATCCAGCTTGGTCCAGAGTCAGAGAGCTTGTCTCAGTCGGCTCGGTCTGTACGCTAACGGAAACATCCGATCTATGGTGCTCTGATGCTCTCTGAGGTCAAAGGACAGCTGTTACTTTTTGAAAGCGTTTTATGAGTGACCGCGGCACAATTTCATGCTTTTTTTTATTCCATTCCTTAGGGTTCGATTTGTCATTTCTGCTCGCCTTCCAGCCTAAAAGCCTGTGGCTGAAAGGAGAAGGCTATAATGAATCAGTCAATCAGTAGACAGTAGACTATACGGTTTGAAAGCCAGCACCACTTAATGACTCCTTAAGGCCGGATACCTTTCTCTCTTTAACTGGGCCAATTGCTTTCTGATGGCCCCAAAGCAGCGCTGTGGTGGTAGATTGTGTGTGTGTGTGTGTGTGTGTGTGTGTGTGTGTGTGGGAGACTACATGGGCTGAAGGGGTGAGGGGAGCCTGAATTTGGGGGCAGTCTGGGAGCCTGTGTTTAGATCCTAACGGTTTCCTTTGGCCCGCAGCCTGGAGCGACTGATGGAAACGGGGCATCTGGCCAAGTGACTTCATACCACTGCACTTCGGCTGGATTCGCCGTCCTCACACTCGGCAGCATTTGTAGCCCCGTGCACTTTTAAGGCCAAACACAAGAACATCTCACAAATTCTTCTCTGAGAACATAGCAACAGTGTAGTTACTGAACACAACAGAATGCGGTCAAACGGCCCCCTAAATTAATCAGAATAATTGCCTCGACCCCTTTTTTTGAGGTGACAGGGGCTTGTAAAGCGTTAAAATTTTCTCCAACTTTTTGGGTGAGGCGTGCATCAAGGGCCCGTCTAAGGCCCACTTATTTTTAAACCATATGTGTTTTTATTGGGTGCATTTTTTGAACATTCTGCTTCCGACCAAGCTGTGCTGGCAGAGCCTTCCACGCTCCTTCCCTTGGTCCTGCAAATATGCAGTGAGAACAGCAGTGGTGCCAGATTCTGCTGAGAGACCTCAGGCCATATCTGGCAGCATGCAGGGAAGCAGAGCACAGGCTGTGTTACGGCCAGGGCTGAACCGAGTGGTCTGGAGCTGAGTAGAAGGCAGATATCAGAGCTTTCAGTGTGGAAAATAACAGACAGACAGTTCATAACATGAACATTTGCAGCTAATCAGAGGTGCCCAGTGAATGTGGTATCATCTTGCAGATATTTGCCTTGGGCAGATATTTAGATTTGGTCGATAGTTTCAGAGCGATATTTGGTTTGACCTCTTTGTGCAGCAATGACTGCAGCTAAACATTTTTGATAACTGTTGGTCATTCCACCATACAAAACAGCTTTAACTTTGGGATGTTGGTGGGTGACACTGCTTGATTAAGGCCCTTTTACAACAACGGTTGGGTTAAGGTCAAGACTTTGGCTTAGCCGTACCGAAACGTTAACTCCGTTCTTCTAGTAGAAAAACTTGTGTACTTTGGGTTGCTGTCTTGCTGCATGACCCACATTGTCTTTAGATTAATTCTTCTTTAGCTTTTTCTGGAATCATTATTCAATCAGTGATGGCAAACTGTCCTGGTACAGATACAGCAAAACAGGTCCAAACTATGATACTATCACCACCATGTTTCACAAATGGGACAGTTTCCTTTTGCCAAACATTTTACTTCTTTTTTTGCTTCTTACATTGAATACTGATACTTAACCTCTACCAAAATATGTTGTAGCATATGTATACTGCCTCAATAAGCAAAATAGCCAGTTGCCTCTAACTTTTGATGTAACGTTTTATTTAAAATCATGTTATTTAAAGGCAACTCGGTTCTTTTTTTAAGAGTTTATACCACAAATTTGGCATTTTAAAGAGGAAATAATCGATTTATAATGTACAGAAAATGTACTCGCATTTCTCATATGTTCATTTAACAAAAGCTTTGGGTTTAAGAATGAAACAGTGATGGGAATGGAAGATATCAGCCCAAAGAAATGACCTTTGACAGCTGGTTGTATGGGGGATTACAGTGTAACTCTGAACTAAAATCATTCATAAAATTCTTCATTTGCATCCCTGAGGTTTTTTGTTGTTGTTGTTGTTGTTGCATTTTTGCAGTAGCCTGGATGGCTGTGGAATAAATCATTTAAAGGGCCCAAAGGGTGACATTTTCCTTCCTTTTTTGAACAAAGTTGAATGTTTTTAACACTTTGCCGTTTACTTCACGGTCCTATACAGTCCATATATAGAGGCCATGCTGAAAAGGCCGTTTTGAGTTTGCTGCTTTTGTGATGTCAAGAAAACCAACACATTTACATACATCCAGCCATTCGGCCTATAGCAGTTTAGCCATTTCACGCTGACATTTCAGTCTTGTATGAGGCACAATACAGGGCAGGCAGTCAGAACAGAGCTCATTGCTACAGACCAGTTTTAATGGCACAGTAGGAAAAAAAACAGCCTCAAGTGGGCATGAAAAGATTAATTCTGACTTTTCTCGCTTTGGGCCCTTCTGACCAGTGCGGTAATGGTGTCTAACGAATCACTGAGCGATCACAGATGCTGCAAATGTGTGTTTTTTTGGGGGGGGTTTCAGTTTGGTGAAAATAATGCAGTGCAGTGTGGAATAGTTCATTCATATGTTTAAATATATCATGAGCCATATTGCAGTAAATAATCTCAGTAGTGTATTTTGTCCATATGGTGCAGCCCTTATGGTCACTAAATGACATTAGCGCCCATTGTGGTGGGAACTGCTGAGAGCTGGTCTGTGTCTGTGTGAATGTATATGCGTGTATGTGTGTTTGAGCACTATCTCGCCTCTCTGGAGGCAGTTCCTGGGGCCTGTGTGTGGGACAACAGAGGGCTGTGTTCTCTCTCTCTTTCAGCTGGCTTCTCAAAGACACAGTGGCTACTCAGTACCACAGCAGGGAAGGGTCCATCAATAAGGCGTTGTGTATTGTTAATTGCTTTAAAACTGTGCAGGGCTACTTCGCGTTTCTTTCTTTTTTTTTTTTTTTTTTACAACTTCTTGTGGTGTAAACATAATTAAGTGCCAGCCCGAGGGGGAAATTTGACCCCCGCTCGACCCTCACATGCTTCAGAACTCATCAGAGCTGTAGGACGAGGGTAGGACTGTACCGTACTAGTGCTGTGGTTATATGGCTACACGTTGCGCTGGTGCCATTGAACATAGCAGCCATTATTTCAACCAAAATGATGTGCTTTTCTCATTTTTCTCATTTTTCCCAAAGTAAATCACAAGTTTTTTCTATTCGATCTGATTATTTTAATGACATTTGATGCGATTCGGTTGATTGGGCTCAGTACTGGGGTCTGCAGACGAAATTTCACACAGTCGGCTAAATTTCTCACACATGCAGACGCGTTATTATGTGAACATTTGGGCCTAGTGGTTAGGACGCTGCCTTTGGGACCGGAAGGTCGCAGGTTCGAATCCCGGCCCGGGCACTACTGAGGTACCCTTGAGCAAGGTACCGCCCCACTACACTGCTC